>WOXC01009153.1:0-411203 GCA_011680675.1 Gymnobelideus leadbeateri
ATTATTAATACTCTTTTGCTTATAATTGGGAGATAAGATGTGTAGGCATTGGGACACAAAGATTCACCTTCCTCTAATGGAAAAGTCGAAGGGGGTATGGGAGAAGGTATGGGAGAGAGCACATTGGAGGAAGCAATATCTTGTGGGCCTGCTATTCTGGGAGGTTGGGTAGGGGAATAATGGGGGGAAAATGATTGTAACTCAAAATCTGGCGGAAATGAATGATGTAAAACAGAAGTTAATAAAGCATTTGTTTAAAAAAAAAGAAGTTGGAAAATCATTCTGAAGTAGTAAACTTAGCAATAACTGTTGTAAAGTTGAGAAAATTGAGGAATATTTTATTCCAAAAGGCAAAAGATAAAGGCTCACAACCAAGAATAATTTCAAAAACAAAATGCAGAAAACAGAACTCAATGACTCTAGGAGACACCAAGAAACAAAAGAACAAAGTGCAACCATCAAAAAAGAAGAAGGTATATATTTTTCAAAATATTTCAAAAATAAAACAATAGGAGGAATCTACTATGAAAAACAATGGACCTGGAAAATGGGTCAAATATAGATAACTTAAGAATCAGAAGACTGCCCCAAAACCATAACCAAACAAAAATGATGGCTAGGTATTTACCTATTTCAAGAGATCATAAAAGAAAGTTTCCTAGGCCTGTCAGAACCAAAGACTGAAATGAAAAACAAAAAGAATCAACTGATCATCTGAAAGAAACTTCAGACAAAAAGTACCAAGGAATATAAAAATCCACAAATCACAGTTTCCACTGCAAAGAAATAATATTGCAAGCAGCTAGGAAGCAAGAGTCTGAGTACTAATAATAATCCATAGTCAAGACTTAACAGTAATTATTAGAAAGAAGAAAAAACTGAGGAATATAATATTCCAAAAAGAAAGCTATAAAGGCTCACAACCAAGAATAACTTATTCTGCAAACCTGAGAAACTGTTCAGTTGTTTTTCAGTCTTGTCTAACTCTTTGTGATCCCATTTTGGATTTTCTTGGCCAAGATACTGTAATGGTTTGCCATTTCCTTCTCCAGCTCATTTTATAGATGAGAAAACCAAGGCAAAGAGGGTTAAGTGACTTGCCCAGGGTCACACAGATAGTAACTGTCTCAGGCCAGATTTGAACTCAGGAAGATGAGTCTTCCTGACTCCAAGCCTGGCACTCTATCCTTTATGCCACATAGCTGCCTACATTATTATCTCTTAGAATACTGAGTTCCACAAGAGTGCTACTCATTACTTAATGAACTCTGAGATTGACTTCTTTTAAGCTTCAGAGAGTTCCTGTATACAAAACTGAGATTTGGTGATCAAGTCTCTGTTTGCCTTTGTATGTTCTCTCAAACAGAATGAAGAGTTCTTTTTTTTTTTTTAAAGCAATTGGGGTTAAGTAACTTGCTCAAGGTTACACGGCTAGTCATTATTTATGTATGGGTGCTCATTTTCTGAGGCCGGATTTGATCTCGGTCATCCCAACTCCGAGGCCAGCGCTCTTACTCACTGTGCCACCTAGCCGTCCCTTTAGGGCAGTTGGGGTTAAGTAACTTGCCCAAGGTCACACGGCTAGGTTTTTTTGTTTGTGTAGGTTAAGTGTCTGAGGCTGGATCCGAACTCAGGTCCTTCTGACTCCAGGGCCGATGCTCTACTCACTGCGCCACCTAGCCGCCCCTCAGAATGAAGAGTTCTAATCCTTTAGAATTCTAATCCTTCTCTACTTTTATGTGACTGACCCTTTCTTTATAGTTTAAACTAGATTATTAGTGATTTTTTCCAGGGAGAAAAATGTATTTTTCTAGAGAAGGAAACCAAAACTACATATAACATTGTATTTACCTAATTATAATATCAAAATATTAACTTTTGATGTGAATCCCTGCCAAAGTTGGCACATTAAGTTACTCTCTTCAGGAGACACCATAATCATTTTCAATTTCCGTTTATTGGTCATAATTAAGATTCAGAGTCTTTAAGAATAACTTGGTTAATTTCTCCCTAAATATTTGACCTAATTCTTGTCACAATGAAGTCTACCCTCCCCTTATCTGCCCCACCCAGAAAACATTAAAAAATCTTCTGGTTATTCATCTTGACTGACTGGGTTTTCCACTGATAGGAAAAATTTAGTTTCACCCCCAAAACATGAAAATTTCATTGTACCGACTCTCTTCTAGATAATTTATCATCATTATCAATAATATTATTGATAATGTTGATATTATTTTATTATTTTTGTTAACAATGATAGTAGCAGTAATAATGGAAGTTATTAAAATCTCTATAAACTTTATCTCATTTGAACCTTATAAAAATCCTGTGAGACGGGAACTACAGATTCTATTATCCTTATTATACAAATACTGAGCCTTAAAGAGTTGAAATAATTTCTCATGGTCACACAGGGTTGCTACCAAGATTTGAATACAGGTCTTCCTGGCTCCAAGTCTATCACTCTCTCCACTATGTAACTTTTCCATATTTAATATTTATGATAATGTTATAAAAATCACTGGCCCAGTTTCTCAGAGAACTGATTTTTCCATGGAATTATGCACATGTTCCCCTTTTCTTCCCTTCTCCATCAATTTCATGGAGATTTAATTGTTTTTAGTTAGTTCTTAGTGTAAAAAACTTTGTTTTTAAAGAATTTTCTTTTTAAAATTATAAACCTAATAATTAGCAACAAAAACTTTCATTATTATCAATACCAAGCATTTATATAGCATTTTAAGACTTGCAAGAATTTTGGAAATATTATCTCATTTCATCTTCACAACAACCCTGAGAGGTAGATGCTATTATTTTTAGAAGTAAAGAAACTGAGATTAGGAGTAGTTAAGTGGATAGCCCAACTGGTTAAGTATGTAAGGCCATAATGGAACTTGGATATTCTGGACTCCAGGTCTCAAAGGCTATGGGTGGTGACATAACTTTTATTTTGCTTTTTTTTTGGAGGGCAATTGGAGTTAAGTGACTTGCCCGAGGTCACACGGCTAATAATTATGTAAAGTGTCTGAGGCCAGATTTGAACTCAGGTCTTCCTGATTCCAGGGCTGGCGCTCTATTCACTGTGCCACCTAGCCACCCCAATGACTTTTTTTTTTAAGTTTAGGAAGAGGTATTATGAGAAAAGGTACCTCCTTATCTTCTTTGTAAAAATGGGAGGCTATGGGTATGGAAGTCTACATATACTGTCAGAATTTAGTGATGTACTGGTTAATTTTGATGTACTGTCTTTCCTCCCACTTCTTTTTTTTTTTTTAAGGCTACAGCTCTCTGGAGGGGATAGAATATATTTGGAAATAAAGGTAATAGAAGTTGGGTGCCACAGTGGATAGAAAGTAGGATTTTTGAAACATGAGTTCAAATTCTCCCTTTAGACACTTATTAGCTATAAACCTGACCTTGGCCAAGCCACTTAATGTCTTTCAGTCTTAGTTTTCACATCTGTAAAATAGGGAGAACAACAGAACCTACCTCACAGAGTTGTAGTGAGGATTAAATGAGTAAAGAGCTTTCTAAACCTTAAAGTGCTACATAAATGCAAGCTATTACTATGACTACAATTATATTATGCTACATTAAAAATATTTTTACAAGTGCTCTTATAGATGGAGAATGGTACCCAGTCAGGATAAAGAAGTTTTGGAATTCTCCTTCCTAAGCTCAACACTCAATGCAAATTGAAATCTAGCCTCAAACATTTACTAGCAGTGGACCCCTGGGCAAGTCACTTAACCACTGTCAGTTTCCTCAATTGCAAAATGTGGGTTATAACAGCACCTACCTCTCAGGGTTGTTGTGAGGTTCAAATGAGAAAATATTTGTAAAGCACTTAGCACAGTGCTGGTTCACAGCAGGCTTTCAGTAAATGCTTGTTCTCTTCTCTTCCATTCTTTTTTTTTTTTTTCGTTTTTTGTAGGGGAAGGCAGGGAAATTGGGGTTAAGTGATTTGCCCAAGGTTGCACAGCTAGTTTTGTGTTAAGTGTCTGAGGCTGGATTTGAACTCAGGTCCTCCTGACTCCAGGGCTGGTTCTCTATTCACTGTGCCACCTACCTGCCCTGTAACCTTATTTCTAATATTGATCTGTTCATGAAACAAACTACATATTGAATTTTTCCCCTCAAGTTTTTATCTATTCATTGAAGACCAAATATGAGAAAATATATGATAATAAAAGAGGGAAGTAAGCTTTTGGTAAGAATTTTCTGATGATGAAATTTATTTAAATGGATATCTATATGTGTGTGTGTGTATGTGTATACAGATATTTGCACTGTGTATGCACACAGATATCCATCTGTCAGTCATTCAACCAGCATTTATTAAGTACCTTCTCTTAGTGCTAAGTGCTGTGGATGCAAAGAAAGGCAGAAGATAGTTTCTTTGGACAAAGGGCTTCCAGTCCAATGGGAGAGACAACACAGAAACAACTATGTACAAACAGGATATGCACAGGATGAACTGGAGATGATCTCAGAGGAAAGGCACTAGCATTAAGGGGGATCAGCAGAGGTGTCTTATAGAAGGTGGGACTTTACTACAGACTTGAAGGTTTGAAACCAGGGAAGCCACAAGGGAGGGGGTGGAGAAGAAGAGGGGAAAGGTTCTAGGAACCAAGGAGGATGAATCATCTGCTTGGTATAGATTTTTCTTAGAAGAGGCAACATAGTCCAGGATTAATAGTGTTAAGGTTTTAGAACTATCCTACAAAACACTATTGAAACCAATAAAAAGTACTGTAGATAGTATTTTTGTTCATTCATTTCAGTTGTGTTTGACTCTTTGAGATACCATTTGGGGGTTTTCTTGGCAAAGATACTGGAGTGGGAAAGAAATTAAAGATATCTATAATCATATGAAAAAATGCTAAATCATTATTGATTAGAGAAATAGAAATCAAAACAACTCTGAGGTACCTCATCACATCTATCAGATTGGCCAACATGACAAAACAGGAAAATGATAAATGCTGGAGAAGATGTGAGAAAATTGGAACACTAATGCATTGTTGGTGGAGTTGTGATCTGATCCAACCATTCTGGAGAGCAATTTGGAACTATGCTCAAAGGGCTATAAAAATGTACCTACCCTTTGACCCAGAAATACCACTTCTAGGTCTATATCCCAAAGAGACCATACAAATGGGAAAAGGACCTGCATGTATAAAAATATTTATAGCAACTCTTTATGTGGTAGAATTGGAAAGAAGTGGAAATCAAGGGAATGCCCATCAACTGGGGAATGGCTAAACAAGTTGTGGCATATGAATGTAATGGAATGCTATTGTGCTATAAGAAATAAGGAGCAGACGGACTTCATAATAACCTGGAGAGACATATATAAACTGATGCTGAGTGATAGGAGCAGAGCCAGGAGAACAACGTACACAATTACAGACATATTGTATCTGTGATGACTGACAGACTGGGGTCTTCTCAGCAATGCAAGGTTACAAGACAATTCCAAAGGACTCATGATGGAAAAAGCTATCCACATCCAGAGAAAGAATTATGGAATCTGAATGCAGAATGAAGCAAACTACTTGCTCTCCCTCTTTTTTTCATTTTGTTTTGTTTCTCCTTTCTCATTGTCCATTCCATTGGTTATAATTCTTCTTTACAACTTGACTAATGTTGAATGAGAAACTATATATAGAGCTGTATCAGATTGCATGCCACCATGGGGGGAAAGGGGAGAGGAAGAGGAAAAGGAGAAGCAGGGGAGGGGGAAAATTTGGAACTCAAAAAGTGTTGGAACTGAATGTTGTAAAATAAAAGTAAAAAAAAAATTTTAAGATACTGGAGTGTCTTGCCATTTTCCTTCTACAGGTCATTTTACAGATGAGGAAACTGAGGCAAACAGAATGAACTCACTTGCCCAGGGTCACACAGCTAGTAAGTGTCTGAGGTTACATTTGAACTCAGGAAGATGGATCTGGTGCTCTATTCGCTGTGCCATCTAATTGTCCCACAGATAGTATATAATATACTTACAATTTATACTCCACGCTGTACAGCACTGGGCTTGTAAAATTGCCTATGGGCACAGGATCCCAGCTCAGAACTTGCTCTAAATTATAGAGGTGAATTCTCTGGTTTTGTGGAGCTGGTAGGTGGGTAAGTAATTCTTTAAAAAAGAAAAAGAAAGATTGTCAAGTTACTAAAACTTATATGCAATCACTTTATGCACAATGCCAAATATCATTACCTGTTCTATTTCTTTCTTAATGAATGGTCTTTGGCAATCTATCAATTGATTAACAAACATTACTGAAGTGCCAGACACTGGAAAACTAAGAAGTTTTCTAAGATAGAGTCCAAAGGGTGATGTATGCTTTGAGCAGTTTTTCAAGTTGAAATAATAGGCTGCCAGAAATCATCTAGGTTGAGAGTCCATGTGAGATATAGGCTATGGTGAGAAGTACATCTTTGGAAAACAGATTTTTCCCTATAGAAAGCTAAATGCCCAACCAGCATTCTGGGAGATGGAAGGGCTTCATAACAATGGTGGGATTCATTCTGGATTAGACTCAAATTCTGAGGTTCTTTCTAACTATAAGATTATATGACTCTAGAAACTGGTTTTGAATTGTATCTGTTATTACTGAATGCATGGGAACATCCCCTTTCCTTCACTGCGCCTAGGGCCCCTCTCTCTGATTTGAACTCCTTCCTAAAACTTTATATAAGGAGGGCACCTAGGCAAGCGAGCTCTTCATTTCCCACCAGGCTTAACTTTACCTGACTTCTTCATCATACCCCTCTGATAAGTAACTTCTCCCCACCAGCCCTACCCTTTCATAACAAAACTAGTCATAGGCCTTGATTAATTGGACTTACTCTATGAACTCTGATGTTAGGGTTTAGAGGGGACACATATATTACCTCCCCCTGTTTGAATGTAAACAGCTTACCCTTTATCATTGTTTATTCATGTTTTTTTTTATGTTTCTCTTTTCACCTTTTTATGTTTTTATGTTTATGTTTATGTTTATGTTTCTCTTCACTCCTGTGTTTGAACTGCAAAGTTTCTACACAACTCTGGTATTTTCTTCAGGAATGCTCATAAGTCCTCTCTTTCATTAAAAATCTATTTCTTCCCTTGTAGCATTATACTCACTTTTGCTGGATAAGTTATTCTTGGCTATATCCCAATATCCTTTGCCTTACAGAATATTTTATTCCAAGTTCTCTGCTCCTTCAAAGTGGAGGTTATTAAATCCTTTATGATCCTGATTGTGGTACTTCAGTACTTGAATTCTTTCTTTCTGGCTACATAATGTTTATTTGACCTGGAAACTCTGGATTTTGATTATGACTTTCCTGGAAATTTTCATGTAGCAATTTCTTTCAGGAGATGACCAGTGGATTCTATTTCCACTTGATGGAATCCTAATAAAGCTGCCCCCAGCCCCAGTATTCTAACTTCATTATAGGCCTGGCCCTACTGAACAGCAGGTCCACTGTACCTATCTAGCCCCACTCTCCTCCTCCCAATGTCCTAACTTCTTTGTATATGCCTCACTGCTCATTGGAACAACAGGTGTGTCCCTGCACTCTTAGTTCCCACAGAAACAGCAAGTGTGTCCATGTGATGGGAACCCAGCTACTGCCTCTACTTCCCCCAGACCCATTCTCACAGAAACAAGTGTGTTCTTGTATTCAATCACAATCATATCATTCATCTAGCCCAAGACAGGACCACAATACCTATCTGTCTTAACCAGACAGGACCATAATAGCTAGCCAGTTGGAGGGCGGAATGACCAGAATGTTTAACCACTGAACCATAGATGGGACCCCTCCTCCATTACCTAATCCCTTAAAAAACTCCTCCTGCCTTTTTAATATTAATGATATTCCTCTATTCTATGTAAATTTCTGTTATGTAATTGCATCTTTACCCTATAAAAATACATCTTGCTTTCTCTAAAGTTACTGGTTCCTCTTGGCCCACTTCATGAGAAGTGTCAATCTCAATAAATGCCTATACTTGGATTGGAGGTGGTCTGACCCTGAATTCTTTGAGATGATCCCACCACAATACATTAAGAAATCCCAACAGTTTTTAGGTGGGCAGAGCCCCTACCTCAACAACTTTTTCATGTCCCTGGATTTAAATCGCAACACACTTTGCCCTCTGATACTAAGAGATTTAGGCAGTTTTCTTTTTTTTTTTTTTTTTTTTTGGGGGGGGTAAGGATTAACACTTTAAAAGAAAATAAACACTTTCAAAATATTTACTGTAACAAATGTTTTCACTTCGCTTTTATTTGCACTCTAATGTCATATTTACTCCCGTGCCATAAGCTTTTGTTTCTTCAGTTTCTTCTGGGATATCTTTTTCTTTTGAGCAACTTCCTCTTCTGGTTTAGGAACAATTTGTTCCTTTTCAGTAAGTATCATTTCAATATGGCAAGGAGAACTCATGTATGGGTTGATTCGACCATGAGCCCTGTAAGTATGCCGTCTCATTTTGGGAGCCTTGTTAACCTGAATATGCTCAATGACGAGAGAATCGACATCCAAACCCTTAAGTTCTGCGTTGCTCTCTGCATTTTTAAGCATATGCAGCAAGAATTCAGCACTCTTTTTGGGCCACCGACCCTGCGTCCAACCCCACTGCTTAGCCTGGGCACACCTGCCAACTCCACCATTCTATCGACGGAAAGGAACACACTGTTTCTTCAATGTGACATCTTTCAAATACTTGGTAGCTTTTCGGATATGCATGCCCTTGATAGCTTGGGCTGTTTCACGGGTGTTCTTGAAGTGGACCCGGAGATTTGAACCCCTTGACTTGCATGATTTTGTGGGGTTTTCTGGATCAAGAGAATACCTCACCATTTTGAATGATTACCTAGGACGGCTCAAAGCGATTTAGGCAGTTTTCTGTTAAGATTTCTTGAGGGGTGGCTAGGTGGCGCACTGAGTAAGAGCGCCGGCCTCGGAGTTGGGATGACCTGGGATAGAAACCGGCCTCAGAAAATGAGCACCCACATATAGCCGTGTAACTTTGAGCAATTGCTTTTAAAAAAAATTTCTTGAAATGAGATGTCTAGGCTCTTTTTTTGGTCATGAACCAATGATTCTTAAATTTTTTCTTCCTTGATCTTTTTTCCAAGTCAGTTCTTTTGCTGTGAGATATCTTCAGTTTTATTCTATTGTTTTTAGACTTTTGACTTTGTTTCATATTTCTTGTTGCCTCATGGAGTCACTGAATTCTATTTAGTCCATTCTAATTTTCAGGGAATTTTGTTGCTTGGCCAAGGCTGTGTACCTTGTGTGCCAAGCTGTTTATTTACTTTCCAATTCTTTCTTTCATAGTTCTCATTTCTTTTCCAATTTTTTCCCCTCAAATGTTCTCATTTCATTTTTAAACTTAAAACATTTAAAAACTAATTTTAAAAGTCTTGCTTTTTCTCTTCCAGGAATTCTTGCTGATTTGGTGCCCAAGCTGTCATTTTCTCTGAGGCTTTGCTTTTAGATATTTTGAAGTCATTCTCTTCTTTGGGTTTGTGTCTTAAACTTTCTTGTCACTTTTTCTCTTTATAGTGGAGTTCTTTTTTTCTTCCACCCTACTTTCTGATATTGGACTTGAGGTTGGGCTCTTTGATACTTCTAGAAAGTCCAGGTTGCTCTTGTGCTGCTTTTTTTGGGTACTGAATGTTATGTTATTCCAGGATATAGTGACAGGCTGAGGACCCACAAGCTTTCAGGGCTCCCAAAATAGTCTAATCCAGGGCAGAGTTTGATTGCTCCCCACCCTGGCCTGATCTCTAGGTCTAAGCAGGAGTAAGCTGCTTTTGTACTCTGCTCCTATCAACTGGTTAAAAAGCTTTGTTTGTTCTAAGTATCAGAAGTATTCTTTTGGTCTTAATTACTCTCTCAGCTGGGCTATCCAATAGAAATAGAACCCTACTCTTTGCATGGGTTCCATACCATACAGCTATTACTGCTAGTAGGCTGACCAGGGCCTCCCTACCTGGGAAAACCATCTCTATGTGCACATTCCCTTCTCAGTATGCTCTGTAGCTATGACCCAGAATTGAATATTGAGTGACAAAGCTGCCGGTTATTACTTGTCACGGTCTCAGTATTTCAGTATGGGTCTGGTGGTGCCCAGTAGGGATCCAAGCCGTCCTCTCAACTTCTCCCTTTGTGCTGAAAACACACCAGTACAGCAAATTCTCAGCCCAATCTATCCTCAGGAACCTCAGACCTACCTCAATATCTCTATCAGAGCAAGGCTGGACAAAGACTCACTGTAACTTTCTGGCTTTCCCCATCAGGATCTAATCCGGCACATTTTCTAGATGTGTTTAGAGGAGTTTTGGAAATGAAGTCAGGAACTGCTTCTTATTTCTCTATATGCTCTGCTTCCCAATTGATCAACTTTTTATCAAATGCTAGACTCCACCACATTTATATGGTCTTTTCTTGTTTTCATCCTAGGTTTTCTGAAAGGTAGGACCAAATTAGGAAATGAATTTTCTTCTTTCCATTTTACTGAAATAAAATCTGAAGGCTCATCTATCAAACTGACCCCTCAAAAGATGTAATGGAAATGCAGATTTAAAGATCTTCCCTGCCCCTAGCTTAAGTGCACCTGGAGCCTGTGGTGGGAGGCTTGTTTTTCAGGAAAGCCCACACCTTGATACTTTGTGATTGGGCAGTGGGTCAAGGAGGTTGTTACATTCTCTGAGCCAAGAGAAGGCTATATAAGCCCTGAGGAGAGGCTTTGCTTTGGGGCTCACTTTGAGAAGTGTTGTGTGATTTGACCAGATGAGACTCTGGGAAGCCGTTGTTGAGAGCCCCCCCGCTTTGAAAACCCAGATGTTGATGCTTCCCTCTCTGGTAACTGTGATTTGGTATTGATGCATGTAATGTTGGGACAGTTTGGAAGCCTGTCTGTTTGATCTGTAAGTTCTGTAACTCTGAAGTTTGGGGTGCTGACCTTTTCCCCTGAACTAGGTAATGTGTGTTTGTTTGATTAAAGTAAGCTTGTTAACCCATTTTGAGTTGCTTTCCTTTTGAAAAGCAGATCTAAGAACCTGTGTTGGCAGTCACCCTGGGGATATTGGGGTGCTTGCTGCTACAAAATGGCGACGAGGGATGGGATCTGCTGAGTAAAAGGAAAGTATGGGGGCTGGGATAATTGTTTGTTTCCCAGTTGTGGTAGCTGTGATTCTGTGGAGCCATGGAGCAGGAGAGAACGGCCTGCATGCTGACTTTGCTGAGCTGAGAGCAGGAATGGTGAGCTGCCTGCATGGAGATCTGTGGAGAAGCCTGGAGCTGCTGCCTTCTGCTGGAGGAGAAGGAACCCAGGAGTTTGGAATTCAGCCACAGGACAAGATAAGGACTGTGTGGCAAAGCAGGGGCACTGATTGTGTTTCCTTGCTGCATCCCACAGTTTGGGACCCAGGGGGAGGATGGACTTGTGACTGGTGGGTGGGGTGAAGTGCCATAGACCCCAAGGACCCCACTTTGGTTTTGTTGCCCAGCCCCCTCTCTGGACTTGGAAGCAGGGGCTGGAGCAGTGTGAGGGGAAGGACACCCCCCCCTCCTCCCAAGAGTACTTTATGTGATAATGCTTTGTATTTTGTGAATTGATGTGAAAATGCAATGTACTTTGCTTAAGACCCAGTGGCCACTTTGGTAACTTTAGATGTACTTTGATAATATGACTTAAGAAATGGTTAGTGGCTAATTGAAATGTAAATTGTCTATGCTATGGGCATACTTAGTAAGACTTTACTGAATAAGGTATTGGTTGTACTTTGAGATATTGTTACAGATAAGAGACTAATTGAGTTAATCAAGACTTTGCCCCATGAGTGGAAGACTTGTACTTTGAAAACTGATGTAACTGATTGAGTTAACTTAAGAGTGACTTTTTTTTTTTTGATTTTACTGATAAGTGGACTGAGTTAACATTTGTCCCACGAGTGGAAGACTTGGACTATTGTATTTTGAGATTATATTGTGATTTTCTTATGTACCTGGAAAATGTGACCTAAGAGATGTTTAGTGCTAATTCAAATGTAAGTTGTGTATGCTATGGGCAAGAAAGATCTTGGGGCCGAATGTAATGGAAATGCAGATTTAAAGATCTTCCCTGCCCCTAGCTTAAGTGCACCTGGAGCTTGTGGTGGGAGGCTTGTTTTTCAGGGAAGCCCAACCTTGATACTTTTGTGATTGGGCAGTGGGTCAAGGAGGTTGTTACAATCTTTGAGCCAGGAGAAGGCTATATAAGCCCTGAGGAGAGGCTTTGCTTTGGGGCTCACTTCGAGAAGTGTTGTGTGATTTGAC
This sequence comes from Gymnobelideus leadbeateri, assembly GCA_011680675.1. Lineage (NCBI taxonomy): Eukaryota > Metazoa > Chordata > Mammalia > Diprotodontia > Petauridae > Gymnobelideus > Gymnobelideus leadbeateri. The sequence continues at coordinate 12,331 of WOXC01009153.1, forward strand.
CAGATGAGACTCTGGGAAGCCGTTGTTGAGAGCCCCCCCGGCTTTGAAAACCCGGATGTTGATGCTTCCCTCTCTGGTAACTGTGATTTGGTATTGATGCATGTAATGTTGGGACAGTTTGGAAGCCTGTTTGATCTGTAAGTTCTGTAACTCTGAAGTTCAGGGTGCTGACCTTTTTCCCCTGAACTAGGTAATGTATGTTTGTTTGATTAAAGTAAGCTTGTTAACCCATTTTGAGTTGCTTTCCTTTTGAAAAGCAGATCTAAGAACCTGTGTTGGCAGTCACCCTGGGGATATTGGGGTGCTTGCTGCTACAAAAGATCAAGTATCAACTCTAACTCCACAGAGTACAATTTTCTAGCTAGAAAGGTTATTAGAATAAGGGATTTTGAATAGATCACTGAGCTCTCATCTATTGTTGTATAGCTGTTTCAAGTTGTGTCTGGCTCTTCATGACCTCATTTGGGGTTTTCTTGGCAGAGATACTAGAACAGTTTGCCATTTCCTTCTCCAGCTCATTTTATAGATGAGGAATTGAAGTAAACTGGGTTAAGTGACTTGCCCAGGCTCACATAGCTACTAAGTGTCTGAGGCTAGATTTGAACTCAAGAAGATGAGTCTTCCTGACTTCAGGCCTGACACTCTCTCCACTGTGCCACTCAGCTGCCCTGATGCCATCTATATGAGTACCCTAAAGATGGACACCACATTCCAGTTCCTCTCATCCTGTGCAACTCTTGCCCATGTCTTTCCAAGAGGCACATGATGTTCATAAGTAAGTCACAACACATTACCAATCAAAGACTGGGTAAGTGAAATAGCATAAAAGATATCATCAGAGCCATATTTCAGTAGAAGAAGGAGGTGGGCTTGTTAGATGGTGAGAGCAAGGAATAATCAACCAAAGGAGAGCTGTGATGCCCCAAGTAGAGGAGGTGGGTCTCCCAGCTTCAAGTCTTTCCCCACTCCAATCTACCTCCATTCAGGCACTAAAGTGATTTTCCTAAACTGCAGGTTTGATCATGTCACTCCCCTAATGCAAACTCCAGCGGCTCCTTATCACCTACAGGATCAAATACAAAATGCTGTGTAGCAATCAAAGCAGTTCTTAACCTAGCTCCTTCCTACCTTTCCATTTTTCTTACACTTTATTTCCAGATACCTACTCTCTGATCCAGTGACACTGGCCTCCTACCTGTTCCATAAATAAGACGCACCATTTCTTGGCTCCAGGTATTCTCTCTGGTTGTCCTCCATGCCTGGAATGCTCTCCCTCCTTTGCTCTGACTACTGTTCTCCCTACCTTCTACAGGAAGCTTTCCCTAATCTCTCTTAATTCTAGTTCTTTTTCTCTTTTAATTATTTCCTATTTATACAATATATAGCTTGCTTTGCATATATTTATTTATATGTCTCTCCCATTAAGCTCCTTAAGAACAGGGGCTGCCTTTTTCTTCTTTCTGTACCTCCAATGCTAACTTAGTACAGTGTCTGGCCCTTTAGTAGGCACTTAATAAATGTTTGATTGATTGATTGACTGATTGGAAGGCGTAGATAATGCCATAGAAAAAACAAAGGCAATGAAAAGGAAGCACTGATTAATACCTACCATAATAAGAAATTCCACTTGTAAGCATATCATCACCTCATTCATATCAGAATGTTTACTTAAACAGTGTCCCAAGAGTCTCAGTGCAGTTTTGAGCTTTAACGGTTTAAAGCTTAAGCTTTAATAACTTAAAAACTTTACTAAGATGAGACAACCTTTGTATGTTACACTATTAATAATCTCAGTTTTATTCAAAGTACTCTCAATCACAGAGGAAATAGGTAGTGCAAATACCCTCTTTTTACTGCTGAAGTGGGTTCAGAGAGGTTAATGCCTTATTAAACATTGGGACTGGTATATGTTGCTGTAGGACATAATTGAGAAGAATTACCATTTTCTGACATAATGTGATATTAAAGGGGCCATTCTGCAACAATGATTCCTAGCAGAATCATTAGTTATTTAAACATCAACTAAAACATTAGTCTTCATTTTACAGTAAACAAACAAAACACACACTGGAAAAGTCAGACTTTTTTTGAGGAAATTTTATTTTGTTTTGTTTTTCCTGTCTTGCTGTTAGATTTTACCATCCACATTTGACTGATGGCACAGAGAGCAGAGTAGTGGGTAGAAAGATGGACTTGAAGTTTTTAAGACCAGGTTTGAATACTGCCTCAGACACTTTTTAGCAGTGGGCAAGTCACTGCCCAATTAACTTTTCTGAGTCTCAGTTTCCTCATCTGTAATATAAGGGACTATAAGACTTCTAAGTTCCCTTCTGTTCTGAAATTATAATCCTATAGTCTTCTCTGTGACACTAAATCAGGCAGCAAAACTGGAATTACAAAATCAGATCTTTCTCCTAACTCCACAGTAGGGCTCTTTCCACCCATAAAAGTATATAACTCTAGGGGAGGATATAATTGATCCTTTGAAAAGCTCTGCTCTAACAAAGAGTCTAGAAACAGTAGATAAGGGAAGTTGGCAGGGGAAACGTGTTAGGCTCTGCCCCCTTTCTTCCTCCAAGGAAGAAACAAACATCCAACGAGAGGCATCCTGAGTGTTTCTCAGTCCTTCCAAAATCCAAACCAGAAAAAAAGATAAGGAAAAAGGGGATGGGAAAAGGGAGGCGATTCTTAGGAGCTGAGGGTCAGGCCACATACCAATCAATCAATAAACATTTATTTAGCGACAGCTCTCCCCATTTCTCCTTCCCCCCTTCCTCCTCCCCCCCACCCCCATTCTAATCTCCTCCCTAGGCCGGCAGCGGGCCGGCGAGTCGCTGCCCTCCCTTACCTGAAAAGGCAAGTGAGAAACTCAAGAAGCACCAGAACCAGCAAATGAGGAGGAGCAGGAGCGCAGCGGCCCGGCCTGCCCCGCAGCCCCGAGGCTGCATGGCCCCAGAAAGCCGCTCGGCTGGCCCGGGGCCTGGGCTCCAGCTCAAAGGTCCCCGGGCTTCCCGTCCTCTCTTCCGAGAGCTGCCCTCGCCGCTGCGGCCTTGGCCATCGCCTTCTGCAGGAGGCCTGGTACCCAGGACCACCAAGTGCACTCGGAGAAAGCAGCAAAGCCACGGGGGCGGAGGAATGGGGAAAGGAGTCGTCTGCCACCCTCCTCCGTCCCTAGTTCCTCCAGGGCCAGAAGCTTCCCGGACGCTCCGCCCCTTGGGGATCCCCAGGCTGGAGCCGATTCCCCAGCCGTGGGCTGCCGGGTCAAGGTCTCGGCTGGCGTAGCCCTGCAGCCTTCCCCCGCCCCCTCCGCGTAGAGCCTGGGAGAAAAGGGGAACCCAGCAGAAGGGAGCGGAAAGGAAGTGAAGTTAAAGGGAACCCTCCTCTTTACTCTGGGAAACCTCCCAGCTGCTGCTTCGGGATACGCTGAGATTACTGTAACTCAAGGAGAGCCGCAGCCCCAGCCCCAGTCCCAGAAGTGCAAATTTTATTTCTTCCTTGAAGCTTTTCCTCATTCTTTTCTGCGAAAGTGCCCTGCCCTTGAATTGCTCAGACCACTCCCTTCTAACTCCTGTTAGAGTTTCAGATATTGGAAGGTGCTAGAGAGCAAGATTATAATTTTTCTCATTTTTGCGCTCATTGCCCTAGGGTGTTGTCAGGCACCTAACAGCTAATAAAGCTAGCATTTATATCCTGCCAAACTTAAGTTTGCTCCATGATTATTTTATGGAGAGCTCACATAGGACAAGTGCTCACATGGTGGTCAGAAGCCACACAAGGACCCTCTCAAAGTTTCTTTTAAGAACTTTGGAGCTGATTGTGTGACATGGGAGATTCTGGCACAGGACTGCTCAGAATGGCGTGCCCTCATCAGAAAACCGCAGGGCTCTATGTGCAAGGCATATCTGAAGTAGCTCAAAAGAAATGCAATATGTGCAAATTTAGAGAATCCACCCCAAACTTCACAGGGACTGTGTGTCTGGTGCTTTACAAAGATTATCTCATTTGGTTCTCACAACAATCCTGGGAGGTAGGTGCTAGTGTTGAGGTATAGGGTTTAGTGATGCTCGAGACCCCAAAATACCAACACACCGGGTCCTGCCCAAAGAATTCAACTCAAGACTTCTCTCAGCCAAAGTAAACAAAGTTTATTAAAGATTCTCCATAATGGGTAGACTCTTAAAAGGAGCCTAAGTATTTGTGGTGCTTGAGTTGGACAAGTGGGGACAGAACAATCTGACAGACTGAGTCTGAGCTAGACTGAATCTCAGCCCCTTCATGGGGGCAAGATGGAGCTTATATACAGAAAGACTGTGGGAGGGATCTAGGGGTAGTGCAGAGGAGGGCTTTGGGAGGGTTTTAAGGAAGATCTTGAGATCTGACTCCAGGAATGGAACTAAGGGTGGTAAATAGCTGAAGCTACCTGGAGATGACAGACAATGGAGGGCTAGGTTGCTTTAAGGGTAACAGATTTGATAAAGATATTTTGATAGGATCAAGAATGGGAAGTAGCTGGACAATGGGGAGCTAGGTTAAGAGTAACAGAGATTTGGGCCTAGTGATAATGAAAGGCTTATGGCCTCAGGCATTCAAGTGGGAAGATTCAAGGGGGTTTCTAGAGCCTAAACCCCATCATTAGTATTATTACCATTTTACAGTTGAGGAAACTGAGGTTAAGTGACTTGCCCAAGGTCACACAGCTAGTAAGTGTCTAACAGAAGCCAAATTTGAACTATGGATTCCTTCCAGGCCTAGCCCTCTTTCCATTGAGCCATCTTGCTGCCAACATAATAAATTTTTGTTGAATTGAATTGAATGAACCAGTACCCACGTTTATATCCCTCATTCTTTCTAACCAAAAATATACTCCACAAATCTGACATTTTTTTAGGGCTGTGTGTGTGTATGTATGTATATATGGTGTCCCCAAAGGCTCAGTTCATTTTGTTTCATGCTACTAAAGCACTAAGGCTTTTGGAACACCTTGTATTATGCATTTGAGCCCTATATAAGTCTATGGAGTAGGCAATACAGTTATTATCCCTACTTTACAACTGAAGAAACCAAGGCTCAGAGCCATTGTATAAATTGCAAACACTGAGTTAAGTGTCATAGGCAGGATTCAAACCCAAATCACTTTGATTCCAAGTTTGGAACTAAGAGATACTCTAAAACTTAAAATTAAAGATGCGTAATTTCTTTTGTTCTAAAAATGTATTTGAATTTAAAAAAGGGAAGTATCTCTTTTATACATGTATCCTCTTCAGGGCCTAACACAGAACTTTACTTGTTAGTTGAATGAATGGATCAGAAGAATGTCTTTCAAATAATGTGAATTCATCAAGGCACTTGATGAAGTTTCCTTTGTATTTCTCTTTTATATACTTAATCTCATTCTACTTTTTTGTGTGTTATTCTGATTGTTAGATTATAGAATTATAGATCCATAGGCAGAGCTGTAGGAGAACCCAAATGCCTTCTGGTTCAATCCCAAAATGATGGAGACAATACCTTCTGGCCCTCAAGAAACTTACATTTTTTTTTTCTGCTAGAAATGACAGTACTAGGACTAATTGTTTGAAAATTAAAGGGAAGAAAAGTGACTTCTTTGACCCTAAAGGCCTTCAAACAAAAGACTACATGACCAATTGCTGGTGAAAAAGAGTGAGCAGAATGTGGAAGATATAATTTGGGTAGGGATTGAAAATTTTCTCTTTCAAAAGTTTACTGAGTGGGCAGTGATGGGGGAATGGAATTCGCACTGAACCCCTAAAAGGAAAAGACTGTGTCTTTGGGACCTGAACCCAGATCTCTGGCATTCACCTGAGGCATCTGGACCATCCTAGTCAATAATCGTTTTAACTGGCCACTCCTAGATCACCTCCAGATCTTCCCACAGTCTTTCTGTATAAAAGGTCTCCATTTAATTGCTTGTGTTCTTAAAATAGGTACTGCATTGGTATTACAATAAAACCTTGTTACTTGGACTGAAAGGAGTCTTGAGTGGTCAAATTCTTTCAAGGTAAAACCTGCACCTTTTGCCCTTGATTTTTGGGGTTCCCAGCAACCCTAGACCACAACAGACAGTTCTCCTTTTTTACCGTCATGTCCAGTCCTCTTTAACATCAACATTAACCAGGGGACTTGAATAAAGGGTTGCTGTGTCATCCCAAAGTTAAAGACTTTTAATGCTGAACCAAAACATGACACTAAAAGTAACTAGGAGAGTGCAGTTTAGCTCCACAAATGCTCCATGGTATGGCCCCTGAAGGCTTACACTCAATCATACTCAATGGAGTATACTCCAGTCCAACTTTCTGCTACATTTTCCTCCCCATTTTGGAATTTTGAATCTTTTTTTTTTAACATTTGCTTTGTTTTGTTTAACCCCAATTAGATTTTCTATCCCCACAACTGCCTACAAACACTATTCATTTCTATTAAAAATACTAGAGAGCATAGGAATAAAGGGCATTTTCCATAAAATGATAGGTAATAGATATCTAAAGCCATCAGCAAACTTTATCTGTTATAAGGATAATTTAGAAGCCTTCCCGATAAGATCAGGGGTAAAGCAAGGATGCCCATTATCACCTCTATCATTCAATATTGTACTAGGAATGTTAGCTATAACAATAGAAGAAAAAGAAATGGAAAGAATTAAAATGGACAAGGAGGAAACAAAACTATCACTCTTTGCAGATGATATGATTAGAGAATCAACTAAGAAACTACTTGAAATAATTAACTTGAGCAAAGATACAGAATGCAAAATAAACCCACATAAATCATCAGCATTTCTATTTATTGCCAACAAAGTCCAGCAGCAATAAATAGAAAGTGAAATTCCATTTAAAATACCTGTAGACAGTATAAAAATACTTGGGAGTCTACCTGCCAAGACAAATCTAGAAACTATGTGAAAACAATTACAAAATGCTTTTCACATTAATAAAGTCATATCTAAACAATTGGAAAAGTATTAATTGCTCATGGCTAGGACAATTTTATCTAAATTAATTTTCTTATTCAAGATACCAATCACCAATCAATACCAATTTTGATACCAATCAAACTACCAAAAATTATAGAACCAGAAAAAATAATAAAATTCATCTGGAAGAACAAAAGATTAAGGATATCAAGGGAATCAATAAAAAAATGTTAAGGAAGGAGCTGTAGTTGTACCCCATCTCAAACTGCATCATAAAGTGATAATTATGAAACAATCTGGTACTGGCTAAGAAATAAAAGTAGTGGATAAATGGAATAGATTAGGTTGTTATACCTGGCTTGCAACCTCAGCTCTCCCTCATGGAAGTGAGTAGACTGCTGCGTTTAACTCTGCCCTTTCCCAGTCAGCTCACCTTCACAGAAGTGGGTGGGCTTCCAGGTCAGGGAGACTGGGTGCTGGCTGGTGGGAATTTTGAGGTGTGTAGTGACCAATCACTGTTTTTGGCCTCTGCAAGTTTCTGCTTAAGGAGTCCCTTTAAAAGCTGACACATTGTCTGTGCAGACTCATTGTTCAATTGGAGCCTGACCCCAGACAGTCCCTTGGAAAAATAAAATCCGCTTCCAGATTTTACTTGGGGGTCTCTTGTCTTGATTTTTTTTTTTGGCAAAACAAGGTACACATTATAGTATAATAGATGACTGTAGTAATCTAATAAATGATAAACCCCAAGATTTAACCTTTAGAACAAAAACTCATTATTTGACAAAAACTGCTGGGAAAACTAGATAACAGTATGGCAGAAACTAGGTATAAACCAACATCTCATACCATATACCAAGATAAGGTCAAAATAGATACATGATTTACACATAAGGGGTGGTACCATAAGCAAATTAGGAGAATGCAGAATAGCTTATTTGTCAGATCTATGGATAAGGGAAGAATTTAACACCAAAGAGTTTGTAATAAATGAAGACAAATAAAGGATTAGTAGAAATTATTTTGTCCACTTGTGTGCCAATAAAATCGTTGACAAATGAAATGGATGAATATTTACAAAAAATATAAAATATCCAGAGTAACAATAAGAAATAGATATTTTATTTTATTATTATTATTTTTAAAGCAATTGGGGTTAAGTAACTTGCCCAAGGTTACATGGCCAGTTATTTTTGTGTGGGTGTTAAGTATCTGAGGCAGGAACAATCCCGGGTCCTCCCAACTCCGGGCCAGTGCTCTCACTCACTGTGCCACCTAGCTGCCCCGAAATAGATATTTTAAATAGCCAAATCTTTAAAAAAAAAGAAAAGAAAATAAAAGAAAAGAAATTGACCAAGCAATAAGTAAGCCCCCAAAGGAAAAAAAAAACCCTAACACTATATTTAAGAGCAAATTCTATCAAACATTCAAAGAACAATTCATTACAATAATATATAAAACTATTAAATTGTTAAAAATAGAAAATTTAAGGATCCTAAGGACCTCTATGATACATTTATTACCTTGAAATCTCAGCAAGAGAAAGTCAAAAGAGAAAAAGAAAATGACAAACCAATATCCTTAAAAAATGTTGATACAAAAATTTTAAATAATATATTAGCTAAGAGGGTAGTGGTTTGCCATTTCCCTCTTCAGCTCCATTTTACAGACAAGGAAATTGACACAAACAGGATTAAGTGACTTGCCCAGGGTCATACACCTAGTAAATGTCTGAAGCCAGATTTGAACTCAGGAAGATAAGTTTTCCTGACTCTAGGCCAGGAACTCTCTGTTATGCCACCTAGTTGCTCTGTAATTAAAATTAGAAGTAAACAATAAAACAACATAATTAAAATTAACTCACAGAGAAAAAAGTCTTTGCAGACCATTTCTCTGATAAGAGTCTCATTTCCATGATATATGAGGAACTGATTCAAATTTATAAGAATGAAAGTCATTCCTCAATTGAGAAAATAGTCAAAAGAGAAATCTAAGCTATCTGCAGTACAAAAAAAAAATGTATGGGAAAAAAATCTCCCAAAGCACTAATAATGAAAGAAATAGAAATTAAAGCAAATTTGTGGTTTTATTTCACAGCCCTTAGATTGGCAAAAATAACAAAAAGGAACATGGCAAATGTTGGAGAGGGGTGTGGGAAAACTAACATCTTACTGAACTGTTCATAGGACGGTGAATTGGTCTCACCATTCTGAAAATTACTTTAGAACAACGGTCAAATAGTCACCAAATTGGGCAAACCCAGCAATAGCACTTATTAGACCTATATTCCAAAGAACTCAGAGAAAGAGGGAATAGACCCATATTTAAAAAAATATTTATAGCAGCTCTTTTTGTCATGGTAAAGAATTGCAAACTGAGTTGCCCATTATTAGTGGAATGGCTAAATAAACCATGGAATGTGAATGTAATGGAATATTATCTTGCCATGAGAACAAACAAAAAGGAAGTTGTTGAGGCACTGGACTCTCTGCTTGGAGGTGACCAGCCCCAAGAATATGGATTTCTCTTCAAAATCCATTCACTGTTGGGGCTAGACTCAGAAGACCTGAAGCAGCAGCTTTTTATTAAGGTGGAAATTCAGAAGCAGTGGTTTTAGCAATTGGTGCATTAGAGAACTAAGCTGTGCTGGGAGAAGTTCCTGGTTAAGCTGGGGCCAGAGTTGGGACCATTGAGTTGAAAACTGTTTCATGAGCTGCTGCGCTAAGGACTTTATTGATCAGACAGTTCCTTGTGAACTGACTGGGGCAGAAACAGTCTCTAAATGGACCTTCTCAGGAAGTCTGTCTCAACACAACCAACTCTGTTATTAGTTGGTAAAGGAAAACTCTCTATTTCCAGAAGGGAAGGATGGGAAATTAGTTCATATAGTTTATCACACCTTTAGGACATCCTATCATCAGAATGAGAAAAAAACAATTTTGTACATTTGGAGGGCCTGTGTGTGTGTGTGTGTGTGTGTGTGTGTGTGTGTGTTTTCTTCAGTGCTGTCTTGTGAAAATTACAGGCAGTTGAATGGAAGATTTCTTGATACTGTACATGGGGCTATGTTCTTAAAGTTCAATTGACTTATTTCTAGCTCTTTAAACAGGGACCAAGTAGGAAGACATTCTCTCATCTGTGCATGTTAATTTCAAACCTGTGGGAGGGTGGGGTTGAGATAATGCATCTTTCTCTGGAAATAAGAAGGGAAAAGTCATTTTGTATTGTAGTTTCAGGTTTCCCTATCCATTTCATGAATATCGGGGCTGTACAGATCCATAAAAAGAGCTATACACCTCACTTTTATTGTTAGCCATCTTTCTCTTTACTGTGGCTTATTTCAGTAGATAATGCTAGGAGCATTATGAGCATATTATAGAATTATGAGGACTTTGCATACAGAGAAGGCTAGCTTAATTATCTGTTGAACATAACTTATTGCCTCTCTCCTCTTGGTGGTCTTAAAATGAGAATAACTCGCTCTGTTTTAGGGTATCAGGTGACTGAAAGATATGTGAAGATTTAAACGGGTCACAACTCCAGCTAGCCATAGTTTCAGATAGAGGGACATACTTATATTCTTATATTCATAGTATTTATGAATATTGCTTCATTGTTTCATTTTCTGCATTCTTCTGAATATCGAAATAAAAACCTTTCTTTCAAGTTTAAAAAAAGATGATGAAAGGAATGGTTTTAGAGAAACCTGGAAAACTTATATGAACTGATGTGGAGTGAAATGAGAAGAACCCATAAAATAATTTGTACAATAATAACAACAAAGAAAAAAAAACTTTGAAAGACTTAAGAACTCTAATCAATGTAATGACCAACCATGATTTCAAAGGAATGATGATGAAGCATATGCTTTTTAATATTTTTGGATCTAGTCAATGTGGGATTTATTTTTATTGACTATGCATATTTATTTGTTATTAGTGTTTTGTTTTCCTTTTTTGGGGGGAGTTGGGGAGAAGGTTAGAAGAAAAAGGGTGCTAGGAATAGAATACCCATCTCCCCTTCACGAGACATGAACAGAAGGAGAGGCAGAAAGAATTACAGACAAAAAGGACAATTTTGAGAGTCATATATTGAATTCATTCGATACTTTAAAAAAATGAAGGTCTACATAATATAGATTTGTAGCTTCATGTACAATACTCTCTTGATCTACAATGAATATTGAAATGCTCATTTGATTTCATGTTTTTTAAGTTCAGAATAAAAATGCAAAAGAAAAAAAAAACTGCTGGGAAACTGTAGCAGCAAGCACCCCAATATCCCTAGGGTGACTGCCAACACAGGTTCTTAGATCTGCTTTTCAAAAGGAAAGCAACTCAAAATGGGTTAACAAGCTTACTTTAATCAAACAAATACACATTACCTAGTTCAGGGGAAAAAGGTCAGCACCCCGAACTTCAAAGTTACAGAACTTACAGATCAAACAGACAGGCTTCCAAACTGTCCAACCATTACATCAATACCAAATCACCGTTACCAGAGAGGGAAGCATCAACATCTGGGTTTTCAAAGCCGGGGGGCTCTCAACAACGGCTTCCCAGAGTCTCATCTGGTCAAATCACACAACACTTCTCAAAGTGAGCCCCAAAGCAAAGCCTCTCCTCAGGGCTTATACAGCCTTCTCTTGGCTCAGAGAATGTAACAACCTCCTTGACCCACTGCCCAATCACAAAGTATCAAGGTGTGGGCTTTCCTGAAAAACAAGCCTCCCACCACAGGCTCCAGGTGCACTTAAGCTAGGGGCAGGGAAGATCTTTAAATCTGCATTTCCATTACAGAAACTTGGCAAGTATACTGGCACAAATCAGTTTAAGATCAGCGTCTCACACAATATACCATAATAAGCTATAAATGGATACAACCCTAAATATAACATGTTATAGCACACTCAATTTAGAGCAGAATGGAAGTAGATGCATTTACAATTGACTGGGGACAAGTTTTTGACTAAACAAGGGATAGAGAGAACCACAGGTGAGAAAATAAGCAATTTCAATTACATAAAATGGAAATTTTGCACAAATGCAAGCAATGAAGTTTTAAAAACTAGAAGGGACTCAACTGAGGGGAAAAAAATTTTTATAGCAAACTTCTCTGATAAAGATCTGATAGGGATATTATCAATATGATTATGTTATTGATATAGGGAACTCTCTAGTGAGGACACTCCCTCTACAAATGTAGGTTGGTATCTTCTTTGTAACTTTCATATTCTTAGAGTAATACTTAGAGCACTGAAAATTTACATAATATATTTGGTATCATACAATCTAAATATGTAGGAGGCAGGACTTCAACCCAGGTCTTCCTGGCTCTGATACCAGTATCCTATCCACTGAACCCATACTGTCTTTATCAAAGTTCTTATGAAGACATATAGACAATTGACTCAAATATATAAGAACAAGAGTCATTCCCCAATAGATAAATGGGCAAACAATATGAAGTCAACTCTCAAAAAAAGAAATGCAAGCCATCAACAACCATATGATAAAAGCTACAGATCATTAAAAAAAGAAAAAGAAAGAAAGAGAAAAAAAGGAAAGAAATAGAAACCAAAATAACTATGAAGTTCCAGCTTACAACTAGTAGACTGGCAAAGATGACAAAAAATTGAAGTGAAAGTTGTTGGAGGTGATGTGGGAGGACAGGAAAACCAATAACTCATTGTTGGTAGAGCTGTGAATCTAATCATTCTAGATAGCAGTTGTAAATTATACCTAAAGATTTATTGAACTGTTTATACTCTTTTACCCAGCAATGCTATTGCTCAGTATAGACTCAAACAGATCAATGAAAGAGGAAAATGACTCATATGTACAAAAATATCTATAATTTTGTTGTTGCAGAGAATTGGAAACTAAGGAGATGCTCATAAATCAGAGGAATGACTGAACAAATTACAGTATTTTAATGTAAAAATATTATTATACCATAAGAAATGATGAAAGGGACAGATTCAGAGAAACCCAGGAGAACTTGAGTGGATTGGTGCAGAATGTGTTGTGAAGAACCAGGAATATAATTTATACAGTGAAAATTTATGCAGTGAAAGACTTCAGAGTGATGATCAATGTAATGGCCAGTTTACAACTCAAGAAAACTAGAGATGAATCATTTTTCCCCTTTCTTTGTAGAAAGGTGACAGACTAGAGGTGCAGAATCATCTATGCATTTTTGGCATGGAGAATATATTTATTTGTTTTACTTGACTATATTTGTTACAAGAGAGGGCTTTTTTTGGGGGGGGAAGAGCTTTGGACAAGATGTAGTGATAGTGATACCAAATTAAAATTAGGAAAGGAAAAAAGAGAGAAAAGTATCAATAAATCATTTAAATAATTTATAGAAGAGACGAAAAGAAAGTTCAGAAGTTTAAATCAACTTGTCAAATTTTAAATATTCTTAATAATGGTAATAATAGGTAGCATTTATAGAGCTGTTTAAGGTTTACAAAATTATTTACAAATATTCTCTTATTTTATCCTTACAATAACTCTGGCAGGTAGGTTCTTTCAGTACTCCCATTGTACAGATAAGATAAGTCTAAGAGGTTTCATAGGTTCCCAAAGTGGGTGAGATCACCCTCTGGGGAGACATTGGGACAATCTAGGGGGGCAATAGTAGCCTCAGGTGCAATTGGGGGGTGCTGAATCAAAATAAAGGGGAGGTAGAAGCAGAAGGAAAGAAGAGAAGAACATTTTGGAAAACCATTTGTATATGTTTCACTGGTTGTGTAATAAAGTCATAGTGATTACATTATTTTCCAAATAAACACATAAAATCCAAGTTATAACCAGCGATCAAGTCTGCCAACAGGTCTTAACAAGGAAGTGGTGGCAGGCAAGAGTATGGCGAATTGTTGGGAAGTCCAGTATATGTATCAGCAAGAATATGTGTGTAATGACTTGTTTGCAATATGATACTATATATGGGGTGGCTAGGTGGTGCAGTGAATAGAGCACCAGCTCTGGAGTCAGAAGGACCTGGTTTCAAATCCAGCCTTATACACATAACACTTACTAGCCGGGTGACCTTGCCAAGTCACTTAACCCCAGTTGCCCTGCCTTCACCCCTCCCCCCAAAAAGTATGATACTATGTGGTTGTATCAAACAATATCGTGTCATCAAAATTTCAATTCAGGAAAACCCCACAAATTTATAATAAATTATTAAATTTAAGATGCATCATTTCAAAAAATTCCTATTTTCTTGAAATGATGCAAATTTAAGAAAACATTAAAGGTTTTAAAAAAAGGAGATTTCCAGAGGTACTCTGAGTAATTTTATTTTTGAAAAGGAGGTAGTAATAGAGCACTGGCCCTGGAGTTTCAGAAGGACCTGAGTTCAAATTTGGCCTCAGACACAATACTTACTAGCCATGTGACCTTGGGCAAGTCACTTAACCCCAATTGCCCTGCCTGCCCCCCTCCAAAAAAGCAAGTGGTAGGCCAAATCAGTTTGGGAACCTCTGATTTAAATGATTTGCTTAGAGTTACAAAGCCTGGAAATGTCTAAGACTGGATTTAAACTCAGGTCTTCCTTACTCCAGCCCCCAGCACCTGGAAATTCATGGTTTCATATATAGTCTTCCTTTTGTCTTCTTTGTGTAGGGAAATTTTCCTGCTTTTTGGTATATGCCAATTCAATATTAATAAAAGGGGAAATTTAAAGAAAAAGAAAATGAAGCACAAGATGTAAATTTGTTGATTGTTCTTCCTTTACCTTGGTTGTTAGGTGGAGTTCAGTTGTTAAGTAACATGTGATAGAATCTAACTGATTTCCAGTAACTACTAGATGAGATAATGGTGTTAATGTGAATTACTGTTATCATTCTGCTGAGGTCTAGGGGTGCTGGGAACCCTGAAATTCAAGGGCAAACAATGTGGGTCTACTCTAGGATGAATTTGACTGAATCCTTCTTTCAGCCAGAGACATGGTTTATTAAAACACCAATTGGGTTGGGTGAGATTTTAAGAATCTGAGCTATTGGCTAGACTCTTAAGGAATCTGGGCATTTGTGATGCTTATATTGGACAAGCAAACTAGATTGAATATGAGGCAAGATGAACCTTTTATACAGAAGCCTGGAGTAGCCAAATAGTTGGGGAGAATGGGTCTAGGAGGAATTATGGAATGGAGGTTGAGGGTGGGGCCAGGTGCAGAAAATGAAAGGATTATTAACTGGGAAGTGCTGGTGCCCCAGGTGAATGCCAGGGACCTGGGCCATGTCGGGAAGTCTAGGGGCTTTTCCTTTTCTGGGGTTTGGATCCCAAAGTCATGGTCTTTTCCTTTTGTGGGTTCAGATCCCATCCCCATCGATTCCATCATGTATCAAATTTTCCCTGAAAAGTGCACTGAGGCCAAAGTATGATATGGTGTTAAATTATCAAGGAAGTTGGGCTCAGTTTGAAAATCAATTAATTATGTAACTGTTTGGGGTTGGGTGTGTTTTGAATAAAGAAAAGAACAAGCTATTCTGTCATCACCTCCCTTGTGTCAGGGGAGTGAAAACTTGAAAATTTCTCAGAATGTGTCTTATAAATTGGTGTCAATTCTGTCTACTTCACCCTTCCCCACCCCTTCACTTCAGCTATCAATCAGCAGCAAGCCCTTTCAGGAGTCTTTGGACCTCCACCCTAGTTTGTCACACCCTTATCAGCATTAGGCCCTTTAGGGTTTTTGGATCTCCAGCCTTGCAGGAGACTTTAGCCCCTCCCTTCTACACTTCGGAAGTTAGCCAAATAAGGATAGGTACATTTGAATCGGCTATCCCCTTTATCTTTGTTCTTTGTAAGCCAGCTTGCCTCTCAGTCAATGGGAGAAGGGACAGCAAGGATGGGAGTGGGCTTGATTGCATTAGGGTATAAATTCTTTTTTTTTTTTTGTAAAACAGATTCATAAATTTCATTGAATTTCAATGCTTAATCAAGATTAAGATTCCAAACTAATTACCAGTGTACATAGTTTTGAACAGGTAGAGGATTGTGAGGTATTTCTGAAAATAGGGTATGAATTCTTGTTCTGTCTTTTGTAACACACCTCCTCTCCTTGATCCCCACCATGGCATCCCCACGCAGGGAGGACTGCCCTCTTCCCATGGGGGAAGAGAATAAAACTTCCTGTTCCTTCCTCAAGAAACCTCTGACTTCAATATTTTGGGTAGAGGATTTTTGGGGTCCCCTTTCCCCCCCAACACTTTCCTTCAGACATGACTGTAGAGTCACCATCTTTAGCTCTATTTTATGACAGGAATGGTGGTAGGTGGGCTAGGCTGGGCTTCTTTGAACCTGACTTAGTAATGGAACAATAAGAAGGGAAAGTTGTCTGAGGTTACTACTTCAGAGAAGCTTTGAGAAAAATATTTGCCTTATTAAGTCTTTTTCCCTTTATGCTGATGCAATAGAATTTATACCCAGGAGAATCTAGTGTGTTTGAATTCACACAGCTGGTTTTTTCCAGCTTTGGGGGCATTATGATAATATTTATCAACATATAAGGATGTGGTTGATAGGTATGTACTATCAAGTCACCCTACCTCACTTGAAGTCAGCAATAAAAAACTCAAGCAATAAATTTCAATTACATGCCTTAGTCTTGAATGAACAAAGTCTCTAAGAGCTATTTGATGACATGAAATGGCACCAGATAAGAATTCTGCTCTAATCAGCCAGGGGTTTCATCCTATATTCTTAGTTCTATATAAAAAGCATCAAGCTAGCTGGAATCAAAGAATTCTATGAATAAGAGCAAATATGACTTTTTTAGTACCCCTCCCCCCCAAAAAAGAACTACATGGGGAACATGTAGAAGCTTCAGCTTTGGTCTTGGTCATATCTCTTTCTTTCTCTTCCTTGACCTGAGGAGGGCTTTGAGAGCTTCAAAGAATCCAGATGATGTTGGACTACCATTTTCCCCCCGATTTTTTGGAGGGGTGAAGACAGGGCAAGTGGGGTTAAGTGACTTGCCCAAGGTCACACTGCTAGTAAGTATTAAGGGTCTGAGGCCAAATTTGAACCCAGGTCCTTCTGACTCTAGGACTCTATTCACTATGCCACCTAGCCACCCCTCCTTTGCCTTTCTTACTTTCTAAGTTTAGAGAGTAAGCTTTTCCCTGGATTCTGTATGTACTCATGGGAAAGTATCACAGACCTTTGAGGAGATGCTTTGTAAATATCTTTTTAAAAAACTACTTAAGTCTGGTTGTCTAAAATGATGCTCAACTGATAATCTTAGGAGAAAAGTATATCAGTGGTGGTTCCCATTAATGGCATTAGAGAATCAACCCCAACTCCCCAGAAATACCCTGAAATGGTGAATGGGAGGTATGCTTAGATAGTATATGTAGACAATGGCTTTACCCTTTGAGCTTAGCTTCTGTCCTTTAAATTGATTTTGCCTAACTAATTAAAAATCTGTTAGGTACCCCCAACTACTGAAAGTGGTTATATTCAAATGGTTCTGAGGTTTCTGCATCAGAACTCCTCTAAAATGAGTTTGAGAGCATAGTTACTTTACCCCCACTGAAAATTAAGCAATATATTACATAGACTTCAGGGTCCTAAACTGGAGAGAAGTCTCTGAAAGAGATTCAGGTCTCTGTAAAAAGGGTTTAAAAAAATAGATTTAAATATGAAGGCCCTGATGAGTTGAGAAAAGAGCTTGGCACCAGTGAAAAAGATTGTCCCTGTGAGGAGAAAAGACTTTCTAGTCAAGTCTCTACAGGGAAACAAACAAAAAGAAAGAAACAGAATGAGAACTCCTTTTGGAAGATTAGGGAAATTGGAAAAAGTTTTTTTTTTCTTTAGGGAGAGTCATTCTCCCTACCTCCAGCCAGTAGCTGGATGTATTAAGGACTTTAGATTTTTAAGGGGAGAATAGCAGGGTATCCTTGGAGCCTTAAGCTAAAAGAACAAAGCAGAGTATGAACTTGTCCCCCTATGAAGAATTGGGATTTAAGCTAAAGTTGGAAGCAGAGAGAAGCTCCACACCTTTTTGTCCAGTGACACCATGCCTGACAACAAACATGAGACCAATGTAGCCATGCTAAGGAGAAACCACTGCTAGGACTTTATGGAAAAACATAGGGGTAAATCACATTCTCAACAATGCAAGGGCTACCCTTAATCTTCTGGTGATATCATTCTGGTGGCTCATAGAAGGCTTTCTGCTGGGGGCAGAGTCAAGATGGTGGAGTAGAAACAGCACTTCCTCGGGACTCTGGCTTCCACCCTCCCCAATCCATGTAAAAAAGGACTCTGAACAAACTTTGGAGCTACAGAACCCACAAAGAAGCTAACCTTCCACTGAGGACAGCCTGGCAGCCCGGCAGGGAGCGACCAGCACGGTGCTCTGGGAGCCAGCTCCAGCCCCACATGAGCCAGAGGTTTTAGCCCCAGGGTGGCCTGACCAGCAGCCAGCTGGAGGGACTTCAGAACACCAGCCACTGTGGTGTTTCCAGAATTACCAGCACATAGATGCCAAGGACAAAGTGATATGTCAGTGTAGTATGGGCTTTGGGACCAGTAGTTGGGAATGTGTGGCTTTTGCGCCCAGGGCAAGAAGCCACTGAGAAGCTTCAGCATAGCTGTAGCCAAGTGGCAGCTTCAGCTCCTGGCCTGTGGACTGTAGGGGAACTCAGTGATCAGTCTGGGGGGTAAGTGCTCTTGCTTTAACCTGCTTGGATCTGGATTGCAGTCTGGGGTGGAGGTCTTGGGGTGTGTGATCAGCCTGCCAGAGCATGTGGAGGCTTCAGAGGGGGCACCCAACTAATACCTCCTACAGCTGAGAAAAACCCAGCGTTTGGGACAGAAGCTCCCCTGGCTGGTGGCAGAGTCCTTCTGTGGCAAAAAAGCTCAGGGGTCAAGTGACTGAGTGGCGACATGAGTAGGCAAAGGAAGCAAAATAAACAGAGTACCCCACCTTTACACTCCTACTTTGGCAACAAAAAGGATCAAAGCATGGAACAGGAGGAAGACAGTGAAGTCAGAACCCCTACACCAAAAGCTTCCAAGAAAAATATGAGTTGGTTACAGGCCATAGAGGAGATTAATAAGCAGATAAGAGAAGTAGAGGAAAAATTGAGGAGAGAAATTAGAATGATGCAAGAAAATTATGAAAGGAGAGTCAATAGCCTGACTGAAGAAAATAATACCTTAAAAAAATAAACTAACTCAAATGGCAAAAGAGGCTCAAAAAGGCAATGAGGAGAAGAATGCCTTAAAAAAATGAATTTGCCAGATGGAAAAAGAATCTCAAAAGCTCACTAAGGAGAATCACTCCTTCAGAATTAGATTGGAGAAAATGGAAGCTAGTGATTTTATAAATCAAGATGCTATTAAGCAGATCCAAACAAATGAAAGAATAGAAGGCAACGTGAAATATCTCATTGGAAAAACCACTGACCTGGAAAATAGATACAGGAGACATAATTTAAAAATTATTGGACTACCTGAAAGCCATGATCAAAGAAAGAACCTAGAAATCATCCTTCAAGAAATTCTCAAGTAAAACTGCCCTGATGTTTTAGACTCTGAGGGCAAAATGGAGGTTGAAAGAACCCACCAATCACCTCCTGAAAAAGATCCCCAAAAGAAAACTCCTAGGAATATTATAGCCAGGTTCTGGAGTTCCCAGATCAAGGAGAGAATATTACAAGAAGCCAGGAAGAAACAATTTCAATATTGTGGAAACATAATCAGGCAGGATCTGGCAGCTTCTACACTGAGGGATGGAAGGGCTTGGAATATGATATTCCAGAGGTCAAAGGAGCTGAGATTAAAACCAAGAATCACCTACCCAGCGAAACTAAGTATCATGTTTCAGGGGAAAATATGGTCATTCGGTGAAATAGAGGACTTTTAAGGAGTCTTGATAAAAAAACCAGAGTTGAGTAGAAAATTTGAAGCTTGAGCTTGATGATGTAGAGCGGCTTCTTGCTAGCTCCTCAAGGGGCGGGGCCGGTGTGTTTGGCCCCTCCTCGGGGGCGGGGTCGGGAGTGAAACTTCCCGGATGTGACTGTCTGCTGAGTCTCTCTCGGACTCCCAACCCCAGACCCCCTGGAGCAGCCGCCTGGATCCGGGACCCTGGGCAAAAGAGTGAAAATGCCAGGCCAGCCCCTGCCCAAAAAAACCAGGGCTATGGAGGGGGACTGGAACGGGGACTCTGCCCCAGAGATGAATGGGCTGGAGGATGAGGGCAGTGAGGATGAGCAAAGAGCTAGCCAGACGGAGTCGCATGGCGAGAGCTCAGAAATGGACGATGAGGACGGTGAGCTTCACCGAGGCAAATGCCTCAATGAGATGTCTGACCTGGAGAAGCAGTTCAAGGAGCGGCTGAGCCAGGTGCGTCTCCAGCTAGAGGAGGTTGGGGCCGAGCGTGCTCCTGAATACACCAAGCCCCTTGAGGGGCTGCAGCAGAGTCTCAAGATTCGAATTCAGGTGGCAGGCATCTACAAAGGCTTGTGTCTGGATGTGATCAGGAACAAGTATGAATGTGAGGTCCAAGGAGCCCGGCAGCACCTGGAGAGTGAGCGGCTGCTGCTGTACGACGCCCTCCGAGGGGAGCTCCAAGATCGAATTCAGCGGCTGGAGGAGGACCGCCAGAGCATCAGCATCACCTCCGAATGGCGGGATCACAAGGCACACCCGAAGAGAAGCTCGCCATCCTGGGAGGCCTTGCAGGCAGGCAAGAGGAAGAAGGTACGGCTCGTCTCTGGTCCTTATATTGTCTACATGCTGGAAGATGTGGACATTCTGGAAGACTGGACGGCCATTAAGAAAGCTAAGGTGGCCCGTGTCCCCACAGAAGAGGAAAGGTGAGGCCCCTGAAGGGCAGACACGCTGTACCCAAGGCCTGACCGGACATCTGGGGCTCCTGGACCGGCTCCTGGGCCCTCCAGCCACCAGATGACTATGTGGCCTAGACTTCACCACCCTTTCCTCCACCATCTGGAGTTTTGACAGCTGGGATGCCACAAGGCTCCAGATGCAAAGCTGATCCACGTGTCCTGGATACCTATCCCCAGACATGGGGGACTCTTGGGTCCACTGTCACTTTTACCCAGAGCCAGTAGACTCTTAGAATGGCCCAGAGCCAGCCAGCCTTTGCCACCCCAGCCCAGGGATCGCTGGAAGCCGTCCTGCTGACCCTACGCTGCCAGGGTAGGGGCCCAGGGCCAGCTGGATCTCTGCTGTCCCTCAGAGGCTCCTTGAAATGACATATTCTTGGATTGAGAATTAAGGTACCCAGGTTTTCCCAGGATCCTGGGGATTAGAATCATGATAATATAATTTAAAAAAAAAAAGAGAAGCTTGAGAAGGCAAACAGGGAAAAGAAATCATAAGGAACTTATCAGAGAAGGCAAACAGGGAAAAGAAATCATAAGGAACTTATCAAAGTTGAACTATGGGGAGAGACAGAATGGGGTAAACTATCTCACATAGAAGAGGCAAGGGAAAATGGTTACAAGGGAGGAGAGGAACAGGAAGGCAAAAGGGAATGAGTCAACCTTATTCTCATTGAATTTGGCTCAGGGAAGGAATGACATACAGACTAAATAGGACAGTAGGGGGGAAGGGGATGACAGGGGGGATGATAGAAGGGAGGGCAGGAGGGAAGGTGGGGAGGGAAGTTGGAAGCACCCACTTGTGAAAAGGGACAGGATCAAAGTAGAGAATAGAACAAGTGGGAGGTGAGATAGCAGGGAGGGTAATATATTCAGTCTTTTACAATATATCTACTATGGTAATGTTTTGCATAGCTACACATGTACAACATATACTGAATTGCTTATCTTCCCAATAAGGATGAGTGACAAGGGTGGAAGGGAATGAATCTGGAATTCGAAGTTTTAAAATCAAATGTTTAAAAATATATAAATACTATTATTGATACTATTTTACATATATTTGGGAAATAAGATAAATAGGCTTTGGGGCATAGAGATTCACCATGCCCTACTGGAAAAGTTGAAGGGGGTATGGGAGAAGATATGGGAGAGAGCAGATTGGAGGAGGGGATATCCTGTGGGACTGCTATTCTGGGGTAGGGGAAAAAACGAGGAAAAAATTGCAACTCAAAAATCTGGCAGAAATGAATGATATAAACCAGAAGCTAATAAAGCATTTGAAAAAAAAAGGCCTTCTGCTTTCTGGTCTTAAATACATTTAGGGTTAATTAAATGGTTAAAACTATTTTCCCCAATTATATACTAATAAATGTATAGCAAATGAAAAGGATGAATATTTGCAAAAATATGAAATATCCAGAGTAAGCAAAGCAGAAATAGAGAATTTAAATAATTCATTTGCTCTGTATTATTCCTTGCTGGTCTTGTGCTGGTAAACTGCTACAGAGGAGGAGGGGTGTCATCATGGGGGAGGTATTATGGCATGGTGGAAAGAGAGTTATATTTGGAGTCAGGAAGACTTGGGTTTGAATGGGACCTCAGACTCTTGGTCTAAAATAATTTAGCTATGTGACTTTTTAGACAAGTCACTTAACCTTTCTGAGTCTCAGTTTCTTTATCTGTAAAACTGGGATAATATCTGTAGCATTCACTTCATAAAGATTCCTATATTTATTGAGAGGTTCAGATGAGATAATGTATGTGTTCCAAATTGCATGTGAGTCCCCCAGATAAAGCTACTCCATGTTTGACATTTTCTGTATCTTAATCTACTCAAAAGCATTGTTCACGACCCTCTGATGGGGTGCTTGGGATATATGTTTGTAGTATCAGTTTGTAACATCAGTTTGTAAAATCAATTTGTAAAACCAGTTTATAAAATCACATTTCCCCCTCCACAGCCTCAGAGCATTAATTCTGCCTCTTCCCCTTGCCAGCACTCTGCCCAGCAATAATTCGTGAGCTGTTTATCTCTGCTTGGAACAATAACAAGCTATACCTATGAATCCTTCATTAAACCATCTATAAACATTTTAGCTTAGGCAAATGTTATCTCCCCTTAGTATAATGGCCCCCTGTGTCCATGAATCCTTCAATGCCTTATCTATAGGCTAACTCCTTAGCCAATTATACCCATACTGAGTCTCTGCTAGCCTTGGTTCCCAACATCCATCTTGTCAAACATGACACTGATGGGTGGCAGACTAGGCACTTCTCAGTCAGCCCTGACCAGCTAAGCTAGCTGACTTAATGACGTTTCAAACCTAAAACCATACCTCCAGGTAACCGCCCCCCCTTGAATTTTGGGCAGTGAATTTTTTTTCCCAGTGAATTATGGGAAATATACCTGTGCAGTTGATATTAAAAGTGCATGTCCCTTTAAGCACTGACCACTCCTTAACTCCTCCCTAATCCCACCCTTACTCACCTAGTTAGCATAATTGACATCTGATTTACTGTCTTGACTCCTTAAAAACTATACCTATGACTTCTTTAAGTTTGCAGGTTCCCTAAGAACCCTTGCCTGCTGTAAAGCATAACAATAAACTTTTATAATCCTGACTTCAAAGTTTGCTTGGGCCTAGTGAATTCCTTCCAGACTCAGGGACTCTGGTTATTGATCAGAGCCCCCATATAACCTATTGCCATTCCCCCATCACCTCCACTGATTTGTTTACCATTAACAATCAGATAGATAACATAATCAGTTCGAAACAATGCCATTCTATGGCATAATAAGAAAAAATAATAGCAATAAGAAAATATGTCAAAACTTTTGAGATATAGACAAAGCAGTCCTAAATGAGGAATTTCTATCTCTAAACAGTGTCATCAACAAAAGGGAAAAGAAGTAGAGCAATAAACAGTATGCAACTAAAAAGAGTAGAAAAGCAACAAATCTAAAAATCTGAACTAAACAGAGAAATTCAGAAAGTCAAAGAAGAGATTAATAAAATTAAGAGCAGAAAGCCAGAAAACTAAGAACTGCTTTTGAAAAAAACCTGTTAACTCCTGTGATTTTTTTTTGAGAGGAAAAACAAATGACCAATATAAAAAATAAAATAGGATTCATAACAATGAAAAAAAATGGATAAAGGAAATGATTAAGAACTGTTTTGCCCAATTATATGCTAACAAATGTATAACAAATGAAATAGATAGATATTTACAAAAATATGAAATATCCAGAGTAAACAAACTAGAAATAGAGAATTTAAATAATCCACCCTAAAAAAAGACATTGAACAAATCATAAATGAATTACCAAAGTTGGGGGAAAACTTTAAGACTAGATGGATTTACATATGAATTGAAATCAAACATTCAGAGAGCAATTAATTCTATTATAACATAAATTATTACATAAATTACTGTAAATTATTACATAAATTCTTATTGCATAAACTACAAAAAGAGGAAAAAGAGGGATCCCACCAAACTTCTCCTATAAAACAAGTATAGTCTTGATACCTAAACTAGGGCAAGACATAGCAGAGAAAGGAAGTTATGAAATCCCTGATGAATATCTACACACAAAATATTCATTAAAATATTAGCAAATAGGCTACAGAAACATATTAAGAGGATTATACACTTATGACCAAATTCAAATTATACCAGAAATGCAGGGTTGCTTATGTTTGGAAAACTATAAACATAACAGAGCTTATTATTAACAATAATAACAATAACATCAGTTAGCCCCAATTGCCCTCCAAAAACCAAAAATTAAAAAAAAATAATAACAATAACATGGTTATATCATTAGATGCAAAAAAAGAAAGGTTTTTGACAAAATACAATACTCATTTAAAAAAACCCACAGCAGAAAGTTGGAACACTAATTTATTGTTGGTGGAGTTGTGAGCTAATCTAACCATTCTTGAAAGCAATTTGGAACTATGCCCAAAGGATTATAAAAATAAAAACGTGCATACCCAGCAAAACCACTTCTAGGGCTATATCCCAAAGAGATCATAAAAATGGGAAAAGAATCTACATGTACAAAAATACTTATAATAGCTCTTTTTGTGGTGACCAAGAACTGGAAACTGAGGGGATGCCCATCAATTAGGGAATGACTGAACAAGTTGTGGTATATGAATATAATACAATACTATTGTGCTATAAGAAATGATGAACAGGCACACCAGAAAAACTTGGAAAGATGTATATGAACTGATGCTGAGTGAAGTGAGCAGAACCAAGAGAACACTGTACATAGTAACAGCTACGGTGTGTGATGACTGACTTTGATAGACTTAGCTCTTCTCAGCAATCCAAGGACCTAAAACAATTCCAAAGGACTCATGATGGAAAATGCCATCCACATCCAGAGGAAGAACTATGGAGGCTGGATGCAGAGCGAAGCACACTATTTTCTTTTTTTGTTTTCTTTTGTTTTTTTTTCTTTTTCATGGTTCCTCCCATTGGTTCTAATTCTACTATGCAACATGACTAATGTGAAAATATGTTTAATGAGAATATATATTTAGAGCTATATCAGATTACATGCTGTCTTGGGGAGGGAGGAAGAAGAGGGAGAAAAATTAAAACTTACAGAAGTGAATGTTGAAAATGAAAAACAAATAAATTAACTTAAAAAAACCCCACAACAGCATTATAAAGTGTGGGAATAAATAGGACAAGAATCTCTACCTTAGAATTAACTAAAAGTTAATTGAAACAATCAATAACTTCAGTAAACTAGTTGGATTTGAAATAAGCCCACACAAAATCATGAACCTTTCTGTATATTACCTAAAAAACCAAGCATGAAGAGGTAGAAAAAGAAATTCCATTCAGAATAACTACATAATGTTTAAAATAGTTGAAGTCCACCTACTAAGACACAGAGGCATTGCATGACTACAAAATACTCTTTACAAAAAATAAAATTGACAAAACAGTTCTCCCATTAATGTACATATAACATGAGGGGAAACGTAGAGAACATGTTTGGAGGGATACTCATGTACCCAGGGATACTCTGGGTATGGCCAGAGTATTGTCATGGAAGAGCATGTAGGTAAGGAGTATATATTGAGAGTAAGTTGTAGAGAGACTATTCATGCTTCTAATGCTATGGGTGCTGCTGCTTTCTGTTCCTGTCACGGTACTCTCTCACTAGGCCATCTCTTAATAGGTCTCAATAGGGGTGGCTAGGTGTCCCAGTGAATAGAATACTGGCCCTGGAGTCAGGATGACCTGAGTTCAAATCCAGCCTCAGACATGTAACACAAAAACTAGCTGTGTGACCTTGGGCAAGTCACTTAACCTCAATTGTCCTCCAAAAAGCAAAATATATATAAATAGATCTCAATAGCTTCCACTGGAGTCTGTGTAGATCAACTAAACACTACTTTTCTGTAGCCTCTTATAGAAACTTCTCAATGTTCAACTTCTGTCTCAAAGTCAAATCCTTGGCTGTTTCTTATTATGCACATCTTTTAGAATAGGTGAAGACCCTTGCCTGGGATCAGCAAAAAGCCTTATCTCATTCCTCTCCCCCTATCCTGAACTGTTCTATATAGAGGTTCCCAAACTTATTTGGCTTACTTAAAAAAAAAAAAATTACTCAGCACCCCCCTGTAAATCTTCTTCCTTTAATTCTTTAACTTTTTTTTATTTTGAAATTTGCATTATTTTAAAAAAATATAATTTTTAAAAAATGACACATCTTAAATTGGATAATTTATTGTAAATTTGTGGGGTTTTTTCGTGCGCTGAAATTTTGATGACACAATATTGTGTCATGTGACTGTGTAGTATTGTATTGTAAATAAGTCATTACATGTACATATTCCTGCTGATGCATGCTGGACTTTCCAACAATACTCTACATGTTTCCCTGCCAAAACTTGCTTAAGACCTGTTGGCAGACTTGACTGCTGACAGGTTATACTTTTCATTTTGTGTATTTATTTGGAAAATAATGTAATCACTATGACTTTAACTCTGTTACACAACAGATGAAGCATATAAGAATGGTTTTTCAAAATTTTCTTATCTTCTTTCCTTAGGCTTCCCACCTCTACTTTATTTCTATTCAATGTTCCCTCCCCACCCTCAATTATACCTGAGGCTACAACCTCCATTTGCCTCGTCATTCCAGCACCCCACAATGGGCGGTATTGCCCGCTTTGGGAACCTCTGCAGGTTCCAGGGGTGGAAAACCTGCAGCCTTGAGGCCACTCAGGGCCTTCTAGGTCCTTGGGTGCAGCATTTTGATTGAGTCCAAATTTTACAGAACAAATCCTTTTATTAAGGGGATTTGTTCTGTGAAGTCTGGATTCAGTCAAAGGGCCACACTTGAGGACCTAGAGGGCCCTAAGTGGCCTCAAGGCTGCAGGCTCCCCACCGCTGGTAGATCATGAGCTTCTTGAGACCAGGGATTAGCTTTTTGCCTTTCTTTGTATCCCCACAGTTTAGAAGTGATTAGCACATAGGAAGTGCTTAATACATACTTATTGACTTTGTCTTCTCATCTTCCCAGAGAGACATTTTTTCCAGGCATCAAGTTCGTTTTTTTTGCCTTTTTTTGAAGGGGGGAGGACAGAGCAATTGGGGTTAAGTGACTTGGCCAAGGTCACAGGGCTAGTAAATTTAAAGTATCTGAGGCTGGATTTGAACTCAGGTCCTCCTTTACTTTGCCACCTAGCTGCCCCCACCAAGTTCCTTAAGACAAAGAAGTAGACCCACCAAACTGGCTAATGTCTCCAGGCTTTGTCTTTTCATTGGTTGCTTTGTTTTGGTCCAGGGGTTTGGTTGGGGCTATCACAAACCTAATCCTAGTAAGCATTCTATATAATTCTGAATGTAAATATCTGAAGGCTAAACTATAAGCCAAGTAAAAATATATTTGCTGATAACTAACAAATAGCTCAGGAATATGTGATTCTGATGGGATCTAGAATCTGGGAACCCCCTTGAATCTTCCCACTGGATGAGGCATTTGCCTGAGGCCATAAGCCTTTCATTATCTCTAGGCCCAAATCTCTTTTTACTCTTAACCTAACCTAGCCTCCTCTAGTTACTTCCCACCCTTGATCCAATCAACGTATCTATACTCAAACCTGTTACCCTTAAACTAGACTAGCCCTCCATTGTCTGTCATCTCCAGGTAGTCTTCAGCTATTTCCCACCCTTAATCCCATTCCTGGAGTCTGACCTCAGTTCAAGATCCTCCTTAGACTCCTCCTCAAGACCCTCCCCAAACCCCTCTTCTAGGTCACCCCTAGATCCCTCCCACAGTCTTTCTGTATATAAGATCCATCTTGCCTCCATGAAGGGGCTGAGATTCTAGCTCAGACTCAGTATGTGTCAGATTGTTCTGGCCCACTTGTCCAACACGAGTGGCACAAATACTTAGGCTCCTTAAGAATCTACCCATTATGGAGAATTTTTAATAAACTTTGTTTTACTTTGACTGAGAGAAGTCTTGAGTTGAATTCTTTGGGCAGGGCCTGGTGTGTTGGTATTTTGGGGTCTTGAGCACCCTTAAACCATAAACCTCAACAGTTCCTCTGTTTTCAAATCCTATATATTCTTTCATGTGGAAGAAACTGTACAAGCTCAGGGGCATGGTGTTTGTCTCCTTCACCTGCCCAGCAACATTCCTGGACTTTCCATTTGGAGATGTGCCCAACAAAGCCAAAAAAAAAAAAAGGCTTTGTAGCACAATTCTACATAGAGATCCCATGTCTTGAAGACCTATCAATTACACTTTGTCCTTAATGAGATAGGACAGTAACTATAAATGGAGGTATTAAAACAAAACCAACCCCTCTAGAAGGTGTAGGAATAACACGTTTGTTGTTGGCGCTTCATTAGACATGCTTGTAGTGTTTGGCTGATTTATAGCTGCACTACCTGAGCCAATCCTAGTTGTTACTGTTTTTGTTACATGATTCACCATATTTACCTTGGAAGACTCAGACAGTCCAAGCACACAGTTTAAAAACCCAAGGAAAATTGTCATGATGAAGAGGTTACCCACTAAGAGGGTTAGGGTTGCTCTGGAGATCCCAAAATACCAACATGCTGAATTCGACTCAAGTCTTCTCTCAGCCAAAGAAAAGTAAAGTTTATTAAAAGTTTGCTTGCATTAGAAACAGAGTAAGTCTGTGCTAGTGAAGAGGACAAGGGTGATAAGGGTAGGGAAGGGTAAGAGGTTCTGCCAGGGACCCACCCTGGCATCCAGTCTGGAAGGAATTCACCAGGCTCAAGCAAACTTGGAGTCGAGATTGTAAAGTTTATTGGTACGCTGTCCTTGCACAGCGGGCTAGATTCTTATGGAACCTGCAAACTTCCAAGGGTCACAGGCATAGTTTTATGGAGTCAAGACAGTAGATCAGGTGTCAATTATGCTAACTAGGTGAGTAAGGGTGGGATCAGGGAGGAGTTAAGGAGTGGTCAGTGCTTAAAGGACCATGCACTTTTAATATCAACTGCGCAGGCATATTACCCATGATTCACTGGGAAATAGCCCAAGGCAGGGCTACCTGGAGGTGTGGTTTTCGGCCTGACACATCACTAAAGTCAATCCTTGGTCATGGCTACTAAGGAGTGCCCAGTCTGCCACCCATCAATGTCAAGCTTGACAAGATAGATGTTGGGAACCAAGGCCATCAGAGACACAGTATAGGTATAATTGGCTAAGGAGTTACCCTATAGATAGGGTACTGAAGGATTCATGGTGCAGCTGGCCACTCTAACTAAGGGAGATAACATTTGTCTAAGCTAAAAATGTTTATAGATAGTTTTGTGAAGGATTCATAAGTAGCTTATTGTTTCAAGTAGAGATAAACAGTTCATGAGTTGTTGCTGGGCAGAGTGCTGGCAGGGGGAAGGGGAAGAGTTAATGCTTTGAGACTGGGGGGGGTGTGACTTTACAGACTGCTTTTATAAATTGATTTTACAGACATAGATCCCAAAGCACCCCACTTACAAACTGATGTTACAGATTGATATTACAAACTGATGTTAAAACATATATACATCCCAAGGACCCCATCACTAGGTCATTCTATGGTGCTCTCTCATGGCATTCTATGGAGCTCTCAAACATGAAGACAGGATGGGGTCTTATATAACAAAGGTCGTGGGAGGAATCTAGGGGTGGTCTAGGGGAAGAGTTTGGGGAGAGTCTTCAAGAGGAGTTAATGAGGTCAATGAGTGATTAAGGGTGGGAAGCCACTTGGAGACCACAAACAATGGTGGGCTAGGCCAGTTTGGGTGGGAAGTAGATGAACAATGGAGGGTTAGACTAGTAACTAGGCTAGAGGTAGTAGTTAGTATTTAGTAGTTAGTAACTAGGCTTAGAGGTCTGGGTCCAGCCACAATGTAAGGCTTATTGCCTCATCAAATGAGATGATTTGATCAGAGTCCAAGGGAGGTTCCCAGAGCCTGTACCTCAAGGACTCAAGGAGAGCCCTAGGGGACTTAAGGGGGCTCCCAGAGCCCATACCTCATCAATGATATCACATGACCTTAATCTTTAGAGAAACTGGTTTAGTTTGAGAGTTGCTAAATTACAGACCAAAGGTTTATAAAACCAGGGACTGGACTCCCAAGGAATCCTCTAATATCTGTGAAGTGGAGAGGATCAAGGGAATAAATCTACTCCTCAGTTTCCCATCAGCAACCAAAACAACTCTAGTCTGTGACCACAATTGTTGAAGTCAGAGCTGGGAGAGCTGGTTCAGATGTGAA
Organism: Gymnobelideus leadbeateri; assembly: GCA_011680675.1. Taxonomy (NCBI): domain Eukaryota; kingdom Metazoa; phylum Chordata; class Mammalia; order Diprotodontia; family Petauridae; genus Gymnobelideus; species Gymnobelideus leadbeateri. The sequence continues at coordinate 42,906 of WOXC01009153.1, forward strand.
AGAAAGATGATTTTCTCCTAACCAAGAGGAGTTTTATTGATGCAAAAGCAGCAGGCCTGAGTTTTAGCAAGGAGCTAAACAAAGGCCCTGATATAGGAAAAGAACTAGACTTATATAGACAGAAAGCTTTACAGCCTGTAGGATGATGATGTAATTTTTAGGGTTTCAGATGGGGGTTTGAGATTTAGGGACAGGATAAGGAAGATGGACAACACAAGATAAGGGGAAACAGGAAATTTTATGATCCAGGATTGGGGGAGACAATGAATTTTATGGTCCAGGATAATGGGGAAGTTTTAAAGTATTTCAAGATAAGGGGAAGAGACTTTAGGGCACCTTCAGGTTAGAGAATAAACCAGGGAAAGAATAACGTGACCTTTATGGCACCATTGTATCCACATCACTATGACAAAATATAATGGGTGCTTCTGTACCACCCCCAAACAAGATGTCAAAGAGAACCACTTCAGGGAAAGAAGACTTGGAAGGGAGACCCTGATAAATTCACAGGAGACAAAATCCAATAAAGGAGCCAGTAATAAAACCTGTAGCCATCAAATATAAAGATTATCTATCTGTTATGAGAAATGCTAGCAGTTTGGTTTCCACAGATTCTGTTGTGTTTGTCCTTTGTTTTCAAAGAGAACTATGGCATCAGGGAAATGATGACATGACTTGTAGTTGACTTTGATTTGAGTGAGGGAGGGCAGTGTAAGGTCACCAGCTGCACTTTCTCCTCCAGAGTCATCTGGATCCAGTGACCAGATATTCATCAGGATGACTGGAGATGAACCAGCATGCAGTGGGAGACTCAGGCCCTTGTAGGCTAAGGCCTTTGCAAGTATTCACGAAGAATGAGGTAATACCCATTCAGTAAACAGGCCTCTTTAAGAAGTGAGTCAAGGGATTGCTCCTTTAATTAGAAAAAGAAAAAGAGAAAAAAATCAAGTTGGGAGCAGGAGACTCTCTTTGCTGTTGCAAAGAGAAACAGTTGCCATTGACATTCACTCTAAGCCAGGAAGAACCCAATATACAGCCATTAGGTGGAGCTTGAGCAGGGAACTATTACTTCAGAGTGAACTGGGTTTAAGGTTGGAAGGAAGGAAGGAAGGAAGGAAGGAAGGAAGGAAGGAAGGAAGGAAGGAAGCTAGTAAACTCCAAATTAAGTGGGCAGCTTCTGGCCATCAAAATTTACCTTCCTTTGGAGAGAAGGAGAAGGAGAGGAAGAAGACAGGCTGAGTTACCTAACTAGCTGGGTTCCCATTCAGGCAACTTGGTCTACTCACAGGTTGTGTTTGTCTGTGTTATGGTCTCCCATTGCATCCTGGGTCATCTCCAGTCATTAACTCCTGTCGGGGTTACATGCCCAAATCCCCAAATCAGACAGTGCTGGCATGGACAGTGTGCCAGTTTTTAAAGAAATTCAATATTTAGGTTATGTAAGCAGAAACTACAGTCATTGGTCAGTGTATATTGGTCAGTGTATGTGAAGTTTAACCTAGGCTGAGGGACAGGGAAACCAAAATGGGTGGAGACGGGGAACACCTGGTAGGGGGTTTGGGGATGGAGGTAAGGAAAAGAATGGAGCAGGGATTTTACCCTAGGCTGAAACTCCCACCCACGGATCAATTAGGGGAAGGCAAGGGTGGAGTTGTGCTCAACACACAGGATGTGCAGGAAGGTGAAATAGGATGAGGGGATGAAGGGCAGAATGACCTTCCAATCATATAGTTGGAAGAAATCTGTAAGTTTACCCTTGGAAGAGGCCTGGGCTAAGCTGGTTCAAACTGGCTGGGGTCAAAGTATAGTCACCAACTTTTCATTAGCAGGAATGCTTAACCAGCCTCATACATATTAGCTGACACACCCCAAATAGAATTAGAGCCTCATTATCTGATCATGGAATGCATGTTAGCTTGTTTTATCTAGGAGGGAACATATGAAGGAGTAAATGTGTAGTGGGCAGGTCAGAAAGACTGTAACCCAGAAGAGCTGGAACCAATCCCAGTTCTGAAGGGAGGAACAAGGCAGGAAATTAAAATGGAAGCAGCATAAAAGGGTTTGCATTTGTCTGAATCTCTGTAGTCTTTTGAAGAGGCTACCCATTTATTCAGGAAAGAGTAAATGTAAGATAAAAGTAATGAAAACCTTCCTGGCTTTCCGAGGAGTATTATTTATTCCTAGACTAAGTATGTTTCTATTTATATATCTACCCGAATACATGAATTTTTGGCAACAAACAGGAATTAGACTTCTGTTCTGGGCTGGGCTTAATTCAGTGATCCTCAGGTAGTTTATGTTAGATACTGGATCAAAATGACCCATGGGTCATGCAACTATTTTAAAAAGGGTTACATTGACCCACAAGATGGAGGACTAGACATTTTCTCCAATCCATAAGCCTTATCCAAAACTCCCCAATGCAAAAATTATGCAAAAAAGGTAAAATAATTGCAGCTGTTTCTAAAGGATAATACACTGGGACATCTAATGAGATAACAACTTGATAAATAAACAGCAAAGAAGGCTAATCCAAAATCCTTAACCATTACTCAGTGCCTCCTCCCAAACCTCTGATACAATGGAACCATCCAACCCATGAACTTATGCTCTAGAACGGGCTCAACTGTTTAATTTCTGTTGCTTCAGTCTCTGCCAGCCCACCCTGCCCCTGCCTTCATCCCATCATTGCATGGCAAAAAAATGGCAGAACCCGACCTGCCCTACCTTGTGAAATAGGTGGAGACATAGGAAAACAGATGCATATTCTGCCTGCCGTGGCATCATTCAGCTAGAGAATGAAAGAAACTGGCAGAAAGCCAGTATGTATCTAGAGGGGTTATGGGAGAATGGATGAAGTGGCAAAGGGAAGAATTCAAATGAGGAAAGAAAGGGAGAAAATCTCAATTCATTGGTGGGATTGGGGGGGGGGGGTCCCACTGAAGAACATTCCCCAAATTATTAAAATTTAGATGACAGTAGAAAATCAAATCAACCAAGAAGCAAATGAATGAGATGAAATTACAACAAAACCAGAAGAAATTAAAAGAATTATCAGAATCTACATGCACAGTTATATGCTACTAAAACTAAAAAAAAAAGGAACAGAGGGATATCTTAAAAAATATTAAATGTCCAGACTCACTGAAGACCACATAAAGATTTTAAATAATCTAGAGAAAATGAAATAGAACTACCAAAAGAAAAAAAATTCCCAAACCTGATGGATTCACAGAATTCTATCAAACTTTTAAAGAAAAATTAGTACCAATACTATGTAAATTATTCTCAAAAACTGAGAAAGAAAGCACACTAAAAAGACTCTCTTTATCAGACAAATATAGTTCTAATACCTAATCTAAGAAAGGATAAAGCATGGTAGAATTACATATAATTAATGAATATTAATTAAAAATTTAAATAAAATTCTGTCAAACAAATGATAATAGTTCATCTGAGAAATCATTCAGAAAAATTGAGTTGGAATTACACCAGAGATGCAAGAATTGTTGAACATTAGGAAACAATAAATGTAATTACATTAAAAGCCAAAATATCCAAAACCATATCATTATTTCAGTAGATGCTAAAAAAGCTTTTGACAAATTATAGTACTTATTCATGCTAAAAACCCTAGAGAGTATAAGCATAAAGATATCTTTTTTAATATGATAAAAGTATGTATCTAAAACTAAAAACAAGCATCATGCACAGTGAAGATGTACTAGGAACTTTCCCAATAAATATAGGAAAAAACCAAGAATCCCATTTTACCTACTATTATTTGATATAATTTGAGAAATCATAGCAACAGTAATGGCAAGAGAAAGAAATTAAAGGCATAATGATAAATAAAGTGAGATAAACACAATGGTTTACTTAGAAAATCATAGGGAATCAGCAAAGATAGTAATTGAGATAAAAGTTTTAGCAAAATTTTAGGCAATCAAATAAACCTTCAAAAATCAACAACATTTACATATAGTAATAACCAAACCTAAGAGGTAATAAAAGAAAGTGAAATCCCATTGTATTATAGTTATTATTAACTCTCATAAAGTGCTCCTTTAAAGAAATAAATGACAACTTGAATAGCTGAAGGAATAGTCAGTGCTCATGGCTGGGTCATGCCAACGTAATACTACCAAAGTTAACATATACTTTTTTTTTTTAATTAATTTATTAGTTTAGTTTCAGTTAACAAGTTTCAATTCCATAGTTCCTTGATTTTCAAATTTCCTTTACTTCCCTCCCCCCTCCCCACACGACAGCATATAGTCCAGTATATGATCTGCAAATGCATTCATATTAGACATTATTCCAATTACAAAGGCGTATTGTACTAGGTGGGATGAAAGATGGTAAGGAAGAAATAAAATCAAACAATGAAAAGAACAAGATCATTTAGTTTGCTTCCATCAGGATTCAGGTTCAGTTCTTTCTAGTTATATCTCTGGATGGCGCATTTCTCACTTTCTTGAGTCTTTCGGGATTAATTTATATCACTGCATTGCTGAAAAGAGTCCAGTCTGTCATAGTTGGTCATCACAGATATGGTATGTCTGTGATTGTATACAGATTTCTTCTGATTCTACTCTTCTCGCTCAGCATCAGTTTGTATAAGTCTCTCCAGGTAATTATGAAATCCGTCACCTCTTCATTTCTTATAGCACAATAATATTCCATTACATTCATATACCACAACTTGTTTAGCCATTCCCCAATTGGTGGGCACCCCTTCAGTTTCCAATTCTTTGCAACCACAAAAAGGGCTGCTAAAAATATTTTTGTACATATGGGTCTTCCTCCCACTTCTATGATCTCTTTGGGATATAACCCTAGAAGTGGTATGGCTGGGTCAAAGGGTATGAAATTATTTATAATCCTTTGGGCATAATTCCAGATTGCTCTCCAGAATGGTTGGATAAGTTCACAACTCCACCAGCAATGTATTAGTGTTCCAATTTGTTCACATCCTCTCCAGCATTTGTCACTTTCTTGTTTTGTCATCTTAGCCAATCTGACTGGAGGGATGTGGTATCTCAGAGTTGTTTTGATTTGCATTTCTCTAATTAATAGTGATTTAGAGCATTTCTTCATATGCTTATAGATATCTTTAATTTCTTTCTCTGAAAATTTCCTGTTCATATCCTTTGACCACTTATCAGTTGGGGAAATTTAACATATACTTTTGATAATATATCAATAAAACTGCCAAAATAATACTTTATAGAACTCCACAAATTAGTAAGAATATTCATTCAGAGTAACAAAAGATCTAGAATATCAAAAGAAATATGAAAAAAGGTAGGGATAAAGGAAGAATAGCACCTCTAGACGTCACACTACATCATAAGGCAGCAGTCAGTAAAACCACTTGGAATGGGTTTAAAAATAGAGAAGCATATCAGGGGAACAGACTAGATAGAGGAAAACCATAAACAATGTGATTCAGTGGCCTAATGTTCAATAAACAGGGGAACACAAATTACTTAAGAAAGAATTCCCTATTTGATACAAACTACTGGGGAAACTGAAAAGCAGTTTGGCAGAAATTAGGATTAGACCAACACCTTATACCACATTCTACAATACATTCTAAATTAATTTGGACTATAATATTAAAGATCATAATATAAAAAAATTAGATAAGAAGCAGATCACCTACTTTTCACAGCTATATGAATGACTATAACAATGTGGATAGAAAGAACTACAAAACAAAACAAAACAAAAATAAATGCTGCAAAATTACAAAGAATAAAATTGACCCTAAAGAAGGGTCAATGTAAAGACAATGTAAAGACTATGTAAAGACACCCTTCCCCGTTCCTTTGCAGAGGTGGAAGGTTCATGAACTCGGAACACCTAAATATTTTTCAGACTCTTTTTGTGTATTGATTAGTTTTGTTGATTTATTTTTTTCTCCCTCCTTTTCCTTTTAAAAAAATAATCTTTTTTTATATAGGATGGCTCTGTGTGGGGGTTAGGTGGATAGGAACACTAGGAGAAATTTTGGGGGTGTAAAAACAAGAGATATTAATAATTTTAGAAAAATTAACAAATGGAGATTTACTTAACCATAGAAGAAGGATACTCAACAAGGATATACATTAAGGATGCCCCTGAGTTGATTGATCTGAGTGAAGTTCTCTTGCCCCAGTTGCCTAAGAGTGCCTGGAATTCTGCCTGGCTATCTTTTACTTAGATATCTAGGAAATAAAATTGATAGTCTGAGCCTTTAGTCCTGAGGCAACCAAATCTCAAAGATAGGTTGTTGTTGTTGTTTTGCTTATTTGGAGGGAGGAAGGTAGGGCAATTGGGGTTGAGTGACTTGCCCAAGGTCACGTGGCTAGTTTTTGTGTTAAGTGTCTGAGACCAGGCTTGAACTCAGGTCCTCCTGACTCCAGGGCCAGTGCTCTATTCACTGCACCACCTAGCTGCCCTGCAAAAGTAGTTTTTTAAGAAAAAACTAGGTTAACTTGAATGAGAAAAGGGTAGGAATAGGTTTTTACTATGATAAATAACAACCAGCATAGATGTTCAAATGGGATTTGGCTTCTGTTTTCCCTGCCAAGGGGAATGACCTGCAAATGTCAAAACAAAAATAACCAAGAGTTGATAATCAAGATGAGCGAAATGATAAAAAGAGAGTGCCTAGTTGTCCTTAAAAATTCAAATCACCTGATTCAGAGACCTATATCCTCAAGTAATGAAAGAACTGGCAGATGTGATCACTGAACCACTCAGCAATATCAAAATTATCATGGAGTATGGGAAAGTTATTATAAGATTGGAGAAGTGCAAATGTTGTTCTGATTTTCAAAATAGGGAAGAGATAGACTACAAGCTATAAGGCCAATAAACTCACTTGGAGCATTTTTTTTTTTTTCTGAGAGACAACATGTTGTAATGGATAGAGTACTGGACACGAATCAGGTAGACATGGATTTGAATTTTCCCTTGGATACTAATTGACTGTGTAGTGGTGTGGCAACATGGTACAGTAGAAAGTGCTGAATTTGGAGTCAGAGGATCTGTGTTCAAGTCCCACCCCTGCCACTTACTACCTGTGTGTACTTAGTAAAGACACCTAACTTTCCTGGACCCCAGTTTCTCTCTTCTCTATAAAATGAGAGGTTTGGATTAGATGGTTTCTGAGATCCTTTCTAGCTTTAAGATCATTGATCCTATAAATCTATGATTCTGGGAAAGTCATCTAACCTCTGTGGGCCTCAGTGTCCTCATTTGTTATATGAACTTGCTGCCCTCTAAGTTTCCTAAGTTTTAAGTCTTTACGCCTATGACATTGTCTTTGATTCCTCAGAAAATCCTAAGACAGATCATTAATGATTCTTGGGGAACATTCTGAAAGGGAGCTTATTATTTCAAGGAGCCAGCATGGTTTCATCAAAAATGGGTCATGCCAGACTGCCCTCATTTTCTTTTTTGACAAAGTTACTAAGCTTGTTGATAAGAAAAGCCTGGTCTATATAGTTTACCTAGATTTTTAACAAAACTTTTGACAAAGTATCTCATATTACTTTTTTGTTTTGTTTTTTGCTTTTTGGAGGGCAGAAGGTAGGGCAATTGGGGTTGAGTGACTTGTCCAAGGTCACACGGCTAGTTTTTGTGTTAAATGTCTGAGGTCAGATTTGAGCTCAGGTCCTCCTGACTCCAGAGCCAGTGCTCTATTCACTGTGCCACCTAGCCGCCCCCCTCATATTACCCTTTTTTTTTCTTTTTGGAGGGCAATTGGGGTTAAGTAACTTGCCCAAGGTCACACGGCTAGGTTTTTTTTTTGTTTGTTTGTGTGTATGTTAAGTGTCTGAGGCCGGATCTGAACTCAGGTCCTTCTGACTCCAGGGCCGATGTCTCATATTACTTTTGTGGGGAAAATGGAAATCACAGTTACCAGAGAGGGAAGCATCAACATCTGGGTTTTCAAAGCCGGGGGGCTCTCAACAACGGCTTCCCAGAGTTTCATCTGGTCAAATCACACAACACTTCTCAAAGTGAGCCCCAAAGCAAAGCCTCTCCTCAGGGTTTATATAGCCTTCTCCTGGCTCAGAGAATGTAACAACCTTCTGGACCCACTGCCCAATCACAAAGTATCAAGGTGTGGGCTTTCCTGAAAAACAAGCCTCCCACCACAGGCTCCAGGTGCACTTAAGCTAGGGGCAGGGAAGATCTTTAAATTTGCATTTCCGTTACATATATATAAAATTAATTTCTATCACTAGTAAGTGTCTGAGATCAAATTTGAACAGTTCTTCCTGACTCCAGGCTCAGTACTTTACCCACTGTGCCATCCAGTTGCCCATAATTAGAATTAGATACAGTTTAAACCTTAAGTGTTAGTGTACACAGAATTGTGTAACAGGAGACATTCCTAAGAAAGTGTAGTCATAGATTCCTCCGGTGAGTCACTCTGTAAAGTAGTTGTTTTGGTAGTTTGATGGGTATAGCACTGAATAAGTAAATTAATTTAGGTAGTATTGTCATCTTATCAACCCTTTATTTCAGGAGCCATTCCCAAAGCTTCCCTTGGGAGACCATGTCCCTGTCCTCCACCCATTTAGCTATGCCTCATCTCTCTATCCACAGAGTGCCTATTTATATTAATAGACACATTAAAAAAATTATTTATTTACTTTTATTTTATAATGTTCAGTTCCACAGTCTCTTAAGTTTCAAATTTGCTCCCCCTCTTTCTCCTCCCCATTTTCCTCATATCGGCATATAATCAAATATAGGTTCTACAAATACCTACATCAAATGTTAGTCTTGTTGTAAAGGACAATAATCAATGGGCTGAACAATGAGAAAGAAGGGATAAAACAAAACAAAAAACAAACGAGAGAGAGCAAATAGTTTGCTTCAATCTACAGACTCTGCATTAACAACCACATTTACCCAGGCAACCATTAGAAAGATGGCATTCTTGAGAGTAACAAGCAAGTTTGGAAGAGGGGTGAGAATTAGGGAAAAGATAAGGAGTCTATTTTGGACGTGTTGAGTTTGAGATACAAATGGGAACACCTTTTCAAAATACTCTAGAGAAAACCCATAAAACTGGCCCATCTTATACATCTGTTTTGGAAAGACTCTGCAACTAAATTATTCTGATTCTAGAGAAATAAGGGATTAAAATAACAGTGATCTCATTCTTATGTTAAAATGGGAACCAAGTTTTTGTTCTTTATGTTCATGTGAAAAATGAGCTTTCACACTTTAAAGAGGAAGCGTGATTAGTCACTGCATGATCAGTTGGAGAGAAAATTTCGAAAGAGACAGAGGTTGTAGAATTGAGGAAGTAGGTGAATAAGCCTCAGAGGATTAGCGAAGTTTCCTCTCTCTAATGAACTGCTTTAAAATCATAAACAAGTAGCACAAATGTGCTATTCTTACATTCTTAAAGATGGTCTTTAAAACTGCCTCTGACAGTACTCTTGGGGTGTTTCAGACAGATGGAAGAATTAAAGAAAAAGATCTAATTATGCTTTTCAACATCCTTTCTCTAAAATAATAAACAGCAATATAAGGATGAAAAATCTTACTTGTGAAGTTCACGTTGTTTTTGGTCAATCCTTAGCCATCACAATACTTGATATTTATAGAGTACTTTGAGGTTTACAAAGTGTATGTACATACACACACACACAATTTCATTTTATTTCTCCAACATCTCTATTCAGTAGGTGAATAGCTATCAATATTTTATAGGTGGGGCAGCTAGGTGGTGCAGTGGATTGAGCACTGGGTTTGGAATCAGGAAGACTCATCTTGAGTTCAATCTGGCTTCAGACACTTACTGCTATGTGACTCTGGGCAAGTCACTTAACCCTGTTTACTTCAGTTCCTCATCTGTAAAAATGATCTGGAGGAGTGGCAAACCACTTCAGTATCTTTGCCAAGAAAACCCCAAAGGGGGTCATGAAGAGTCAAACACAATTGAACAGCAACCAACAACATTTTATAGATGAGTTAACAATGATTCAGAGATTGGTCTGAATTCAATGATTGGTCCAATGTCACACACCTAGAAAGTATCATTGAGGTAGAATTCAAGCCTAGGTTTTCCAGCTCCAAATCCAGTGTCTTCCAGTTTATCAAAATGTTATTGTTACAAAGGAATGACTTGCTTAATGTGGTATCCTGCCATACCCTCAGCTCTTTATGCTATTCTTACCTGAAATCAAATGGAATTAAGGAAGCTTTATCCTGTAATATATGTGCTAAGTCACTCTGTACCCTTGAATTTGGGTCTGGAGGATCCATGCCAATGCTGCTATAAATATTTCCCTGCTTCTTCCTCTCATAGCAAATCTCTCTAACTAGGGCACATCTGAAAAGGAGGCTGGCTTTGAGGGGGACAGTTTGTCCCTTCAATTTCCAATTCTTTGTCACCCCCAAAAAGAGCTGCTATAAGTATTTTTGTACATATAGGTCCTTTTCTTTCTTTCCATCTCTTTGGGATATAGACCTAGGAGTGGTATTGCTGGGCAAAGGGTATGCACAGTTTTATAGCCCTTCAGGTGTTGTTCCAAATTGCTCCCCAGATTGGTTGAATTAGACTGGAGAATGGATTGGAGAGGGGAGTGAGTTGAGGCAAGCAGGCCCACTATCAGACAATTGCAGCAGTCAAGGTGTGAGGTTATGAAGGCCTGAACTAGAATGATGGTGGTGTCAGGAGAGAGAAGCAGGCATATTCAAGAGATGAGGAAGAGGGGAGAAGAGAGAGTTCATGGTTAATGACCTCGAAAGGTTCTTGGGCAAGGGAGCTATGGAAGGTTTGAGAAAGGATAAAAAAGGTTTGGAAGAGACTCTCTGGAAGTGAGTTGATAAGGGAGCGACAGCAGGTTTGCCTAGCAACAGTGAGGGCTCAGTTACTATGGTTTATGTAACAGAAATGTATACTGGATGCAGTTAGAAGTGTTGCATGATTTCTTCCCCTTTTGTTCAGCAGCATGTGTCTAGGAATGAAGGTGATGAATAGTAGGGGTGATCCAAGACTGAAGCTTGGGTGGGCATAATCTCTGATATGAGAAAGGGCTAGGGATTCAAAAGAGGAGCACAATGTAGAGTTGAATTTGCTCACCAAGGAGACAAGATATGGAAACAAGGGGAGAGTGCCTAGTGTAGGGAAGATGACTTGGGAGAAAATTGAGGGGTCAAGAGATTGGAGGTCATGGTACAAATAAAGAGTAAGGTTTTGTAAGGGAAAGCAGAGGGAGAGGTAAAAATCCAGTATTAGATAAAGGGATTTTGGAATTCTTGAATATGGAATTGGTGCATTTTGAGTGATGTCAAGATCAAGGATATCACCATCTTTGTATGTGGTTGAGGTAGAATGGAGTAGCTCACGGGAGGTGAGGAGGTTTAGGATTGAAGTGATTAAGGTGTTTGGGGAAGAATCAGTACGTATGTTGAAGTATCCTAGTATGAGGCAGCAGTTGGGGCGGAGAGGAAAATTGTTGGGTTTTTTTTTTGCTTTTTTTTTTTTGGAGGGCAATTGGGGTTAAGTAACTTGCCCAAGGTCACACGGCTAGGTTTTTGTTTGTGTGTGTTAAGTGTCTGAGGCCGGATCTGAACTCAGGTCCTTCTGACTCCAGGGCCAGCACTCTACTCACTGTGACACCTAGCCACCCCTAGGAGAGGAAAATTGTAAACCAAATATTGAACTCGTTAAGAAAATTAGGGACTGATCTGGAAGTCTGTAGACAACAGCTACCAGGATTTTGATTTGTGTGGTATAGCATGAACCTGAGATGAAGAGAGGTTGCTGAGTGAAGGAGGAAAGGGAAGAACCTGGAAGTGGCAATGAGAATCAATGAGTATTCCAATCCCCCACCTTGAGCAGTGATCTAAGGAGAATGAGTGAAGGTGTAGTCAATACTGAAAAAGGTGAACATGGAGACTTGGCAGGAGTCAGAGTTCAGTAAAAGCTAGTGGAGAGAAGGAGTAGAATAGGAGTAGATTTAAGATGAAGGGAAGTTTGTTGGCTATGGAGGAGGCATTCCAGAAGACCCAATGGGAGCACTGAATGGAGTTAGGATGAAATTTTTGTGTGGAAGGGGTGAGCGGGATGGGAGGAATTGGATAGTAGGGGTGAGGAATGAGCTTTGGATGATGATCTATGGGAGTTCAGAGTCCCTGGGTTGGGAAAGGTATGATTAAGTATGAGAATGTTCATCATGGAATGGAAAGCGTCTCTACACTACCCTCAAAGAACAGATGCAGCAGGTGATGGGAGGTTTGACCAATGGGAAGAACCATGAGGAAAAAAACAAAACAAAAAAGGAAGCAAATAATATGCTTTGATCTACATTCAGACTCCATAGTTCTATTTCTGGACAGCATTTTCTATCATGAGTCCTTTGGAGTTGTCTTCCATCCTTGCATTGCTAAGAAGAGATAAGTCTATCAAAGTCAGTCATCACACAATGTCATGGTTACTGTGTACAATGTTCTCCTGGTTCTGCTCACTTCACTCAGCATCAGTTCACATGTCTTTTCACATTTTTCTGAAGTCTGCTTGTTCATAAATTTTAATAGCACTCTCAATTTACTTTCAAATTAAGTTGCAATTGTTATTACTGTAGTTTCCATAAGCAAATACATAAAGTTTTGCACATGTTTCTTACTTTAACAAAGTCAAAACTTCCCTCAAACCATTTTTACAATACATTCTAGACGCTTGTTTTTTTATACATCTCTCCTGTGTTCTGAAAACTTACAACTTTCTTATTACCTTCACATTCTTCTTTAAAACTCCCTTTTATTTTGTTCATTCCCTAAGTTCTGCTTTTTCCAACACAATTTCAGACTATTATTCTCTAATCTTTACTTCTCTGAGTTTCTCCTTTATAATTGTAGCATATATCCATTGTTAAACAAAACCAATGACTCATGAAAAACTTTTACTCTCTACAGTTTTTTTTTCTTTTTGGAGGACAGTTGGAGTTGTGACTTGCCCAAGTCACACAGCTAGTTTTTGTGTTAAGTGTATGAGGCCAAATTTGAACTCAGGTTCTCCTGACTCCAAGGCTAGTGCTTTGCTGCAGTTTTGACTTTGCTGGTATTTTACCTATGACAGTTAAATTTTGTTAAATTATTGCCAATTCTGGTAGGAGCGACTGGCTTCGTGTTGAAATGGGCAAGTTCATGAAACCCGGGAAGGTGGTGCTGGTCCTGGCCGGGCGGTACTCCGGGCGCAAAGCTGTCATCGTCAAGAACATTGACGATGGGACCTCTGACAGGCCCTACAGCCATGCCTTGGTGGCAGGTATCGACCGCTACCCAAGAAAAGTTACTGCAGCAATGGGCAAAAAGAAAATTGCCAAGCGATCGAAAATCAAGTCCTTTGTGAAAGTTTATAACTACAACCACCTCATGCCCACCAGATACTCTGTGGATATCCCATTGGACAAAACAGTTGTCAACAAGGATGTGTTCTGTGACCCTGCACTAAAGTGTAAGGCAAGGAGGGAGGCCAATGTCAAGTTTGAGGAAAGGTATAAGACAGGCAAAAACAAGTGGTTCTTCCAGAAGCTACGGTTTCAGAACTACTATGTTGGTCAGTAAATAAAATGTGTACTAAAAATGAGAAAAAAAATTATTGCCAATTCTGTTATTCCCTAAGAGATGGAAGAACCAAAAATCCTATAAAATGCTTTTAGCAATTATAAAAATCTGACAGTTTACAAAAACTTGATCTGTTCAAATAACAATTAAGTTCTCATATATTTTTCATAAAAGGAAGAGAAAGCATTTTTCTAAATAAATAAATGAGTATCATGTGCACTTGAAGTTGCTATCTTAAATAAGCTCTTTTTTGTGAGCAAGAAGCAAAAACAGTTCTTAAAAATTCGAATACATCTGTTATAAAGATGGATATCAATCTCATATAATTTACAGCAAAATTTCTTATTTCAAACACAAACCAATTAAAAAAAGTTATTTCTAAATTTTTTTTTCTACATTTTAATTTGTAAAACCCTCAAGTATTCTGTTAGATTTTCTAAGAAAACTTATTTACCTAGTTCACACAAACTTTTCTCCTTTACATTACCCGTTTCTATAAAGGCTGAAGTTACTAGCCATTTTAATAGTTCCTTCACCTGATAATTTATCTCTTCTGCTCAAAGAAATCTTTGACTGGTACAATCTAATTAAATGCCACTGACAGTCTTTACAGATTGCCTTACTCAATTTGGTTTCTGAAGACTGCTATCTCTCACACACACAGAAGTTAAAATTTGTCAATTACTTTGATTTAGATTGGTCCTTCTTTTAATGGACCACCAGCTAGGATAAGATGTACTCAACTCTATACACTGGAGAAACACTGACACCCAGTAGGGAATTACCTTCCGCCAGCATACAAAGAGCTTCTTATTTTTGTGCTTGTTACACAGAGATTATTTTCCCCCCTTATCCATTGTCATTTTCATTTCATTGGATTATTTGTAATCTATTCACATATAAAGTTATAATTTTTAGGTGTTTTCCTCCCTTGTTTCACATTATCTCCTTCCTCTTAACTCAGTACTTTGTCATTGAGATTCATTTTTATTCCCCTCCCCCCACTTCCCATTGCTGGACCCATTTCAAGTCCAGTGAATCTACTCTATTTCTTTACTTTTAAATTATGTATTTCTCTCTCTTCACCTGTCTCTTCTCCCTTCTATCCCAGGTAAACAATTAGTTCAAAATCTTTCCTCCCTCCCCCCTGTCATTTTAAGTTCCTTTCCAAAGTTTTTGTTTTTTCTTCATTTTTTTCTTGCCTTGCAGACTCTTCTACATTTCATTTTATGATTCCCTTATTTCTTCCTGCTTTATTCTTTGTGTCCCTCACAGGAGTAAAAGTTTCAGAAATATCAGGTTTAATCTCCTTATTCTAGTTTTAGGTAGCCTTTATAAATCTTATTCTGTCCTTTTGTGACTGTGTGAAATGAGGAATTCCTACCTCCTGCTCTTACCATGAGACATACACTTTCTCCCTATTGTGAATTTTCTTTAGTGGTATCCTTTTAAATTTCCCTTAAATCTTGAACCCTTTTAGTCCTTTCTGTCCTTTGATCTGTCTTCATTCTAATACCTCATAGAAAAGATTGTTTTAAAAAAACACGATAACCTACAAATGAATGGATTTCATTACATTAGCCCTTTCTTCCCAAATGCTTTATTAACTTCTGGCTTACATAATTCATTTCCACCAGATTTTGAGTTACAATTTTTCCCCCATTTTTTCCCCACCCACCAAGCCAGAAGAGCAGTCCCATAGGATATCCCCTCATCCAATCTGCTCTCTCCCATACCCCCTTCAACTTTCCAGAAGGGCAAGGTGAATCTCTGTGCCCCAATGCCTGTATATCTTATTTCCCAATTATAGGTAAAATAGTATTAATAATAGTATTTATATATATTTGAAACATTTGATTTTAAAACTTCAATTTCCAGATTCATTCCCTTCCTCCCTTGTCACACACCCTTACTGGGAAGACAAGCAATTCAGTATATGTTGTACATGTGTAGCAAAACACCACCATAGTAGATAAATTGTAAAAGACTGACTATATTTCCCTCCCTCCTATTCCACCTCCCACTTGGTCTATTCCCTACTTTGATCCTGTTCCTTTTCAAAAGTGGGTGCTTCCAACTTCTCTCCCCTCTTCCCTCCCATCTTTTCTTCCATCATCCCCCCTCTCATTCTCTTCCCCCCTACTTTCCTGTAGGGTGAGATATCCTATTTAGTATGTATGTCATTCTCTCCCTGAGCCAAATTCAATGAGAACAAGATTTTGCCTTTTTGCTTTCCTGTTCTTCCCCTCCCTTGTAACCATTTCCCTTGCCTCTTCTATATGAGAAAATCCACCCCATACTGTCACTCCCCATCTCCTCTTGTTATGCCCCTCTCTCACCTCTTGATTTCACCTTTTAAGTATCATCCCTTCCTATCAAATTTGACCTGTGCCCTCTAACTATGTACACCTGTACTCACATATACACACATTCACATAATGTATTCATATGCCCATATACCCTTCTTCAACTATTTTCATACTGAGAAATGTTTTATCAATGACAGTTATCATTTTTCCATGTAGGAATGTGAATAGTTCAGCTTTGATAAGTTCCTTATGATTTCTTTTCCCTGTTTACCTTCTCAAGCATCTCTTGCTTCTTGTATCTGAATGCCAAATTTTCTATTCAACTCTGGTTTTTTCAATCAAGAATGCTTGAAAGTCCTCTATTCCACCGAATGACCATATTTTCCCCTGAAACATGATATTCAGTTTTGCTGGGTAGGTGATTCTTGGTTTTAATCCCAGCTCCTTTGCCCTCTGGAATATCATATTCCAAGCCCTTCTTCCCTCAGTATAGAAGCTGCCAGATCCTGTGTTATCCTGATAGTATTTCCACAATATTGAATTGTTTCTTCCTGGCTGCTTGTGACATTTTCTCCTTGATCTGGGACTCCAGAACCTGGCTATAATATTCCTAGGAGTTTTCTTTTGGGGATCTTTTTCAGGAGGTGATCAGCGGATTCTTTCAACCTCTATTTCACCCTCTGGGTCTAAAACATTGAGAATTTCTTGAAGGATGATTTCTAGGTTCTTTCTTTGATCATGGCTTTCAGGTAGTCCAATAATTTTTAAATTATCTCTCCTGGATATATTTTCCAGGTCAGTGGGTTTTTCCATGACATATTTCACATTGCCCTCTATTCTTTCATTTGTCTGGATCTGCTTAATAGCATCCGGATTTCTCATAAAGTCACTAGCTTCCATTTGCTCCAATCTAATTCTGAAGGAATGATTCTCCTCAGTGAGCTTTTGAGATTCTTTTTCCATCTGGCAAATTCGGCTTTTTAAGGCATTCTTCTCCTCATTGCCTTTTTGAGCCTCTTTTGTCATTTGAGTTAGTCTATTTTTTTTTTAAAGCAATTGGGGTTAAGTAACTTGCTCAAGGTTACACAGCTAGTCATTGTTTTTATGCGTGGGTGCTCATTTTCTGAGGCCAGATCTGATCTCGGGTCATCCCAACTCTGAGGCCGGCGCTCTTACTCACTGCGCCACCTAGCCGCCCCTTTAGGGCAATTGGGGTTAAGTAACTTGCCCAAGGTTACACGGCTAGGTTTTTGTTTGTGTGGATTAAGTGTCGGAGGCCGGCTCCGAACTCAGGTCCTTCTGACTCCAGGGCCGGCCCTCTATTCACTGCGCCACCTAGCCGCCCCTGAGTTAGTCTATTTTTTAAGGTGTTATTTTCCTCAGTCAGGCTGTTGACTCTCATTTCATACTTTTCTTGCATCTTTTTAATTTCTCTTCCCAATTTTTCCTCCAATTCTCTTATTTGGTTTTTAAAATCCTTCTTAAAGTCCTCTATGGCCTGTAACCAGCTTGTATTTTCATTTGGGGCTTTTGATACAGGAGTTCTGACTTCCCAATCCTCCTCCTGTTCCATGTTTTGGTCCTCTTTGCCCCCCCAAATAGGAGTCTAATGTTTCATTTTTCTGTTTAATTTTGTTTCCTTTGCCTAGGCATGTTGCTACTCAATTACTTGACTTTTGGGCTTGTTGCCACAATAGGATTCTGCCACCAGACAGGGGTGCTTCTGTCCTAAACACTGGAGTTTTCTCAGCTACGGGAGGTTTTAGTTGGGTGCCCTCTCTGAAGCCCCTACATGCTCTGGCAAGATGGTCACACACCCCAAGACCTCCACCCCAGACTGCAATCCAGATCCAAGAAGGTTAAAGCAAGAGCGATTACCAGCCCCAAGCCTGATCATCTGGACCCCTACAGTCTGCAGGCCAGGAACTGAAGCTGCAACGTGGTGGCTATGCTATGTCTACTCAGTGGCTTCTTGCTCCCAGGAAAGAGGCCGCCAGCGCTCTCCCAGCCAGTCCCAAAGTCCATACTACACTGACCTCTCACTTTGTCATTGACATCTATGTGTTGGTAATTCTGGAAATGCCACAGCTGCTGGCGTTCTGGAGTCCCTCCGGCCAGCTTCTGGTCTGCCCGCCCTAGGGCTAAAACCTCTGACCTAGGCAGGCCTGGGCTCAGCTCCCAGAGCTCTGTGTTAGAGCTCTCTGGCGGGCTGCCAGGCTGTCCTCAGGAGGAGGTTATCTTCCTTGTGTCATTTTGTGGGTTCTGGACCTCCAGAAGTTGTTCAGAGTCCCCTTTTCTATGCTTTGGAAGTGGTATGTGCAGGAGTGCTGGGGAAGTGCTGTTTCTACTCCGCCTTCTTGGCTCTGCCCCCACATTAGCCCTTTGTTAATTTTACTTTTTAAACTTTTCTTGTTTCTCTTGTGTTTGCAAGTCAAATAATATACTTTTCTATTTGGTTTTTTTTTTTGTTTGTTTGTTTGTTTTGTTTTGTTTTTTAGGAATGCTTCCAATGCTGCTTTTTTTGTTGAATGACCATGTTTTCTCATTGATGATTAAACTTAGGTTTGCAGAATATGCTATTTTTGGGTTGCAACTTGGAATCCTTTGATTTTTTGAGTATGCTACTACATTGTCGTTTGATCTTTTGAAAAGTCAAGTTAAATGAACAAGCATTTATTAATGTGTCAAGTACTGTGCTAAACCCTGGGGACTCAGGAGAAATGAAAAAACAATCCCTGCTCTCAAGTAGCTCACAATTTAACAGGGGAAATAACAGGCAAACAACTATGTACAAACAAGGCATACACAAGGACAGACCAGTTCTGTCATCCTCATTAACCCTTCTTTTAGTAAGTCTTTTTTTCTGGTGCTTTAACTTTTTATTGAAGTTAGGAAATTTAACTATATGCCTTTAAATGTGAAGCTTTTTTCCCCCTGATGGTATCTGTGGATTTTAAAAGCTGCTTTATGTGTTAAGTGGTAGTTTCAGACATACATTAATTACTAGTTTCTTAAGTGTCTCACTTCCCTTTTTAACCATTCTGGTTTTTTTGCTATTGTTCCATGGTGTTGAAGGAGTTCATAGGTTTTTCCTTTTCACTGGGTAACATTGCTTCATTGTCTTTCATATCCTATTTGTTGAAAGTACTTTGGTTTCTTTTTGAGGTTTTACTTATTCTTTCTTCTATTTTATTTTTTTCTTGTTAGTTTGTCTGCTTGTGAACTAGATTTTTAAATTCGGTTTCTTTTGACCCAAAAGCCTTTGGGTTTTTTTCTTGTACTGTATTCCTGACCTCACTAGCCTCACACGTGCTGACTTCTGCTCTTTCCACTGATGCACAGACTCTTACAGCCCTTTTTCATGATGGGACTATAAGGGTCACCTTGGTTCTGCTTCCTCCTGTAAGAAATTTTGAGTGGAGGAAGAGGATTGGCCCTAGCAGGTTTCCAGTGCTCCTTTCTTCAGATCTATCACTTATTTCCTTCCTGCTTCCAACCTAAGTTTCTAAAGCACATTCATTCTAAAGCACATACATTCCATTCTGCTCAAGTGCCCTGCCCTACCTCCTCCAGTCATTTTCAGTGTCCTTCCAGTAACTAGGTAGTCTTTCACCTCTCCTAGGGGTGGGGAATGGTTAGTCACTGCTACTGAGGATCCTTACAATTGGATCCTGCCTCAAAAAGCCATGAATTTGCTTGTGCTCATGCAGGAGCAAGAAATTGTTAGTGGGTAAGGATGCTGAATTGGAGTTCTTCCTGTGGATTCAGTTGTAGCTACTCTATGTATGGCACAGAATTCCTTTCTTTTTTTTTAAATTTGATTATTTATTTTTAGTTTACAACATTCAGTTCCACAGTCCCTTGAGTTTCAAATTTTCTCCCCCTCCCTATCCTCCCTTGCACCCTACCCCCACACCCTCCACCCCGGCATGGCAGCATGCACTCAAACATAGGATCTACAAATTTCTTTACATTAATCATTAGTCAGGTTGTAAAGAAGCATTATAACTGATGGAATGATCAGTGGTTTGGGGGCCCTTTAAGACTCTACCCGAACTCTGAGAACCCATGGAAACCTCAGGCAAAGGACAGAGCAACTCAAGCAGGGTTGGAGGCACCTGGGTGTGTATTCTCCCCTGTGATTTTGGGGTATTGAGTATGAGCACTCCCCTCCCATGAGAAGCCTGTTACTGCTGAGGCATGTGGGGGAAGAGAGTTGGGGAAGGGGAAAGAAGATAAAAGGAGGGAGGCAAGGTGAAAGCGGGAGGAAGGAGAGAAGAGGGGATTGTGAATGAGAAAGAGATTAAACAGCAAGATACTTCACATCTTGGTGTCAGGACTCGTTTGTCTGTTCTCGGAGGAGCAGGCTCCCCCAAGGGGTTTGTGGGGGCGAACCCGGGTCATAGGGGCGACCAGAGTGACTAGAGCTATAGGGGCAGCTGAAGAGGAGTAGAGGCAACCCGGGTCATAGGAGCGACCAGAGTGACTAGAGCTGTAGGAGCAGCAGGAGAAGGGTTTTTGGAGGCACCCATGTCGTAGAGGCGACAAGAATCATGGAAGGAAGTTGGAGTTCCGTAGGGGCAGCTAGAGAGGTGAATTTGACGCCAGCCCTGAAAGGGGGGCCCTAACACAGTGGGAAAGAGGAAACAAAACAAAACAAGAAAAAGAAACAGAGCAAGTAGTTTGTTTCAATCTGCATTCAGACTTCGTATCTCTTTCTCTGGATGTGGATATCTCTTTCCATCATGAGTCTTTTGGAATGGTTACATTGCTGAGAGGAGCCCAGTCTATTGAAGTTAGTCATCACACATATGTTGTGTCTGTAATTGTGCACAAATTTCTCTTGGTTCTGCTCTTCTCACTCAGCATCAGTTTATATTTCTCTCCAGGTTATGAAGTCTGTCTGCTCTTCATTATTTATAGTGCAGTAGTATTCCATTATATTCATATGCCACAAATGCTAAGCCATTCCCCAATTGATGGGCATCTCCTTGATTTACAATTCTTTGCCACCACAAAAAGAGCTGCTTTAAATATTTTTGTATATATGGGTCCTCCTCCCACTTCTCTGATCTCTTTGGGATATAACCCTAGAAGTGGTATTGCTAGGTCAAAGGGTATGCACTTATTTATACCCCTTTGGGCATAGTCCCAGATTGCTCTCCAGAATGGTTGGATCAATTCACAACTTCACCAACAATGCATTAGTGTTCCAATTTTTCTACATCCATTGCAGCATTTATCATTTTCCTGTTTTGTCATCTTAGCCAATCTGGCGGGTGAGATGTGGTACCTTATAGCTGTTTTGATTTGTATTTTTCTAATCAATAGTGATTTAGAACATTTTTTCATATGCTTATAGATATCTTTAATTTCATCTTCTGAGAACTGCCTGTTCATATTCTTTGACCATTTATCAATCGGGGAGTGGCTTGTTAGAATCTATTCTTTAAAATAAATCTGAAACATGTACTAGCTGTGTGACATTGGGTAAGTCACTTAACCCCAATTACCCTCCCCTACCCCTTCCAAAAAGAAAAGAAAAACAAAAAAAGAAAGAAATCTGAAAAGTTTTAGCATTGATGTTTGTACAACCTTGACATTTTTTTTTTAAACAAATGCTTTATTAACTTCTGTTTTACATCATTCACTTCCGCCAGATTTTGAGTTACAATCATTTTCCTCCTGTTATTCCCCCACCCACCCTCCCAGAATAGCAGTCCCACAAGATATCGCTTCCCCCAATCTGCTCTCTCCCATACCCTCTCCCATACCCCCATCGAATTTTCCATTACAGGAAGGTGAGTGTTTGTGTCCCAATGCCTGCACATCTTATCTCCCTATTACAAGCAAAAGAGTATTAATAATAGTATTTATATATATTTGAAACATTTAATGTTAAGACCTCAAATTTCAGATCCATTTCCTTCCTCCCTTGTCACCCATTCCCTCTGGGGAGATTAGTAATTCAGTATATGTTGTACATGTCTAGCTATGCAAAACATTATCATAGTAGACATATTGTACAAGGCTGCTTATAATTCCCTCCCACTCATCCCACCCCCACCTGGTCCATTCCCTACATGATCCTGTCCCTCTTCTATAGTGGGTACTTCCAACCTCCCCTCACCCCAAGGATGCCCTCCCATCCATCATCCCTCCTCTCATCCCCCTTCCCCCTATCCTGCTGCAGGTTGAGATATCCCATTTAGTATGTATGTCATTTTCTCCCTGAACCAAATTCAATGTGAATGTGGTTTTGCCTTTTTAGCCTTCCTTATTCTCCCCCTCCTTTGCAACCACTTCCCCTTGCTTCTTCTACATGGGATAGTTTACCCTACCCTGTCTCTCCCCATCTCCTCTTGCCACTTTCCTCTCTCACCTCATAATTTCATCCCTTGAGTATTCTCCCTTCCCAACAAATTCCACCTATGCCCTCTATCCATATATAACTGTAACCATCTACACACACATTCACATATGTATTCATATGACCACACACCCTTTTTCCATCATTTTCATAGTGAGAAAGATATCATCAGTCACAATTATTGCTTTTCCATATAGGAATGTAAATAGTTCAACTTTGATAAGTTCCTTTTGATTTCTTTTCCATGATTACCTTCTCAGGCATCTCTTGCTTCTTGTGTCTGGATGTCAAATTTTCTATTCAATTCTGGTTTTTGCCTCAAGAATGCTTGAAAGTCCTCTATTCCACTGAATGACCATATTTTCCCCTGAAACAAAATACTCAGTTTTGCTGGGTAGGTGACCCTTGGGTTCATTCCCAGTTCTTTTGCCCTCTGGAATATCATATTCCATGCCCTTCGATCCCTCAGTGTAGAAGCTGCCAGGTCCTGGGCTATTCTGATTGTGTTTCCACAATATTGAAATTGTTTCTTCCTGGCTGCTTGTAGTATTTTCTCCTTGATCTGGGGATTCTGGAACCTGGCTATAATATTCCTGGGAGTTTTCTTTTTGGGATCTTTTTCAGGAGGTGATCTGTGGATTCTTTCAACCTCTGTTTTGCCCTCTGGATCTAAAACATCAAGGCAATTTTCCTTGAGAATTTCTTGAAGGGTGATTTCTAGGTTCCTTCTTTGATCATGGCTTTCAGGTAGTCCAATAATTTTTAAATTGTCTCTCCTGGATCTATTTTCCAGGTCAGTGGTTTTTCCCATGAGATATTTCACATTGCCTTCTAATCTTTCATTTGTTTGGATCTGCTTAACAGCATCTTGATTTCTCATAAAGTCATTAGCTTCCATTTGCTCCAGTCTCACTCTGAAGGAATGAATCTCCTCAGTGAACTTTTGAGATTCTTTTTCCATCTGGCAAATTCGACTTTTTAAGGCATTCTTCTCCTCATTGCCCTTTTGGGCCTCCTTTGCCATTTGAGTCAGTCTATTTTTTAAGGTGTTGTTTTCCTCAGTCAGGCTGTTGACCCTCATTTCATACTTTTCGTGCATCCTTCTCATTTCTCTTTCCAATTTTTCCTCCACTTCTCTTATTTGATTTTTAAAGTCCCTCTTAAGGTCCTCTATGGCCTGCAATTCGCTCATGTTTTCCCCTGGGGCTTTTGGAGCAGGACTTCTGACCTCACAGTCCTTTTCCCACTCTATACCCCAAAAATAGGAGTCTAGGGTTGCATTTTTCTGTTTCCTTTGCCTTGGCATGTTGCCACTTGATTACCTGACTTTTGGGCTTGTTGCCACACTATGGCTTTAAGGCCAGATAGAGGAATTTTCGTCCCGAACGTGTGGGGGGCAACTTCCGTTTCTGGCAAGCTGTAAACCCACCCACGACTTCCACCCTAGATCACAATCCCTTTCCAGGGAGGTTAAAGCAAGAGCGATTACCCCCCCAAGACTGATTGCTGGATCTCCCTACAATTAATTGCAGGCCAGGAGCTGGAGCTGCCTCTGAAAACTACAAAATGGCGTGTCTCCTCAGCGACTTCTAGCTCCCAGGGGAGGAAGCCGACGCATTCCCTAAATACAGGTCCCAAAGTCCATAGGACACTAACCTCTTACTTTGTCCTAGGCAAGTCTATGTTGATAATTCTGGAGTCGCCACAGCTCCTGGTGTTCTGGGGTACCTCCAGCCAGCTGCTGGCCCTGCCGCCCTGGGGCTAAAACCTCAGCTCATGTGGACCTGGGCTCGGCTCTGCTCCTGTGCTCTGCGCACTGCCAGGTCCCAGACTGCTGCACTGGTCCTTCCTGCAGGGCTGCTGGGCTGTCCTCAGCGGTAGGTTAGCTTCTCTGTGTCGTTCTGTGGGTGATGGGGCTCCAGAAATTGTTCAGAGTCCCCTTTTACATAGTTTGGGGGGGAATCTGGGGGCAGAGTGGCTTGGACGAGCTGTTTCTACTTCGCCATCTCGGCTCTGCCCCCAACCTTGACATTTTTCCAGGCATGATATCTCCTTTTTTTTTCTTTTAAAAACAAAATTAAGTGCCTAGAATATGTTCAAAACAAAGTCAAAAGATTTTTTCTTCTACACTCCAACAAAGAATATAAACATTTGTCATGTTTCTCAACCAAATTTTAAAAATTAACCTTAGATTCCTCATGCTTAAAGATAGTAAAACTACTTGGTTCAAGAGGTGAATCTTTTTAGACGTCAAATGTAAGAACTCCATAGCTATATATTTTTTCTAGTCTTATTTAAATATTATAGTGATAGCACCTGACAACCTCTCATATTCTGGTTTTGGATATATTTGGAATGTATCACTTCTTTGGCTCAGCAATATTTTATTGACCACAAGGATTAAAAAAGATAATCATACAAAATTCTTGGTTTATATTCAGACTCTAAGGGAGCATTATATATGCCACGGGGCACACATCTATGACTTCAGATGAATATTTTAATTTCTATATGTTATAAAAACATATTTATCATTTCAGATGAAGCCTCATATTGAAATGAAAAGAACATTAAGAATTGGGATATTGGATGTTTGGCCCAGCTCTGCCATTAACTTAACTTGTGATCTTAATCTCTCTGGACCTCTGTTTCCTTATTTGTAAAACTGGGGTTGGGGGAGGCATGGAAATTAACTGGAAAACTTTTAGGGCCCCTTCCTGCCCCAATAGTCTCTAATTTAATTACTTTTATGGTACCGACTGAACATGCAATAAAGGATATAATGGATTATAGAGTTAAGAAAAAACATGTCCCTTTCTCATCTCCCCTCCCTATATATATTATCTGGTTTCTTTCTTGCTGCTTAGGTGAAGGCTTGACATTTCACTGACATAGCACACTGTTTTAAAATTTGAAATCCTTGCTCCCCAAACTTTCTCCCAGGGATCTTTTTAGGACTGACAATTCCCTAGAGCTCCTGTCATTTTAATATTCATATTTTCTCCTTTTCTCTCCCACAAAGGTAACATTTCTTTTACAGCACTAAGGGATGAAAACTTTCACCCAGAAGAAACAATATATTCTGCTTTAAAAAATAGGGCAGATACAGTCAAATTTGCCAAATATGATTACTTTTCCATGGAGCTATGAATACCATTGGTGCTATTGGCTTGTAGAACGCCCCAGTCCATTCTCCTAGACCAATTCAGGCATTTACAAGCCTCTAGCAATGTAGGAGAGACCCAGGAAAGTCACTGAAGCTAAAATCAGTTTGGTTTGTATTTGCCTTCAACTGATAAGGATGCTTAAAATGTGTGTCAGAAACACCAAGTGAGCAAAGGTGGTTTCTGATGAAGAGCTCATCAGGATGGATGTGTAGGTCTTTGCAATTCAGCATGGAGTATATTCCTAAACTAACTTGTAAGATCTAAGGTGTTTTTGCCATATTATAGCAAACTAAGTTATAAATTCAAGTAGTTGACCACTGGTTAGGAAGGCAGGCAGATGAATTATTATTTTTTTAAAATTGTTTTCAGGGCCCTGGGGGGTGGAGGAGTGTCTACAGCATGTGAACATCTATCAATAAAAAAGCATTTATTAAAAGTTGGTTATGTGAGGGGCGGCTAGGTGGCGCAGTGAATAGAGCGCCGGCCCTGGAATCAGAAGGACCTGAGTTCGGAGCCGGCCTCCGACACTTAATCCGCACAAACAAAAAAACCTAGCCGTGTAACCTTGGGCAAGTTACTTAACCCCAATTGCCCGAAAGGGGCGGCTAGGTGGCGCAGTGAGTAAGAGTGCTGGCCTCGGAGTTGGGATGACCCGAGATCAGATCCGGCCTCAGAAAATGAGCACCCACGCATAAATCAAATGACTAGCCGTGTAACCTTGAGCAAGTTACTTAACCCCAATTGCTTAAAAAAAAAAAAAAAAAAAAAAGTTGGTTATGTGGAGGGTGGAGCCAAGATGGCAGAGTAGAAACAGCTCATCCAAGCCACTCTGCCCCCAGATTCCCCCCAAACTATGTAAAAGGGGACTCTGAACAACTTCTGGAGCCCCAGCACCCACAGAACGACAAAGAGAAGCTAACCTCCCGCTGAGGACAGCCCAGCAGCCCTGCAGGAAGGACCAGTGCAGCAGTCTGGGAGCCGGCAGCGTGCAGTGCGCAGAGCGCAGGAAGCAGAGCCAAGCGGAGCCCAGGTCTGCTTGAGCCGAGTTTTAGCCCCAGGGCGGCAGGGCCAGCAGCTGGCTGGAGGAACCCCAGAACACCAGGAGCTGTGGCGACTCCAGAATTATCAACATAGACATGCCTAGGACAAAGTAAGAGGTTAGTGTCCTATGGACTTTGGGACCTGTATTTGGGGAATGCGTCAGCTCCCTCCCCTGGGGGCTAGAAGCCACTGAGGAGACACACCATTTTATTAGGAATGTATATGATTTTTTAAAAATAGGCCTGCATTCTAATACAAAGTCTGCATTTCTGGAGCATATATTGGCTGAAGAGTAGAGGGAGACAGCCTAAAAAACTGTGATGTAGCAGGGAGCAGCCACCTCATATCCAAAAGAGGAAACAGTTAACCCACAAAATAGTCAAACACCATGCTAATAATAATTTCTCTCTTTAACTAATTTCCGGACACCCGATAACTTTACTCTTTGAAGGACACTATTACTTATATGACCTATTTGAGAGGCATATATTTCCTCAACTATAAAATGAGTTAGTTAAACTAGTTTCTGCCAGTTCTAAATCTGATAGAGTCCTATTCTATTTCTTCCTTTTTGCCCATATTCTGTCTTTAGTATCATGGGATAACGAAGCTTCCTCCAGAGATAGCACAACATGGACTTAAACAGTCAGAAGACCTAGATTTGAATCCTGCTTTATACTTGATATTAAGCTATTAGGACACAGTGAGGTCACTTAATTTTTCACACCCTAAATCTTATGGAGTTCATACGTAAATTTCTTTATTTGTTGAATTGAGATAATTAACACTTATACTGCCTAGTTCACAGGGCTGTGACTCTATGAACCCAAAGCCCTGCATAAATGTTAAGTTATTATCACTGGCATCTCCATAGGCTCACTAATAAACCTTTGGAAAAATATTTTTTTTCTATTCGGACTTAGATGATTTTTCTGTACCAAACAATCCATATCCCTGTCATTTTAGGTCTATAAAATCCAATAAAAAGTTATAGCTTTAGTAAGTCATTAACCAAAATAGTGGGCCATCTTCTGGTTGTGTGGCCTTAAGCAAGGGAGCACCATATAACGTTTCAGCTGTCCTATTGGTAAAAAGAAAAAAATTGCTGCCTCACTTGTCAAGGGACTGGGCCAGATGATTTCTTTTTCTTTTTTTTGCCTTTTGGAGGGAAATTGTGGTTAAGTAACTTGCCCAAGGTCACACGGCAAGGTTTTGTTTGTGTGTGCATTAAGTGTCTGAGGTCGGAACCGAACTCAGGTCCTTCTGACTCCAGGGCTAACGCTCTACTCACTGCGCCACCTAGCCGTCCCGCCAGATGATTTCTTGAGGCTTCTTCTAGGTTCGATATCTATCATTCTCATTATAAAGAGGATGAAGAGATGTTAAAGGATGTTTAAAGTAAGTCAAATTCTAACTACAAAATGAGTAGCAGTTCAACTTGAAAGTTCTAGCAACAGGTGAGCATGGTTCACAAAACTTTCCTTTCTGGTACTTAAGGCTGTTTTAAAACAAAACAAAAAACTGCTTTTAGTTGACTCCCAATAAAATTGTGTACAGAAGACTGATGGCATGCTGTTTAGAGTGAGTTTCTTAGTCTGCTTTCCAAGCAGACTGCCTTAGTAACCACAGAAGAGAGCACAGAAAGAAAAAAAAAAAGGATTTTGCTTTATGACTTGCCCAAAGGTTACATACTTTTTCTGAAAGGTAAGACAATTTAATATTAAATGAAAAAGATTAGCATTTGGCCACAAAGTGATAAATAGCACACTGGATTCAGTTAATATCCTAAGCCATAAAATATTAACAAACAGTAATATTTAGAAAAAGTCATTTAGCGAGGTAGGTGTCCAACATCTGGAAAGAAGTCAAAGAAAGAACCTTGAAGACATTTATAAATGTAGGAGCAATATACTTTTTTTTGTTTTTGCTTTTTGGAGGGCAATTGGGGTTAAGTGACTTGCCCAAAGTCACACGGCTAATAAGGGTGTCAAGTGTCTGAGGCTGGATTTGAACTCAGGTCCTCCTGACTCCAGGGCTGGTGCCACCTAGCCACCCCAATAGACTTCTTTAAATGTTAGGAATTTCAGTTTTAAAAAGACAAGTATTAATTAAGAGTTTGGGGCTTAAAGTCTAAGGTTAGACTTCATTTCTTTGTCAAAAATTCTCTTAGAATTACTAAGAAGGGCACGGGACTCAGGCCCCCAGTCAGAACACTGGCAAGGTAATACATCAGAGGGCTTCTTGCTGCACTGTTTCCTGTTGTAGTGTTTCTTCAGTCATTTTATTGCCACTGGTTTCATCCTCATTGGAATAGTTTCCTGAATCTTGATTGTCTTGCTTACTGCAAATATCAACATTTGTTCCATTTTGATTTGTTTCTTTTAACACAATATTGTTTATTTTTTCAATTACACAGCTTTCTGTTGGTTCTTCTGAAATGACAAGGAGATGTTTTGATGGTAGATCAGAGAACCACTAATGGAGAAAAAGAACAGAAAAAAATTAATTTAACATTATTAAGTTGTTAGTATGGTTGTCAAACTACTCCTACTACTTATTTTTTTAGGCATATAAATTCAGAAAACCTGCAAGCTTTAACTAAAGAAATGGCAATTAGAAAGCTTTAAATAATATAGATTATACTACTTCTTACATGTAGGATCTCATTTAAGCATAATGAGAAGGGCTATTATCTGTTTCCTGAAATCAGCGCCACATTTTTGATTTCTGTGCTTTCTTCTGCCATTCCTAGAAAGGAACTGATACTCATGCTAAAAGCTTCTTTTTGATTCTCCTGGTACTCAGGACTTACTGTTCCTCAAATTTCATTTCTTTTTTTTGTGCTTTTTTTTGAAGAAGGGAAGGCAGGGCAATTGGGGTTAAGTGACTTGCCCAAGGTCACACTGCTAACAAGTATTAAGTGTCTGGGGCCAGATTTGAACTCAGTTCCTCCTGACTCCAGGGCTGGCACTCTATTCACTGTGCCACCTAGCCACCCCATAAAATTTTATTTCTTAAACTGTGTACATTTGTGTGTATATTCACTGAGGGGGGTGGGTGAGGAGTCAATTCTTGGAAGGCTGAGATTGTTCTGTTTTGTAACTGTATCTTCAGCATTCAGCTCAGTGCTTTGTATGAATTAAATGCTTACTAAGTGTCTGTTGAATTGTATTGGCTCTGAGAAGACAAAGATTAAAAAAAAAAATTAATCAACAGGCCTTACCCTCAAAGAACTTGCATTCTTCTGAAGGAGGAACATGACATATACATAGAAAAGTACAATATGTGGGTAGCCAGGTGGCACAGTGAGAGAGAGAGCACTGGGCCTCGAGCTGATTAGACTCATCTTCATGACTTCAAATCCAGACACTACTAGCTGTGTGACCCTGGGCAAGTCATTTAAGACCCTGTTTGCCTCAGTTCCTCATCTGAAAAATGAGCTGGAAAGGGAAATGGCAAAACACTCTAGTATCCCTGCCAAGAAAACCTCAAATGGCGTCATGAAAAGTCAGAGATGACTGAAACAATTCAACAACAAAGTATAATTCAAAGCAAGCTGTGACAAGGGCAAAGTAAAGATCCAAACTGCTCTATGAAACCTGAGGAGGAAAAGGCCGCTTTTAGCCAGAGTTTAAAGAAGTCTTCACAGAAAAAAGATGGCATCCAAGTTGATCTTTGAATGAAGAACCTTCCTGCCTAGGAAGAATCTTTATGGCTCTGTAAGGCACAGATGAGGAAGGAGAGCATCCAAGATCTGGGGGGGGGGGGCGATGTCATCTGTGCGGAAATAGTGTCAGGTTTGGTGCATAGTTAATTGAGGAAAGGGTTGTTAATGGTCTTAAAAACTAGGCTAAGAAATTTGAATTTTATTCTTTTTTTTTTTCCTTGCTTTTTGGAGGGGGAAAGGCAGGGCAATTGGGATTAAGTGACTTGCCCAAGGTCACAGGGGTAGTGTTAAGTATCTGAGGCCGCCCTTGACCTCAGGTCCTCCTGACTCCAGGGCTGGTGTTCTATTATTCATTGTGCCACCTAGCTGCTGCCATGTATTTTATTCTTGAGGCAAATAGGGAGTCAGTGAAGGTTTCTGAGCAGAGAAATTACATATTCAGACCTGCCTTAAGACCATTTTGGTAGTTATAAGAAGGATGAAAGAGAGGGAAGAAAATTGTGGCAGAGAGACTTGTGAGAAGGCTATAATGATTCTGCTGAGAGATAATAAGAGCCTGAACTAGGCTGGTGGCAGCTTGGCAGCTTATTTATTGTGGGAGAAGGGAGACGGAAGAGTCTGGGTAAGTGCATATGGTGTCATCAACAGAGGAAGAGAAACTACAAAGAAGAACAGGTTTAAGGGGAAAGAATGTGACTTCAGTTTTAGAAATATTAGGTCTGAGATGACAGAGGGAAATCTAGATAGGGATATACAATTGGCACCTGGAAATGTGGCACTTGAGTTCGGGGGAAAGAATATTTAGGAACAGATGAGATACCAAAGGAAATATTACATACAGAGAAAAAGATCTGGGGGACACTCAAGTTTAAAGTGTAGGAAGTTGAACTAGAGAAAGAAACCAAGAAGGAAGGTACTAGTAGGGGAAGAACCAAGAGATAATAGTGTCATGGAAGCCAAAAGAGAAGAAAATATTCAAATGGAAGAGCGGCTGACAATACAGAATGTTGAAGAATGGGAAAAGAAGATGAGGAGCAAGAAAAACCATGACCTTGTTCCATGAGGAATAATGTAGTCTTTCCTTTAAAAGGCCCTGAGAATTAATTGGGTGAAAGGACCTAAAGGCTCAGGCCACTGATATAAAATAAATATATACAAAAAAGGAGCTTCCTGACATCCATAATTTAGAACTGGGGGCACGAGTGGTCATTTGTTTCCTTCTAAGGTTTTTTAACTGTAGGTTGTTATGGGCAACACAAGAGCAGGGAAGCTATCCCCAGATGAACAACAAATGTTTTATCCTTGTTTGATGTCCCTTTCTGCAGCGAGTATCTTTCCCCTGATATGGCTAAATAAACTTCTTTTGTTAACTTTCATGAGTAATGCATTTTGGTCCAATTTCAAAACTGAGTAGTCAGGATGGCCAGAATCAGGCCTGGCCTATCACAGATGTGAAGAAATTGAGGGTACAAATGGAGGCATTAGCCTTTGCAAAGACAAGGACCTCTTCATACTCTGAGAAAGAAGCAAAAGAGCATAAAAGAAGATTTAGGGTGTGGAGGAAGGAAGATGGCCTCCAAAGGTCTACTTCTCAAGTAAGGTAAGAGGAAAGCCCTCTGCAAACAGAGGGGGAAATGGCATAAAATTGTCTTTTTTGAGAGGAGGGATTATGTAACTTTTTTCTTTGTATCTCTAGTGTCTAACATGACACCTTGTACTGGTAGCTAGACCTTATTAAGTGTTTGTAACAGTCTTTGCGAACTGATTTGGAAGGCTTGGAACAGTTGCTGTGGAAAATGTAGCAGAGTTGATCAGAGAAAAATAAAAGTATTGTAGTGTTTCAATGAGGACCCAGTTGAGATTAGATCTCGTGAGCTTGTAGCCTACCAACTTTATATGGTTGCATCACTTAGATGATGGAGATTAAGTAGGGTTGCAGATTAGTGGGGTGGGAATAACAGGATAAGATGGCAAAGGATTCAAGAGCCAAGAGCAGAGTAGGGAACCTTGCTGAACTAACTTTAGGGTGGAGACTAAATGGAGCAAAGCAAGGAAGACAGATCAGACAGCAGGGAATGATGAAGGAAGTAGAAGTAAAATGTAGATGGAGGAGATTTAGGAGTCACCAGCAAGTATAAGAAATGGTGATCAACAAGGCAAATTTTAAAGGTGGTGATCAGGCGTGATGGTGTGTAAATAAGACTGCTCCTATAAAATAGAAACAGAGCTCATAGGATTTAAGAAAGCTCATTAACACTACATAGCAACATAAGGTCACAATGGGTGCATGATTTAGACATAAAAGGTGAGCCATAAGCAAATTAGAAGAACAAGGAATAGTCTACCTGTCTTAACTACGGGGAAGGGAAAAGTTCATAAGCAAGAGAGACCATTACAAAATGTAAAACAGATAATTTTGATTATATTAAATTTATGCTTCTGTACAAACATAACCAATGCAAGCAAGATAAGAAGGAAAAGAGAAAGCTGGGAAACAATCTTTATAGCAAGTGTTTCTGATAAAGGCCTCATTTCTCAGATACATAAAGAACTGAGTCAAATTTATGAGAATATATGCCATACCCCAACTGATAAATGACCAAAGGATATGAGCAGGCAGTTTTCAGCTGAAGAAATCAAAGCTATCTATAGGCATATGAAGAAATGCTCTAAATCACTATTGATTAGAGAAATGCAAATTAAAATAACTCTGAGGTACCACCTCACACCTATCAGATTGGTTAATATGACAAAAAAAGGAAAATGACAAATGATGGAGAAGATATGGGAAAATTGGGACACTAATGCACTGTTGACGGAGTTGTGAATTGACCCAACCATTCTGGAGAGCAATTTGGAACTATGACCAAAGAGCAAATCAAACTTTGATCCAGGAATACCACTACTGGGTCTATAATCCAAAGAGATCATAAAAAATATTGTGCAAAAATAAAAAACTGTGCAAAAATATTCACAGCAGCTCTTTTTTTGTGGTGGCAAAATATTGGAAATTGACCAGATGCCATTAATTTAGGAATGGCTGAATAAGCTGTCATATATGAATGTAATAGAATACTATTGTACAATAAGAAATGATGAACAGGAAGATTTCAGAAAAACTTGGGAAGATTTGTATGAATGATGCCAAGTGAAATGAGCAGAACCAGGAAAACATTGTACACAATATCAGCAACACTGTGTGATGATCAACTATGAACGATTTAGCTCTTTTCAGCATCATAATGATCCTAGACAAGAAAGGATTCATGAAGGAAAATGCTATCCACATCCAGATAAAGAACTGATGAACTCTGAATGCAGACTGAAGTATATTTTTCATTTACTTTATCCTTTTTTGTTTTTTTCCTTTTGATCTGTTTCTTCTTTCATAACTGTGACTAACATGGAAATAGGTTTTACATGATAGCATATGTGTGACCTATACCAAATTGTCTACCATTTTCAGAAGAAGGGAGAAAAATTTTGAACTCAAAATCTTGTAAAAATAAATGCTAAAAATGGCACTGACATGTAACTGGGGAGTAAAAACACTATAGAAATAAAAATAAAAGGTACCTTTAAAAAAAAGAAGGTTCATTAACCTGAAGGCCACTTAGGGTCAACAGCATTAATAATGAAGTTGATAAGGCAAGTATATGACCTAAGTACTAAACTTACTGAGGAAGTCAACAACTGACTTCCAGGATTCAGAAATGGTGCCAGAAACGAAAAATCAACTATTTGCCCAAAGCAAATGGGTATTTACAAGTTTATTTTAAGAACATAGATAGTAAATTTTATATTTATATTAATGAGACCTACATGTATCCCAGTCTTTTCATTAGTTATTTCACAGCCATGAATATGATAATTTATTGTTATTTAATTTCCACAACATGTTTCAAAAACTTAAAATAGCAAAAATTAAGCGCCACAAGGGGGCGCAGTGAAGAGAGCACTGGCCCTGGAGTCAGGAGGACCTGAGTTCAAATCTGGCCTCAGACACTTAACACAAAAACTAGCTGTGTGACCTTGGGCAAGTCATTTAATCCCAAATGCCCTACCTTCCCCCACTCCAAAGAAAAAAAGGAAAAAAAGCGCCACAGAATCTGGCAGCAAATCCTGCTATTCTTCATGATTTCTATTTAATCATATGTGTTAATACTCGAACCATCCCATGAGATTTTCTGCAGTAAATCGTAAATATTCTATTGAATTTTAACATTATACAGGTTTCTTAAGGGATTAAAATTCTGTATAATCTGTATCCCTCCAAAAGAAGAAGAATAAAGTACGACATACCTCACCCATATTTGAAGGAGGTTTACAAGACGGATCGAACACAGATTTTACCCTTTTTAGTAGATGTTTTAAACAATAAGCTACGAAGATCAGTACGATGATAAAAACAAAGCAAATGCCTGCAATCAAGGATTTTCCCTGTCCATCTGGGAAAAAAAGGAATTCAAATAAAATAAATTTAATAAGTGGCATTATAGGCAGAGAAAAAAGTGAGTCATATACATATATCCATCTATCTATCCGCTGCCCTTTGTCTTACATCCCAGGCGTTTTTTAACATACTACCATTATCACCCAGTGAGCTGTCCCTTGTACAAATTTGATGGGTATCTCCCTTTGTCAAATTCCCTACCACTTTTCCCAACAGTTTTCATCAAATATGGGTCCTTATACCAGCAGTTAAGATCTTTGGGTTTACTGAAAACTATGTTTCTATGTTCCTTTGCTTATGGCCTATCCTACCACTAAACAATTTACCTATTTTTAAACCAGTATCAAATAATTTTGGTAATTATTATTTTGTACAATAGTTTGAAATCTGGTGCTAATAAATGTTTTTTTTTTACCTTTTCTTCCGTAGAATGAATTTTGATACTATTTTTTTCTGACCCCAGATGGTCATCCTTTAGGAGTTTAATTGGCAAAGAATTTAATATGTAAATTAATTTAGTTACACTTTCATTTTTATTGGCATAATGCAGCCATAAGAAATTAATATTTTTACAATTATTTAGGTCTAACCTCCACTGAAAGATCCCAAGCTTGTCTAGACAGCCCCACATCAAGTGTAACTTTGCCTCTTTATATCTTTCAAACATTGATCCTAAGTTCTGCCCTATGAAGTCAAGAAAAACATATCAAATCCCTCTTCCATGTGACAAATCCTTCAAATATCTGAAAATGGATATCATCTCCTCCTTTGAAAATCTTCTCTTCTCCAGGCCAAAAAGCCTCAGTTCCTTCAACCAATCTTTACATATTACAGTCTTCAGCTCCCTCACCACCCTGAAAACCTCCTCGTGTGCTCTCTAGCTTATCAATATCCTCCCCAAAATATGAACTAAGTATTACCTCTTAAGTGTTGGACACTATACCTTTCTTCACATAGACTATAGTAGCAATTTAACAGGGATAAATGTGAAATTTAAAAATCTCAGGTTAGCATGAGGAAGAGTGGCTAGATAATAATCCTTATGGAAAAGATAATGGATTTTATGTCAATGTTATGACAAGATAGACAAAAAAGTTAATGCTATCTGAAGTTAAGAACCTTTGAGTATGCAGAAAGATTCCCACTGACGTCTGTGCTAGTCAGAACACATCTAGAATGCTGTACTTAGTTCTATGTTCCCCGTTTTAGGACAGAATTGGTAAACTGAAACTTGTTGACTAAAAACTATTCTCTATAAGGATTAGTTACTGGAGACTTTAACTTGGAGAAGAGAAAAACTGGTTGAGGGTGAGGGATTCGGGCATGATAGCTGTCTTTAAATATCTGAAGAGTTGTCATGCAGAAAAGAGATTAGGTTTATTCTTGGCTCCTGAGGGTAGAGCCAGAAGCAATGAGTGTAAGTTACAGAAAGATAACTCTAGACTTGAAGAAAGGCTAAAAGTTCCTAAAAATGAGCAATGTTGAAAAAGGAAAGTGCTAATTTAGGAAGTAATGGACACCCCTCATTGGAGATTATTAAGCAGAGGTGGGATGACCAGTTCTTGGTGATTTGTAGAGGAAATTCTTGGTCAAGTCCATTCAAACTCAGTTCATTCATTCTTCCTGAATGATTTACTCTGTATAGAAAACAGTGATATTGCTTACAAACTTAATATTTCATAAGCTATTATTACTATTAAACTCCTCTATTCCCTTTAAATTTGTTTTCTACAAGCACACAGTCCATATTTTCCAGTCAAAGAGATTCATATTTTATTTACCTCCTAAAAATTAATACAATTTTTCAGAAAGATCTTATTATGTTCTCATATATTCTCAGTCAAAAAAGTACACGGGTCTCTAACTTATATCTATTACAGAAAAGACTAATGAAACAATTCTCTAAATAGCACCTACAATTACCACCAGAGGCCACACAATGAGACTAAGAAATCCCTACAGGCTGAAAAGAATTAACAAAAAAACCAAAGTGATAAATCAGAATATGTTAATTATATTAAGAAAAAAATATACAAGAGATTACAAAGAGCATATCGTTAAGTCAAATACTAAGAATTTATGAGACGAAAACAAAAATATGGGGACATCCATTAAAATAATACAGAATTCATTGATTAACACAATGGAACCACAGTTCTGGAGGACTCATAATGAAAACACACTATCCTCCCTGACAAATAGAGAGATGTTTAAATCAGAGCACATGAAGCTATTTTTTTTACATGGATGATGTGGGAATTTTTTTTTTTTGCTTAACCACACACACATACATAACTGTTTTTATTCTTGCTTTTTCTATGTGTAGCGGTGGGAAGTGGGAGAGAATTTGGAAAAGAAAACAAAACTGACTTAAAAAAAGGAAAAAAAGAAAGATATGGAGTTTAAAACCCAAACTAACTTTCATAAGGCATTTGAAAGACTTCATAATACCTATTAAATGACAGAAAAAAAATGACAAAATAATTTCATAAATCATTTTTTAATAATTTAAATAATCATAAATTATTTTACTCATGAAAACTACCTAAAAAGAGTTATGCCTGTTATAAATTCACCTGGTGTTATATATTTGAAGGGAGAAGAAAAAGGAACCTTTTTATAACAATTATCAATAATCTAAAATTGTTTTTGTTCCATGAGACTGAGACTGGATCCCTTAGTATATCTGAGTAAAATAATTTTTACCAAGTTCCTTTGCAATACAGATACACACAAAAAATCCCCCACTGACCTGGTGTTATTTTCTCGCATTCAACATTACTATATTGACTGTACTTGTTGCTTTTTTCATCCTCAAGAAGAGCTTTGACTTTGAAACAATATAGAGCCAGGGGCTTCAAATCAGAAACCGTAAATAATTTCTCTTTTACTATCACTTTGTTCTGTAAAGAAAAAAAGGGGGAAAGTTTACACAAACACTTCAATATAGTAGCCAGCTCTCAATTAGGTCGATGTGAAATATCCATTTTGTGGATAATTTGTGTCAAGTGTTTAATTCCAAACTGACCTCTATTTAGCACTCAGTTGGAGTCAGAAGAACTAGGGTCCAAGTACTTTTTATCACTAATGAGTTCAAAGGCCTTGGACAAGTCAATTAACCTCTCTGGAGTCTCACTTTCCTTATCTGTAAACTGGAGGTGATTGTATTTGTACAGCCTACTTCATAGGGTTGTCAAGAAGATCAAATTTACAAAGTGCTTTATTATTATTTATTTCTGGTATTTGATAATGGGTGCTCAAAGAATGCAAACTTGCATAGTTTGCATGTAACTACTAAGGTGAGAAGTTAAATTTGTTCCTGTCAAAAAATAAAATTATACAAATTAATCTTGCTTTGAAATGCATCATTTTCTACTTTGGATTACTCCACGCTACTGTTCCTTTTCTCAAACATGGCTAACTGAAAGCTGACTAATTCTAAAGATGTATGCTATTGGGTAACAATGACAATGGATTCATAAGATAAAGTAACTACAT
Source organism: Gymnobelideus leadbeateri (assembly GCA_011680675.1). Taxonomy (NCBI): domain Eukaryota; kingdom Metazoa; phylum Chordata; class Mammalia; order Diprotodontia; family Petauridae; genus Gymnobelideus; species Gymnobelideus leadbeateri. Next base: position 80,998 of record WOXC01009153.1, read on the forward strand.
CACTTAAATTTGCTCAGATTTGCAACAAGAGGTTGCAAACCCCCCCCCCCAATTTACTATTCTTACTTATCAGCATCTTCAGAGACTGCGTTTATGATTCCTATTTCATAGAGGAAAAGCAATCTGTGGAAATAGATTAATTGATGTCCTATACTTTCTATGGTACCATCTCCTCTACTGTGATTAACTGAATTAATCACAATGGCCTTAAAGTTCAGGCATTACTCCAAATTTAAAACTTCAAAATATTAGGATACAAACTCCTTGAGATTAGAGATTAGACATTATTCTTTTTATTTGCATTCCCAAGCCCCTGTACAGTACATGGCTATATAGTAGGCATTATAACAAATGCTGGTTGGTTGATCTCCCTAACTCATAATTAATCTAGCATTAAAATGAACCTCATGAACTTCTTAAATTGGAAAATAGTATTGATGTTTTTACCTCAATATTTGAAGCATTTTCCCAGTAAGTAACTTCATAAATTAATGGATAATCCTGGCTCATTTGCTTTTTTTCAGATTCTCCTGGAATACTAATGTAGACAGAGAGTGAATCCTTATCAGGTTTCACTATTATGCTTGGAGGACCTCTTCTGGCTAGATATAGTTTATGGAGATAAACAAAATCTGATTAGAAAAATAAAACTTAATACATCAATAAAAGGGAGTTATAACACAGAATTATAACATTTATCTGCTTACTGTGTATTCTAGTATCAAATTTTCTCTCAGCAGACCAAAGAGATGTGATAGTTCCATTTGAAGCTTGTACACGCAGATAATAAATTCCATCTGTGGTAATTTCTCTCGAGAAGTCACAATGTCTACTTATGATATTTTTACAATCAGATAGAGTTTTCCATTTATCTGAATAGTCACTTGGAATTCTTTTATAATAGCCACTATAAGACAAAATGTAATTTACTTTTTTAAAAGCTCAACAATTTCAGAATTAAACACTAATGTGACCTTTACAAAGTTTAGAAATAATTTTACTTGCATCATTTATTTTTATCATTTAACAGTATGAACAAATGAAGGGTCCATCAATCAGATTTTTAAGTGCCCTTGACAAGATATCCTTGGCTTATTTTCAGTTCCCCAAAATGTCTGAAGTGTTGATCATGTAGGAGACAAGTTCATAGAAGACATTCTTGCTCTTAGGAGGTTTATGGTCTATTAGGGACAGGGACAATGATTCATAAATAACTATCAATATGAAATAAAAACCCATTAGAGGTACACAGTGCTGTGTGACGATTTGAGAGTGAAATGAGAAGGGGTGAATGAGGGCAGTGACATTTGAATTGGGTTTTATAGAATGAGTAAGAATTCAAGAGAACAAAGCATTTCAGATACATGGAGCAACATAAGGAAAGCAATAGGGGTACAAGACAATGAATGGTTCAGTTTGGCTGAAATAAAGAGTATGTGGAGGTGAATAATATGAAATAAAGCTTGAGGAGCAGATTGGTGCCAGATTGGATGTGGTTTTGCTACCACAGAAAAGAACCCAAACTCTAAGCTGGTAATAAGGAGCAACTTGAAAGGTTTTAAGCAGCGGAATGATGTGACCAGGTCAATAAAGAAGATAAGCCTGGTCATGATGTTCTGAGGGGCTACTTGAAGGGGAGAGAAAATGGAGGTAGGAAAACTGCTAGGAACCTTTTGCAATAATCCCAGCAGGTAGTAGTGATGACCTGTATTAGGATGGTCGAAGTAGAAATGAAGAGGTTATATACTCAAGAGATATCATAGAACCAAAACTGATGAGACTTGGTAAATGATTAGATGCAAGATATAAGAGGACACACCACAATTTCCAACATGGAGAAAATAGGTGATCAGTGGTACCACTGAGAGAGTATTGTTACAGACTCTCAAAGTTAAAGGTTATCTAGTACAACCTATGTCTAAGTGAAAAATTCTTTTATAACATCCATATAAGCAACCACTCTGTGGCTTGAAGACCATTAGTGATAAAGAACTCATTCTTCTTTCTCTTTCTTTTTATTTTTTTGCTTTTTGGAGCGGGGAAGGCAGGGTAATTGGGGCTAAGTGATTTGCCCAAGGTCACACTTGCAAGTAAGTGTTAAGTATCTGAGGCCGGATTTGAACTCCTGGCTGGTGCTCTATAAGAACTCATTCTTTATGTCTCTAGCATTTTATACCATCTACCACCTGGATATACTTTTTCCTACTAATTTTCCCCTTACCTGTCTGACCACTTTTTCTCAGTCACCTTTCCAAATCATATGATATCTAACTAATAATATACCATAAGGCTTTCTCTTTTGTTTCCATATTCTATTACATGGCGATCTCATTGGCTCCCATGGTTTCAATTAGGATCTTTATACAAATAATTCCTACAGCTATACAAGGTATTCCAAAAAATCTTATCTCACTCTTAAGCTTTAATAACTTCAGAAGTATAAAGGCCACAAACCTTTAAAAAATTAAGGGTTAATTATTTAAAATGTTAAAATATTAGCATTTCTTATTAAAATTTAATATAACCACCTCATATTATACACCTTTCTAGATGATATTTGAACTTTGTAAAAATTTGCAGGGGAGGCTAGGTGGTGCAGTGAATAGAGCACTGACCTGAGTCAGGAGGACCTCAGACACTTAACACTTGCTAGGGAGTCAGGAGGACCTCAGACACTTAACACTTTCTAGCCGTGACCTTGGGCAAGTCACTTAACCCCAATTGCCCTGCTTTACCCCCTCCAAAAAGTAAAAAAAAATTTAGCATCAGCTGCTCCTTAATAAGTAAAAGGATTAAATTTATAATCCTAGCTTTAAGATCAATCAAAGAATAAAGTTTTGATGCATACGACAGTTCTGACAAGAACCCCACAAGGAAAAAAATCTAATGGAGATAGCTCAGGTGACAGGTGGCCTACATAAGAGGATCTGCCTTTCTGAACTAGTGCCCTGCATTAAGACAATTAGTAATTTGTGACAGTGTCACCCAAACACCATTGTGCACACAATGCCAGGGTGCCTTGTCTTCTAAAAATTTAAACTTTATTATTCAAAATTTATGTAACTTGATACATGGAAAAGAATTGAATAAACTTTCAGATTATATTTCTGTAAATTTGAACCATTTATACTTCTAATTTAATTAAAACTCAAAAATTCTCTAAAAATTCTGGGAGATCCTCTCTTTTCAGCTCTAGTTTCTCTCCTGAGGGTCAGTTCTACCCACTAAACATTTTGAACTGAATTTCCCAAAGACACCTCAAATTCAACATATTCCAAAGAGAACTCATCATCGTTTCCCCCAAAGCTATCCCTTTCTGTAACTTCCTTATTATTGTCAATGGCACTAGCACCCTCCCAGGTTTGCAACTTTATTGTACTTGTCCCATTGCTCACCCCACATAGCTGATTAGTCACCAAATTTTGGTATTCCTATTTCCACAACATCTCTAGTTTATATCTTCTTCTTTCTTTCTTTCTTTCTTTCTTTTTGCTTTTTGGAAGGGGGAAGGCAGAGCAATTGGGGTTAAGTGACTTGCCCAAGGTCACATGGCTAGTAAGTGTTAAGTGTCTGAGGTCCTCCTGACTCCAGGGTCTGTGCTTTGTTCACTGAGCCACCTAGCCACCCATTTATCTTCTTCTTTAAAGGAGACACAGACCTCACTCTGTTTCAGGCCCTCATTGGCCCTCACCTATACTACTGCAATAGCTTCCTTATTGAAGTCCCAGACTCAAGTCTCTCCCTACTTCAGTCCATCCTCCTCTGCTCCCCAAGTGATTTTCCTAAAGTACAAATCTGGACATGTCAGCCCTCATCTCAATAAGTGCCAGTAATTCTGTACTGCCTCTAGGACCAAACCTAAATGCCTTTGGCATTTGAAGCTCATCCCATTCTGGTTCCCTTCTTATCTTCCTAGCTCCAGCCATACTGGCCTACTTGCTGTTCTCACACACGATGCTCCATCTCCCATCTCTATGCCTTTGCTCTGGCTGTCCTCCCCGCTCAGAACACTCTCCACTGCTACTTAGGATCCCCGCCTTCCTTCAAAACCTAACTCAAACACCACTTTCTGCAGGGGGTCTCAGCTACTCTTTCTAGCAGCTAGTGCTGCTATGGTTACTTTATATCTACTTTGTATCTTCCGTAAGACACCAATTTGTTTACAGGTTTCCTCCCTTACCAGAATGTACCCTTCCTGAGGGGAGGCACTGTTCTGGCTTTCTTTTCTACCTTTTTGTCAGTGTCTGGTACATGTTAAGTGCTGAATAAAGGCTTACTGACTGACTGCTCAGCCATTCTAATTTCAGATGGTTCTGGGTATTTTCCCTTTTATTGAGGTGAAATCAGCAATTTCCACTCATTGCTACCGTTTCTACCTCTTACCTTTATTAGACCTCTCTGACTGCTCCTCTAACTTCTATACTATTACTTCTTTGACCTTCCTCAGTAATTGTGGGCCACAAGGCTCAAGTCCTTGCTCCCCTCTCCTATTCTCTCTAAATTCTTTCTCTAGGTGACCTGATCCTGAGAGTTTCAATTGTCTCTGCCATGCTAAAGACTCAAATCTACATCTTCAGCCTTTCCTGACCAATCACACAGTACCGAGTCCCATTTCTCTTCCATGTTTCTTGATCCCCTCAAAATTAGCTCCATCTTGTCTTTTGTTTCTCAGATCTCCCCAGGACCTCATCTATGCTTGCCCCCTACCATCTTCCCAATGTGCTGTAATACAAATCCCACCCTCACCCCCCCCACCCCCAAAGACCTCCAGAGATTATGGCCCGAAAAAGGTTAAGCGCCCTGGAGCTCTGCTGTGCTGACTGGACAGAGCCCACAGCCTCAGATCACACTTTTCCACAGCTCTCTACCAGTTAAGCCTTCCCACCCTCTGAACCAAACCACCAGAGACTATACTTTGCTGGAGTTAAGCCACTCAGCTTTCAAACTCCTGCCAGGAACAACACTGTCTTGGTCAGGGAGAGGCCTCTATGTTTATTTAGCCCCAGACATCCAGCCATGCTTCTCTAGCTATCTTCCTGCCATGCTTAACAAACACTTTCTCATCTTTCCTGCCAAGACAATGCCCCATCTGTATCAACAATGCAATATTCACAATGCCTACAGTAACTATAAATATGCTAATATGGTTATTAATCACAAAATATACGAGGCTCTCTACATGGGGAATAAAGCTAGAACATTTATTCAAATACCAGAAAACTGAGTCCCAAAACCAGAAAGTTAAAGCCATAACAGTAGTTATGAAGTTGGCACATGGAGTTAATGTAGTAAACACCCACATTCTTAAGCCTTCAAAGCAGAACAGGCTACCTCAGGCAAAGATCCTCCTCTCCCCACTAACAGCAACTGCTCAGCATCCAGGAAGTGTGCATCCAGTAGCTCTGGCCTCCTGCAGTTCTCGTCCCTGGCAGTACTCAACAGGAGACCGTAGCAGAAATTCTGGCTGGCTCAAAAAAAGGAGTTCTTGCCTCTGCTGCTGCAGCCGCCACTACACGCACTCTAGTTTGGCTTCTGCTTCCTCTTGCCCTACCCCTTCCTGCTACATCAGCAAATTCAAGGGGCATGGAAGATCTTTAAATTCCATAACCATAACACCATCTCAGTCCATAAAGTTATTATTCATTTATCCAGGTTCAAGATCTCAATAATGTGTAACTTTTCCTTTTCCCTGATCCTTTAGATATAACTGTTTATGGATTCCTATAGTTGGTTCCTTTGAAATGTGTTATTTGTCCCTTTCTTCTGAATTCCAATACTACTGCGTTACCCAATGCAGACTCTCCTTCCTCATGCTAGATTCCTAATAATCTGTTTAAAAATCTCTCAATTTGAAAATGATACATTCAGATTTCTCTATAAAGCATTGACGTTTTTGCATAATCTGGAACTATCCTACCATCAAAACTTTTCTCAGGGCGGCTAGGTGGTGCAGTGAGTAGAGCGCTGGCCCTGGAGTCAGAAGGACCTGAGTTTGGTTCCAGCCTCAGACACTGAAAGCACACACAAACAAAAAAACCTATCCATGTGACCTTGGGCAAGTTACTTAACCCCAATTGCCCTCCAAAAAGCAAAACAAACAAACAAACAAAACCTTTTCTCTCATTACTCTTCAACATGAATACTCTATCTAGTCAGTCTGGCTTCCTCATTGCCTTGTCTCCAAGCTCACTGCTAATGCCTCAAACCTTAAATTCTGCTTGCTCTACAAGGCATTTTCTTACCACTGCAGCATACACAGATCTCTATGGTCAACTTCTATTGTATTTACCATATATATATCACTTGCCTTGGAGTCTAAATTACATATTTTCATCATTAATAAACTATTTTATGTATGTTTTGTCGACCAATTATTGCATAGCCAAGCCCTCCGAAACATCTCTCTCTTCAATGGCTCTATTATTTAGTATATAAAGGGTAGAACTTACATGCCAAACACAAGCCAAAATGACCATCAGCATCAACTTTCTAATCAGTTTGTGTGATTACACTTTAATAAAAGTGAAGTTATATTTCCTTTCTGTAGGTCCATTCTTAGCTCATCTAACTTTGAAGAATGATAAACAAAACTTGGGAGTGATGGCTTCTCTCCCACTCCCGATTCCTCTTTTCCCTACTTCCTTTCTTTTGATTCACCATTCTAGATCTTTACTAATCTTTTTTTTCCTTGACTCATCCCATTCTCTTTACTCTTCATTTTCCCCTTAATAGATAAGTTTCTCTTCTTTCTTCATTCTATTCTTTCCATATTGTCTATTATTGTGGCTCAGCAAATTTTTTTCTTGAGCTTCCATTTGAGCTCGATTCTCTCCCATCAGCACTTGGCTACTTCTATTGTCTAGCCAGTTGTCAGCTAGACGAGGAGACTGCTTTTTTTTCTTCCACTTTTCCTCAACCACTCACCTAAGACCACATAAAGTATTTAGGAAAATGGAAAGGGTAATGGCTTCAAATAATGGTATGATAAACCAATTTCAAAGGATTTCGTGGAAGAATCAAGACTTAAAATTTTAAAAGAAAAAAGACACGGTATAGTAGATGATGTCAATTCAGGTTGGAGTAATAACAAATAAAACAACCAGACTGTAGATAGGGAGACCTGGGTTAGAAAACAAAACATTAAGTTATCTATAGTCATGTGAAAAAATGCTCTAAATCACTACTGATTAGAGAAATGCAAGTCAAAACAACTCTTGAGATACCAACTCACACATATCAGATTGGTTAACATGACAAAATAGGAAACTGATAAATGCTGGAGAAGATGTGGGAAAATTGGAATATTAATGCACTGTTGGTAGAGTTCTGAACTGAGCCAACCATTCTGGAGAGTAATTTGGAACTATGCCCAAAGGGCTATAAAAATGTGTACTCTCTGATCCAGTAATAACACTTCTAAATCTGTATCCTAAAGAGATAATAAAAATGGGAAAAGAACCCACATGTACAAAAATATTTGTAACAACTCCCTTTTGTGGTGACCAAGAATTAGAAATTGAGGGGATACCCATCAGTTGGGGAAAGGCTGAACAAGTTGTGGTATAAGAATGTAATGGAATACTATTGTGCTATAATAAATGATGAGCAGGCAGACTTCAGAAAAACCTGGAAAGACTTATATGAATTGATGCTGAGTGAAGTGAGCAGAATCTGGAGAACACTATACACAGTAATAGTCACATTGTGTGATAACTAACATTGATAGATTTATCTCTTCTTAGCAATGCAAGGATCTAAGACAGCTCTAAAGGACTCATGATGGAAAATGCTGTCCACATTCAGAAAAAGAACTATAGAGTCTGAATACAGATTGAAGCATATTATTTGCTCTCTCTTTTTTTTGTTTGTTCTTCTTTCTCATGGTTTCTCCCACTGCTTCTAATTCTTCTTTACAACATGACTAATGTGAATATAGGTTTAATAGGAATGGATATGTAGAGCCTATAGCAAATTGCAAACTGTTGTGGAGTGGAGGAAGGGAAGAAATGGGGAGAAAAGGTAGAACTCAAAATTTTATGGAAGTGAATGTTGAAAACTAAAAATAAATAAATAGATGAACGAATACATAAAAAAAAGAAAAGAAAGCATTAGTAGGAAGAACATAACATATGAGACAAGGTAAGTGAATTAGAACAGGCTTGTTGAACTTACAGGAGATACTGAACTTGAAAGTTCATGTTTTCATATGGATAATCCCATTTAAGAACATAGTTATTTACAGCATCAACTTCTACATTTTCTGGACGAGGTAGTTTATGTGCAGCTAGAAGGTCAAATAATATGTAAAAAAAGTTAAAATTTTGCTCTAGTATAATGATATATAGAGCTAATAGCTGTAGTTCACTTTGACTATTTAGCAAGATATACTACTTAAACATAATTATCAAAATATCATAACCCAACAATACAAAAACACTTTTAAGATGGTGTTTTATAGAAGGTTTTCTAAAAGCAAACTATCTTCTTTCTGTGGACTGGGAAAAAATAAAAAGCAATCTATTTTACTATGGATATTTCTTTCTTTTTTTCTTTTTTTTTTCTTTTTGAAGGGAGAATGCAGGGTAATTGGGGTTAAGTGATTTGCCCAAGGTCACAAGGCTAGTAAGTGTTAAGTGTCTGAGGTCAGATTTGAACTCAGATCCTCCTGACTCCAGGGCTGGTGCTCTCTTCACTGTGCCACCCAGACACCCCTGTATATTTCTTCAAGGGAAAAAATCTATGTCTTCTTAAAATGACCCATTTTCTTAACAAAAAGCAGTAAATGAACTTTAGAAAAAGTCCCAAATACAAATTCTTAAAATTATATAAATACTCTTATAAGCTAGTCATCTTATTTTTTTCTAAAAATACACGCATATCTCCTAGATGATCTAAAAAATTTTTTTTTTCTTACCTGTAGTATTTATACAAAGTATTGGACTGTAGGAACCACTTTTTTTCTGTATAGGCAATCTTGCTTGAACTTTTAAACAGTAAGTAGTTTCTGGTGAGAGATTATTTATTTTATCTCCAGAATAAACAGTATCTCTGGTTTCCTGAAATAAGAGAAATTTATTCTTTTTAAGATAAAATCCAATTTTGGAATCTAATTTTTCATGTTCTATTTCTCATTCTTTTCAAATTCAATTGTATTACCACATCAAATTTTTAGAAAGCCGACTATTACTTACTTCTATACTTGAAGAGTTTTTCCAAATAATTAAACTGTAGATAAAACTCGAGATATGAGTAGCCCACATGCTACTTTTTATTGTTCCTGGAGGAGAAATGTTTATTATTATTGATGTATCTTCAGCTTCTAACTGTACTTCTGGAGGGCCAATTTGTGCTGGAAAGGTAAAAACAAAAATGTTTTCTGTGTATATATATAATTACATACATATCAAATCAATAATATTATTAATATGATTGATAATTATTGGAAAAAAGCTAGGAAATGTGACCTATGGTAAGAAGACTAAGTTATTTCTAACTAACAAGTGACTTCTTTGGGTATTTATACTGTTATATTTTTGGGAAGTACCACCTGGCTAAGGACCTTCAACAGTAGGGAGTATGAGGGGCTTGACCAAAGTTTCCAGACATACTCTGGCCACATCAAAGGTGATTTGGAGTTTAGTTGCAGGAATAAACTACTTTGTATTTAAAGCAACAAAAGAGGGATCCTTAGAAGTAAAAACAAGAACTACAGGTAAAAGGTTTATGCAGTGTTCCTGCAACACTGAACATGGCACCTCTAGAATCTCTGGACTGGAGAGTCAATGCCAAAACCTCACTTCTAGTATTGGGTAATTGTAAAAAAATTTTGCAGCTTATGTTAGCATAGGTAATTTGGGGTATGAAAAAATGGAACTGAATGTTGTAAACCAAAAATAAATTAAAAAAAAGAAACATTCATGTATCTTAGCTATAATGAACAAACAGAAAGACAGCTAGATATAAATAAACAAGGGCAGTTGTTTTTGAAGAATAAACTTTCTTCAAGAAAATGACCTTTTAAAAATATCTGATATTTAATTTGTGACATCTTAATAGTAGTTGAGGTCACCCAAAGAAGTTTCCTTGAGATGTAATTGCTCTCTATACAGTTTCTGAGATAATAGACAAACATGTTGATAAGCCCTCAGACGTTTTTTAGAAGGCCTGTTTTACTTTATGCTCAAGTATTCCCTAACAGAATAACTATGTTTAAGCAGAATGATGTTTTACAAGAGCAATTTCAAGTAGGAATTGGTGCACTACTACCTAATTTTGAAAAGAGATCAATAACCAACTGAATTTCATATACATGTCAATAGCATGACAATATTTTAGTATAGAACTATGCATAATATAACTTGGAACTGGCTCCTTACCTATTTGAAATGGTACAAATTGGGTAACATTATACCATGGTGATGTTTCTTGTCCTTTTTCAGATCTTATACGCAATCTAATTTTTTCAAATGCCTTTAAATTGTTTGATGTAAAGTCACATTTAGTGCCAGTGACCTTTTGACATCCAATCAATTTGATCCAATCACTCATCTTACCAGAACTTATTCTTTAAAAAACAAAAAAAACCAAAATAAGTGTGAAGTAAGTATATTTACTTAGCAAAATTAAGAAAGCTCTAACTTAAGTAGACTAATATTACTTTAGTAATAATATCTATAAACTATTTGTGTTATCTGTACACTTAAAAATAAAGAGAAGACAACAGGTTGTCATGGATTTAAAAAAAAAATCAATTCAATTAAAATTACCCTTTACATGATTTGCAAGACGGTCAATTATTTCTATCAGATATATACTACTTACTATAAAAAAAGTCACTGCCTATATCTATAATATAAGCTTATATACAAAGATTTAGAAAATAAGCAGTAAAACATAATCTGACAGTACAAATTTTCAGTTAGACTCAATACATCATATATGCAACCAAATATTTAAAAATTATACCATTTCTAGTAACCAAGACTATGAACCAAGGTAAGGTGGATGTGCTCAAACAGAAGATGAAAGGATGTAGCAGCAAGCACCCCAGCATCCCCAGAGTGGCTGCCAACACAGGTTCTTAGATCTGCTTTTCAAAAGGAAAGCAACTCAAAATGGGTTAACAAGCTTACTTTAATCAAACAAACATTTATCATTTACCTAGTTCAGGGGAAAAAGGTCAGCACCCCAAACTTCAGAGTATACAGACAGTAGTTTCAAAACAGAGAAACAAACAGATCAAGCAGACAGGCTTCCAAACTGTCCAACCATTACATCAATACCAAATCATAGTTACCAGAGAGGGAAGCATCAACATCTGGGTTTTCAAAGCTGGGGGGCTCTCAACAACGGCTTCCCAGGGTCTCATCTGGTCAAATCACACAACACTTCTCAAAGTGAGCCCCAAAGTAAAGCCTCAAATCAGGGATTATATAGCCTTCTCCTGGCTCAGAGAATGTAACCACCCTCTTGACGCACTGCCCAATCACACAGCATCAAGGTGTGATCATTCCTGAAAACCAAGCCTCCTACCACAGGCTCCATGTGACCACATCCAGCCTATTAGGGGGCAGAGTATATTTTCAAATTAAGGAAGGTTTTCAGAGTCTCTTAAAGCCAATCAAAGTCTCTTAAGCCAATCAAAGGGCCTAGGGGCAGGGAAGATCTTCAAATCTGCATTTCCATTACAAAGTATCAAACATAGACATCTTGGGTGTTAGTGACAGGGATGAGAAGATTTAATTCAGGTGATCATCATATATACTACTGTGGGTAAAAACCACTTAGAAGAAATGGAGTAGCCCTCATAGTCAATAAGCAGGGAGAAAAGCAGCACTGGGGTATAATCTCAAAAATGACAAAATGATATCTGTTCGAATCCAAGAACGATATCACAGTAGTACAAGTCTATGCTCCAACCACTGATGTTGAAGAGGCTAAAGTTGCTTAGTTCTACAAAGACCTACAACATTTTCTAGTAATAATACACACACACACACACACACACACACACACACACATATATCCCATTCATCATGGGGAATTGGAATGCTAAAGTAGGAAATCAAGAGATAATTAGAGTAACAGAAAAATGTAGTTTGGAGTACAAAGTGAAGCAGGGCACAGACTAATATAGTTCTGTTAAGTTAACTTGCTGGTCACAGCAAATAGTCTTTTTCAACAACCAAAAAGGTGACCCTGCACACAGATATCACCAGACAGTCAATATCAATAATCAGATTGATTATATACTTCACAGCCAAAGGTAGAGAAACTCTATACAGTTAATTAAAACATGATCTGGAGCAGATCATGGCTCAGATCATGACCTTATTATTGTAAAATTCAGACTTAAATGGAAGAAAATAGGAAAATCAATAGATTATATAAGTATGACTTAAATAACATTCCTTATGAATATGAAGTGGAAGTGATAGATTTAAGGGATTAGATCTGATAGAGTACCTGAAGAATAAGGACAGAGGTTCACAATACTGTGTAAGAAAAGAAATGCAAGAAAACAAAATGCTGTCAGATAAGGCTTTACAAATGGCTGAGGAAAGAAGGAAAAGAAAGGGAAAAGAGAACGGGAAAGATATACCCAACTCAATGCAGATAAGAAAGAATGATGGACAATGTAAAGAAATAGAAGAAAACGATAGGATGAGAAAGCCAAGAAATCTCTTCAATAAAATTAGGGATAATGAGGGAACATTTCATGCAAAAATGATCATAATAAAAGACAAAAATGGTATGGACTTAACAGATATAGAAGAGATTAAGAAGACATGGTAAGAATATACCAAAGAACTATACAATAAAGATCCTAACACCACCAATCATTATGATGATGTGATTATTGATCGAGAGCCACATATCCTGGAGAATGAAGTCAAGTATACCTTAGGAAGCACTGCTAACTAAAAGGTTAGTGGAGGTGACTGAATTTCAGCTGAGCTATTAAAAATCCTAAAAGATGATATTGTCAAAGTGCTACAGTCTATATGCCTGACAAATCTGGAAAGGTCAACAGTGGCCATTGGATTGGAAAAGATCAGTTTATGTCCCAGTCCTAAAGAAGGGCAAAGCCAAAGAATGTTCAAATTATCAAACAATTGTACTCATTTTACAGGTCAGCAAGTTTATGCTTGAGATTTTCCAAGCTAAGGCAGATTTCAGAAAAACCCGGAAAGACTTTCATGAACTGAAGTGAGCAGAAACAGGAGAACATTGTACACAATAAAAGCAATACTGTGTGATGACTGACTTTGTTAGACTTAGCTTTTTTTCACCGATGTAATGATATCTAAGGTAATGCCAAAAGACTCATGATGGAAAATGCTATCCAAATCCAGAGAAAGAACTATGGAGTCTGAATACAGATTGAAGTATCCTATTTTCTCTTTTTTTTTCCTGCTTTTTCTTTCTCATGATTTTTCCCTTTTGTTCTGATTCTTTTTTCACAATATGACTAATATGGAAATATGTTTAATATGATTGTGCATGTATAGCCTATATCAGATTGCATGCCTTCTTGGGGGGGGATTTATAACTCAGAAATCTTATAAAAGTTAATGTTGAAAACTAAAAATAAATTAATTTTAAAAAAGATTCTGCTAACGAGACTCTGGCAATATGTGAACCAAGAATTACCAGAACAGGTTGGTTTTCAAAGAAGTAGAGGAAGCAGAGACCAAATTGCTAACATTTGATGGAAAATGGAGAAATCAAAGAAGTTCCAGAAAAACATCTACTTTTGCTTCACTGACTACAGGAAAGCCTTTGATTGTATAGAACACCACAAAATGTGGCAAATCCTCAACGAGATGGAAATACCCATCATTTTACTTTCTCCTGAGGAACCTGTATGTGGGTTAGAAGTAACAGTCAGAACTGAATTATGGAGTACTTTTCTGGTTTAAGATCGGAAAAGTAGTATGACAAGGTTGTATATTGTCACCTTATGTAAACCATGCAAAATGCCAGACTGGATGAATCAAAAGCTAGAATTAAGGTGTCCGGGAGAAATATCAGTAATCTCAGATAGGCAGATGATACATATGATGGGAGAAAGTAAAGAATTAAGAAGCCTCTTGAGGAGGGTGAAAAAGGAAGAGAAGAATGTCAATGCTAGCTTGAAGCTTAACATTAACAAACAAACAAACAAATAAACATGCCTAAGGTCCTGGCAAACAGAGAGAGAAAAAAATGGAAGCAGTGTCAGGTTTTATATTCTTGGGCTCAAAGGTTGCTGTAGATGGCAATTGCAGCCATGAAATTAAAAGACATTTGCTCCTTGCAAGGAAAGCTATGGCAAATCTGGACAGCATTCTAAAAAGCAGACATCATTTTGCTGACAAAGGTCCATATGGTCAAAGTTATGTTTCTTCCATTAACAATGTATGGTTCTGAGAGTTGGACTATAAGGAAAGCTGAGCACTACAGAATCAATGCTTTCAAACTGTGATGCTGGAGAAGACTTGAGAATCATTTGGACAGAAAGGAGGTCAAATCAGTCAATACATAAAAAATTAATTCAGTCTATTCATTGAAAAGTCAAATACTGAAGCTGAAGTTTAAATGCTTTGGCCACATAATAAGAGGACGGTGCTCACTGGAAAAAACTCTGATGGTGGGAAAGATTGAAGACAAAAAAGCAGGGTGGAGTTGGGGGAAGGGCAAGGCAGAGGATGAGATGGCTAGATAATATGATGGAAACAATAAATTTGAACTTAGACTTCAAAAGAAAGTGAAGGATAGAAAGGCCTGGAGTACTATGGTTCACGGGACCACAAAGAGTCAGACACAACTGAACAACAAAAGTAACCAAAAAAATTGAATTAACAACATAATTCTTTCTTTCTTTTCCTCCTTCCTTCCTTCCTTCCTTCCTTCCTTCCTTCCTTCCTTCCTTCCTTCCTCTTTGCTTTTTGGAGGGCAATTGGGGTTAAGTGACTCGCCCAAAGTCACATGGCTAATAAGTGTGTCAAGTGTCTGAGGCTAGATTTGAACTCAGGTCCTCCTGACTCCAGGCCCAGTGCTCTATTCACTGCGCCACCTAGCAGCCCCAAAATAATTCTTTATCAGAAACATCACAATTAGAAATAGAAATAATTTAGGAACTTTAGCAGTGTATTCCAAGATATTTAAAAAAGAGACAATGACAAATAAGAATAATAAAGTATCACTCAGTGTAGCAAAGAAAGTATTACTAAAACAACAAAAAGGCACTGAGAAGTCAAAATTCAGTGGAATTTGGGAAAAATGATTGAGTTGAGATTGATGAGTTGGAAAAGTGGGCTGACTTGTATGTGTATATACCAGGGGTGGGGAATCTGTAGCCTTGAGGCCACATGTGGCCCTCTAGGTCCTCAAGTGTAGCCCTCTGACTGCATCCAAATTTCACCAAACAAATCCTTTTATTAAGGATGTGTGTGTATTATACACATACCCACACATATACATATATACATATTTACATGTCCCAAATCTTAGGGTGGTTTTAAGTTATTAAAGCTTAAATATACACAGCTAGTAAAGAATTGCTGTAAATACTGTAAACATACTTATGTACATAATCATCTAAGTGCATGACTCAACTTGAGCAACAAACATTCTTTATCTACTTGGCTTTTCCAATATGGACAAACTTTCAAGTGATTATGTATCTCCAGAAAACTCTGCAATGTTCTGGGGCTTGATGCAATCAGTAAAATGTCATCCAAAAACAGGAGCATCTGAAGGGCCTCATCATCCATAGAAAATATCCCTTTAATTTGGATTCTTCACCAGATCCTCCCTATCACTGCAGCAAACACTTTACATGAACATATCCTCCTTACTTTATGTCTCTCTTGATATTTACAATAAAGGGCTATTGAATAAGGTTAACAATAATAATAATATCTAGCATTTATATAGTATTTGAAGGTTATCTTTCTTGTTCTAACTTTTTTTTTCTTAAATCAATTGGGGTTAAGTAACTTGCTCAAGGTTACACGGCTAGTCATTATTTATGCGTGGGTGCTCATTTTCTGAGGCCGGATCTGATCTCGGGTCATCCCAACTCCGAGGCCGGCACTCTTACTCACTGCGCCACCTAGCCGCCCCTTTAGGGCAATTGGGGTTAAGTAACTTGCCCAAGGTCACACGGCTAAGTTTTTGTTTGTGCGGATTAGGTGTCGGAGGCCGGCTCCGAACTCAGGTGCTTCTGATTCCAGGGCCGGCGCTCTATTCACTGCGCCACCTAGCCGCCCCGATTGTTCTAACTTTTAAGGAAGCTTGAGTAATTTTGATGCATGGATGGGGGAGACACCTTGTTCTAAGAGATTTTAAGGTCATGTTTTGTTTTCTGAATTGAATACTATTTTAAAATCAAACGACAGGTACAATGGCATATTATATTCTCTGTATTTTTCATCAATGATAATTATGGCAATAATGTGGGTAGTATATAATACAGCTTATGAAAACCTGCCTGTTCCCTATTAATACTCTCATCAAGCACGTCCTTAATTTGTGTACAAATAATTCTCTTGGAGTAAAGGCATTAGTTTTTTGGTTATTTCCAGACCAGATTTGTTCTGCAGGTACTCGGTCTGATATGATTCTCTTTCTGCCTTCATCATTTAACTGCTACTTCTACTTCCTTATGCAGCTTAGCAGCTACAGAGGTATCAAAAGTCCAAATGCAGTGATTCCTTCATTATCACTGATGAAAAAAGATTAAATACTGGCAAATCTTTTCCAAATTTTTTTGGTCTATTATACAACTTGTCCTGCAGGCACTGGATCCTCTCTCATAAAAGACAAGAACAACAAAGATAGTGTTCTTCAAGAAGACACTAGGGTGCCAAAGCAGTATGGCATATTTCTGAATGAAAAAAAACCACAGTGAAATTCAGTAAAAATCATAATGAAATTAATATCATTTTAGTGTGACGATCCTAAAAATGAGAGGGAAAAACAGATCATCAAGGCATTAAGTAATACAGCAGTATACATGCAATTAACAGTCAATGAAATAAAGACAGATCTTTAGGCACTTCTTATTTCATTCTTTTTTTTTTTTTTTTTTTTGCTTTTTGGAGGGCCATTGGGGTTAAGCAACTTGCCCAAAGCCACATGGCT
Source organism: Gymnobelideus leadbeateri (assembly GCA_011680675.1). Taxonomy (NCBI): domain Eukaryota; kingdom Metazoa; phylum Chordata; class Mammalia; order Diprotodontia; family Petauridae; genus Gymnobelideus; species Gymnobelideus leadbeateri. The sequence goes on from WOXC01009153.1 coordinate 98,128, forward strand.
AGGTTTTTGTGTTAAGTGACTGAGGCTGCATTTGAACTTAGGTCCTCCTGACTCCAGGGCCTGTGCTCTATTCACTGCGACACCTAGCTGCCCCCTTATTTCATTTTTAAAAGGAAAATATAAGCATCCTTTGCTGTATGTAAATCTATACAGGGGCATTCTGTATTAGTAATAAGGTGAAAACAAACTTGATATTCATAACTTGAAGATTTAAACTTGGAAATCTTCAGGTAATCATAAATTTTTTTGATTGTTAAATCTAAACTTTTTAGTAACAAGAAATGGGCTCCTCCTTCCTACTGCAGTTACTGAATGCACTCATTGTAACAGACAGGAAGCTGAAGGGGGGGAGGGGGAGAGGGTTCTAGACTCTGCTGCTTGCTTGTTTGCTTCCATGGGCCCTACAGATAGTAACCAGGCAAGATTTGAGTGATTGAACAGGTTGGATTTCCCCTGATTGTTCTTTTCAGTTCCTATTTCTATGGGGTTTTAATGAAAACATAATGCAAGTACCTAGTAGAGAGTTAGTCTTTTCTTTGAAAGTGTGAACCCACAGGATCTAACACATACTAAAACTTGCTTTTTTATAAGTACTTTGGATTGTACAGAAGCATTGAGGGATATAGGGTCTGGGAGGACATGAGGCCACATAAACAGACGACATCCCCCAAATGGCCACACCATTTTTAGTTTTCTATCCTAAATATGTTAGGAACTGAAAACAAAGACCTGTCTGCATAAAACTATTCATAATAGTGCAGTTTATAATAGGAAAAAAAGTGGAAATAAACAATGCGTCCAATGATTGTACAATGGCTAAACAAATTGTAGTACATTAATACAATATTACTACACAACAAGGAATGATGAATTTGAAGAAATCAGAGAAGATATAAGAGGACATACATAGTATGGAGAGAAAGCAGAACCAATAGAATACATACACCAACTTAAACTACATAAAAGGATGTCAAATAGCAGCAAAAGCCCTGCTAAATACATGGTCTTCTTTATTCTGAATTGGTCACAACCTCTCAAGCCCCCAGGAAATCATTTTAGGACTATATTTTGCAGAACAACTACAGTGATAAAGGAAGCTTTCTGTATGGAGCTCCACACACTGATGTTCTCAGAAGTCCAGACCAAAATAAAGACAAACAAACCAGAAAGATGCAATTGTAGGTACAAATTATTCTCGATTACTTCTTGAGAAAACTTCTGTTTTACTGTGTATAGGATTTTTGTGGTCTTAACAATCATTTTGCTTATTACTGGTTTTTCTTGGGATTTATTTTAGTTATTTTTGTTTAAGATTTTAATTTATGTGGTTTTATTTATAATATTTTATATTCTTAATATAATTTATAAATGTATGTAAACTACTGAAGGAAAATTTAAGTTTTTCAGTTAAAAAAGGTATCCAAGTGACTGGGGCCTGCTTCTGAATGATCTCCATTCAGCTGCTTCCAACTATATTTGCAAGACCTACCAGAGGGAATGATCATTTGTAGACAACTTTGGGCAGAACCCAATTTTGGATAATGGAGTTGGCATATCTAGATTAGTTCCTGGAGATACTGCTGTGGGTAGAAAGGCTTGAGAGGCCCTGCCTAAATTAATCCAAATTTTATTTCTTTATGCCTAACTCCAAAAAATGATTTTCCTAGCACCTTGTTCTGAACAAGGTCATACATAGGCCAGAGATTATGCCATATCTATAAAAGAAAATTTTAATTATGGAATGAGGAAAATATCCTAGTAATAAAAATCAAAATACAGCATGTCAACTTTGCTCATATAAAATATTCAGATAATTCTAGCACAGCAGAAAATAAAACATATACATACTTTTGGTAATATGCTGAAAAAGTAACATTGCTGTTAGGTTCGTTATCCCAATTCCATTTCAGTATGAAATTATGATCAACAATCTCAACGCTTACATTTTGAGGAGTCTTTAAATTTTTTTCACCTGTGAAGGTAAAAAAAAGAAAAGAGATAATTATTTACATTGTCCAAAGAAAGAAAAAACAAATTCTGCTAATATCTAATCCTCCTTCCCCTAAATAATAACTTATATATACACATACATATACCCCCACAATTCCTTTGGTTCTTAAAGTACAGTCATATTTGAGAAGCAATAAACATTAGATTTCAGTCCAGGAAAGTGCCAGTAGAATTTCACTTAGTGAGCCCTTAAAAAAATCTTGTTTCAAATGTATTTATCTGTCACTTTAATTTCCAAACATACCTCTTTCCTAGTCACTGAGTCATTACTTGTGTCAAAGATTTTAAAAAGAGAAAAAGGAACAGTTCAGTAAAGGAATACATCAACCTTCTAGCATTATGTGCAACACTGAAGACTGACAGTCCTCTCTCTGCAAAGGGAGAAGGGAAATTAATTTTATTAATTCTCCTCTGATGCAAGCTTGTTCACTGTAATTATGTAGCATTCAGTTGGAGGCACCTTCTTTCATCTGTCTGTCTGGGTGGCTTGCCTTGAAGCTGTCTGAGCTGACATACAGATACAATTTTTACCATAGTGAAGGTGTATCAGCAGTTTGGTGTCAGCTGTCTGGAGCAAGCACAATGTTGGGCCTTAAGCAACTTTAATATTATGTTTTGTCTGGTAAAGGCTGGAAAATTATAGTAAGTAACCCTTAATTGTCACAATTGTCAGCAAGGGGGGGCTAGGTGGCATAGTGAGCAGAGAACCAGCCTTGGAGTCAGGAGGACCCGAGTTCAAATTCGGATTCAGACATTTAACTAGCTGTGTGACTTTGGGCAAGTCACTTAACCCCAACTGCCCCTCCAAAAAACAAACAAACAAAAAAATAAGTCAGCTAATATAGCAACCAAGTTTTGGTTTTGTATGTATATAGATAGAATGTAATGATAGAATGTAATCTCCTTGAGGGATTTGTTCTGTTTTTGTAAGCCCAGTAAAGTATTGTCATACGGTGCTTAATGAACACTGATTGATCTTGTAGCTAATTACACAGTGTACTCTCAAGGAATGTTGACAATTGATGACCATATTTGAAAAAATTTATCTCATTTACAAACCAAGCTAGGAGACAATTTTTAAGATAACAAAAAACCCTTCTGATATGAGAAATAATAAACTATATGTTGTACTTTAATGGCTTTCCCAAGAAGTCCTGAGAGCCTTCAGGCACTTAATTAGAATCAGACCATAATCTCCTGTCATTCTATCTTTCCCAAGGATTTATCCCTAATTCTTCATAGGTTTATAGGGTCTTAACCAGGAAACCCAATCTCTGAATCCCTCAGTACTGTTCCAGGGTATTACCCCTGTCCTCCCCTCACTTTCTTCCCTTTACAATTTTGATACTATAGTTAACAAGTTCAACTCCAAACTGTCCTTTGCCCTAAAATTTCTCATCCTTCGCACCTTGCCAAACCCTACCATCTCTCTGCTCACAGTCTGCTGCTGAATGTAACTAAAGGAAATCACCAAACCCAGCTGAGTAGGTCCACTACAAATGTTATCTAATCTCAACTGAGCCCTCACATCAGCAAGACAATCCTTCCATTTCTCCTTATGTATTTTCCCATCCTATTATCTACAAAAGCTATTCCAAACCTCTTTTTTTTTTTTTTTTGCTATTTGGAGGGCAATTGGAGTTCGGTGACTTCCAAACCTCTTTTCAAGCCTCCCCACACACTATCTCATCCCTTCTCTTTCAGCAAAGGACACCTCATATTTCACTGAGACAATAAACACCATTCCCTGTGAGCCTCCCTTCTTTACATCTCAAAAAATTCCTCAACATCATTCTCCATTCTTTCTTCCTTTAGTCCTGTCTCTGATGAAGAGATGGCCTCTTCACCAATGCCAACTTTTCTATGAGCACATTTGATCCCATCTCTTCTAGTGTTCCTCTGCCCTCAAAACATTGTCTCTCCCTGAATCTTACCTTCAATCTCTCCATATCTATAGGTTTTACATCCTGCCAACAAACTCATGTTTCTTTCATCTTAAAAAAGAAAAAAAACAACAAACCCCAAACCCTTCACTAGACCCTTTCATCACTTCCAGCTATCATCCTTTCTTTCTCTTCCATTTCTTGTCCAAAATCCTAGAAAAAGCTCTCTATATTTGTGGCCTCTACTTTTTTTTTTTTTTAAAGCAATTGGGGTTAAGTAACTTGCTCAAGATTACATGGCTAGTCATTATTTATGCGTGGGTGCTCATTTTCTGAGGCCGGATCTGATCTCGGGTCATCCAAACTCCGAGGCCGAGGCTGGCGCTCTTACTCACTGCGCCACCTAGCCGCCCCTTTAGGGCAATTGGGGTTAAGTAACTTGCCCAAGGTTACAAGGCTAGGTTTTTGTTTGTGTGGATTAAGTGTCAGAGGCCGGCTCCGAACTCAGGTCCTTCTGATTCCAGGGCCGGCGCTCTATTCACTGCGCCACCTAGCCGCCCCATGGCCTCTACTTCTAACCACATCACTGCCCTGTTCTAAAAACCACAGTGGTGATTACCTCTAGAACAAAATACAAAGTTCTGAGCTTGGCCCTTTAAGGCCCACCACTGTCTGGCTTCTACCACACAATTATTTCATTTTAATTGCTTTCTTTTATATCATATTACTCTCTCTCTGTTCTAGCCAATTTGGACCATTCTCCAAATTTGACATTCCCCCTCCTGCCTTTCTTTATACGTTTGTATCAGATGCAAGCTAAATCCTGCTAAACTGGTTCACGCATTGTTTCTAGTACATATACAACATTCTATTTCCTATCTGTCTCTGGGTCTTTATACATATTATGTCTTCCATATTTGAAATGCAGTACTTCCATGACAACTCTGAAGAAGAGTTTAGCTTGACTATAGTAATTTTTATTACAAGGAATCCTATTTTCATCCCACCCAATTATTGTGGTTAACCACCCAGAAATTACTTTGCAGATATTCTGAGTTTAATTTTCTACAGACATGCTGATTTCCCCCAATAGAATATAAGTTCTTTGAGGGCAAGTTCTATTTAATTTTCTTCTTTGCATCTCTACTGCCTAACTAATATAATGCCTGGAATACAGTAGATGTTTAATAAATGCTTGTTAAAAGATAGAAAAAACAACATTAACTCTCAAATGCTCAAAGGCAGATTATCTAATTTACACCACTGACTACTTAACTTGGAGTCTGGAGGACTGGAATTTGAACCCTTCTCAGACATTCCCCAACTGTGCAACTCTGGGCAAGTCACTTAACTTTTGTGCCTCAGTTCTTTCATTGGCAAAATGGAGATTAATAATAGCACTCACCTCACGGGATTGTTGGGAAGAAGAAATGAGTTAACATATGGATCTCACACTGATAACTTCAAAGTACTATATAAATGATATTGTTAAAAATACTGTCTGCCTCCAGGTAGAGAACTCATGGACTCAGAGTCCAGATTGAAGCATATTTTAAAAATCTTTTTATTCCTTAAAAATAAACATAACTAATGCCATGCATACTGCCATCTTGTCCCAGTTCCCTTTGTTCCTCAGTTCTCTGAATAAGGTCTCATGTCATAGAGCATTGCATTCTGTTTTCCTAGCCAGAGCAGTCTTATCCCTTTTGACTTTCCCAAGGTAAGTCTCACCAAATGATCTCTTAAATGTCACATTTTTTCAATTCTCATCCTTCTTGACCTCTCTTCAGCATTTGACTTTACTTTGCATCAGTTCATATAAGTCTCCCCGGGTTTGTCTGAAATCATTCTATTCATCATTTCTTAAAGTATTATATTATTTTATCAAATTCATATACCATAACTTATTCAGCCATTCCCCAACTGATAGGCACCTCTTGTTTCCAATTCTTTGCTATCACAAAAAAAGAGCTGCTACAAATATTTTTTCACTATGGGTCCTTTTCCTTTCTTTTATTTATTAGGGTTACAGGCCTAGTAGCAGTATTGCTAGGTCAAAGGGTATGCACAGTTTAATAGCTCTTTGGGCATAGTTCAAAATTGCTTTCTGGAATGGTCGGACTAGTTTACAGTTCTACTAACTGTGTATTACTGTGCCCATTTTCCCTTATCCCCTCCATAATCTGTCATTTTTCTTTTCTGTCATCTTAGTTAATCTTAGATGAGCGTGTGATGGTACCGCAGAATTGTTTTAATGTGCACTTCCCTATTAGTAATTTAAAGCATTTTTTTCTACACATCTATTGCTAGCTGGGATTTCTTTCTCCAAAAACTGCATGGCCATATCCTTTAACCATTTATCAACTGAGAAATGGCTTTTATTCTTATAAATTTGACTTAGTTCCTTACCTATTTTAAAAATGAGACCTTTATCAGAGAAACTTGCTACAAAGATTTACCCCCATTTACCTGCTTCTCTTCTAATTTTAGCTGCATTGGTTTTGTTTGTGCAAAACTTTTTAGTTTTACATAATTAGAATCATCCATTTTATCTCCTGTGAACCTCTCTATCTCTTGTTTGGTCCTGAACTCTTTCAGGACTGCCCGTATAACTGCCAGGTGATTTCTTCCATGTTCCATTAATATGCTAATGATATCACCCTTTATGTCTAAATTATGTATTCATTTGGAGCTTATCTTGGCATACAGTATGAAATGTTGATCTATGCCCATTTCCTGACAGTCTACTTTTCTTTTCCCTCCATTGTTTCATTTGATATTCCTGATCTTTTGATTCTCCAGATTAATTTTGCTATTATTTTTTCTAGCTTTATAAATAACACTTTTGGTAGTATGATTGGTATGGCACTGAATAAGTAAATTAATTTAGGTAGTACTGTCATTTTTATTATATAGGCTTGGACTATTCATGAGAAATGAATATTTCTTCATATTTGTGCGGACTGTTTTGTAATTGTATTCACATAATTCCTCTGTGTGTCTTGAAAAGGAGATTTTCTAGTATTTTATATTGTTTATAGTTAATTTTAAATGGAATTTCTCTATTTCTTCCTGCTGGGTTCTGTTGGTAATAAAAAGAAAATCAAATGATTGGTTTGGGTTTATTTTATACCTTGCAAATTTGTTGAAGTTGTTGTTTCAATTAGATTTTTAGTTAATATAGCTAGAGTTCTCTAATATTATCTGCCAAAAAGTAATATTTTTGTTTTTCAGTGCCTATGCTTATTCCTTTTATTTCTTTTTCTTGTCTTATTGCTATAGCTAGCACTCCTAATACAATACTGAATAATAATGTTGATAATAGATATCCTTGCTTCACCTCTAATCTTCCTCTAAAGGCTTCTAAGTTTATCTCCATTACAGATAATACTTAGTTTTAGATGTTACTAAACTACTAATTCTATTTATTTCTATGCTTTCTCGTGTTTTTTTTTTAAAGGAGTGGTGGTGTATTTCATCAAATTTTTTTTTATATCTGCTGAAATAATCATATGATTTTTATTGTTTTTGTTATTGATATTATAATTTTTCTAATATTGAACCAGCCCAACATTTCTTCTATATCCTTGTATGCCATCTAGCCTGGTCATACTTTATGAGCTTTGTGATATATTGTTGTTAACTCCTTGCTAGTATTTAATTTAAAATTTCTCCATCAAAATTCTTTAGCAAAATTGGTCTAGTTTCCCTTCTCTGTTTTGGCTCTCCTTGGTTTAGGTATCAAGACCATATTTATTTCATAAAAGGAATTTGGTAAGAATCTTTCTTTGCCTATTTCCCCCAATAGTTTACATAGTATTAGAATTCTTTAAATGTTTGGTAGAATTCACTTGTAACTTCATCTAGTTCCTAGGTTCTTCCCCATTCATCCTTAAGGAGCTCACTGATGTCTTCGTTCAATTTCTTTGACTAAGATAGGCTTACTTAAATATTCTATTTCTTGTTCTCTTAACCTCGGCAATTCATATTTTTGTAAGTAATTATCCATTATAAGTTTTATTGGAATACAATTGGACCAAATACGTTCTAACAATTGCTTTAATTTCATCTTCATTAGTTATGAATTCACCCTTTTCATTTCTGATACTGGTAATTTGCTTTTTTTCTTTCATTCTTTAAATTAAATCAACCAATAGTTTGTCTATTTTATTTTTTTCCTTCAAAAATCAGCTCCTAATTTTACTAGTTCAACGTTATTTTTTTTAAACTTTCAATTCATTAATTTCTCCTTTGATTTTCAAGATTTCTCTTTTGGCATTTAATTAAGGGTTTTAAAATAGTTGTTTTTTGAAAAGTATTTTAAAAAATTACACACCAAATTGGTTGATCTGTTTTCTTCTTTACTGATGACATTTAGAAATAAAATTTTCCCTTATGTATTGATGTGGCTTCATCTCCAATTTTTGTACGTTTTTTTCATTGTCGTTGTTACCCTTAGTGAAATTATTGGTTGTTTCTATTATTTGTTCTCTGAATCACTCATTCTTTTTTTTTTTTTAAAGCAATTGGGGTTAAGTAACTTACACGGCTAGTCATTATTTACGTGTGGGCGCTCATTTTCTGAGGCTGGTTTCGATCCCGGGTCATCCCAACTCTGAGGCCAGCACTCTTACTCACTGTGACACCTAGCCACCCCCGAATCACTCATTCTTTAGGATTAAGTTATTTTAGTTTCCAATTAATTTTTAACCTATGTTTCAAAGGTTTTTTATTGAATGTAATTTTTATTGCACTATGGTAAAAAAATGTGCATTTATGTTACTGCATTTGTTTATGGGGTCTTGGTTCCCTATTATATGTCAATTTTTTTTGGTGATGGTGCCAGAAACAGCAGAGAATAGCTATATTCCTTTCTATTCTCATTAGATATTCTCCAGAGACCAATCATATCTAACTTTTCTTACATTCTAGTCATTTCTTTAACTTCTTTACTTCTTATTTATGGTTAGATTTATCTAGGTCAGAGAGGTATGAAGTGAGTCCCCCACAACGGCATAATTTTACTGAATATTTCCTCTTGTAATTCTGAAGTGCTGGCTCTCCCCTGGTTTCAGTTTCCTGCCCTAGTTTATTCCACTTAGGTTTATGTATTGGGCTAAAGGTTAGAACTGTGGCTTCTGAACTCAGGGTCATATAGCTAAGCTATGTTTCTGGAACTTACTCCTTGCTTCTTACACAGATGAAACCCCTGCTTGCACAAATGACTTTTCTCCTCCCTGGAATGGTGAACTATGACTTGGTAATGGGCTAGAGATTTGCCAGATGGCCACCATTCCTGTTCCTAATGCTGGTATTGGGATCCTCTGAGATCTCTTTCTGCACAAATGCTTCCCTTTCTGTCCCAGAGTACTGGAATATTCCCTGCTGTTGCTGTCACTGCCCACAGCTTCTGCAGCCCACTCTTACTGTCTCTGCTACTGCTACTACTCTGTTCTCTTAAGTCAGCTTCTTCCCCATTGTCTACAGATTCCTCCATCTATCTTCTTAAGCTATCCAGGGCTGGAAAAATGACCCACTTTGATGTTTTCTTGACTTTTCCAATTAATAATTGGTCTGGCATGTTTTCTAGGTTGTTGTGGAGGAGCTAAAGCAAAAATGCTACCTCTTACTCCATGATCTTTATTCTGTCCCTCAAAGTAATAACATTCAAAGACAACATTATTTCCATACAAGCAAAATATATTGATCCTGAAGACATGATATAGATAACTTAAGGATAATATGTCTCCCTGAAGAGCAGATAAAAATCCCGAACACCATAATGTAAGAAATAATACAAGAAAACTGCCTGGAATTTCTGAACACAGAAAACAAAGTGATAATTGAAGGCATCCACAGATCATGTCAACCCCTCACTTCTCCCCAACCAACAACAACAATAACTACAACTACATGCTGGAAATTCCAAGACACACAGTGGTTAAATTTAACAATTCCAATGACAACAAATTTTGCAAGTGACCAGGGGAAAGACCTTCAAATATAAAGGAAAAGGAAATTCTACTATCAGAGAACTATTCTGTACCCACAAAAAGGTTAGCAAAAGTGAAAATACAGAACTGAAAAAAATTGCTGGAGAAATTAGAACTAAAAGACTTATATCCTAAATGGGTCTGAAAAAGAATATACATATTTCTCAATACCACATAAACTTTTACAAAAACTGATCCCATATTAGGTCAGAAAAATTGAAAACAAATGTAAAAGAGCAGATAGAGTAAGCACATTATAGATCCTAACACAATAAAAATAGTAATAGATCAGGGAGAAAAAAAGAAAGACACAGACACAAATGGAGACAATCATGAAATCCTAAATATTGAGTCAAAAAAATCATAGGAACAATTAATAACTAGGTGAAATAAATGAAACAAGATGAAGTATGAAACAGAAAATTCCTGGGATGCAGCTAAAACATTTTTTTGGGAAAAGATATCTACATGAATAAAATAGAAGAGAGGATTAATGAAATGAATTAATAAAATGAATTAGACAACAAATAAAACTAAAATAACCTCAAAAGAAGAGATATTAAAAATGAAAAGAGGAAAAAACTGAAAACAAAAAACTCCTACAGAAATGCTCAATAAAACTAAAAGTTGGCTCTTCCAAAATACTGACATTAAGAATCTTTTAGCTGATCTGATTAAAAGGAAAAGAGTAGAAAAGCAAAGCAACAAACTAGAAAATGAACAAAATAAAATCTCAACAACCCTAGAAGAAATAAAAAGAATTATCAGAACTTATTATTCAATTATATGCTAACAAAACTGAAAACACAAAAGAAACAGAGGGAAATCTTAAAAAAGTATAAAATACTCAAATTAGCAGAAGACCAAATAAGAATTCTAAATAATTCAATCCCAGTAAAAGAAACAGAACTAGCTTTAAAGGAGTTATGGTTTGTCCTTCATTCTGGAAGAAGACCAAGACATCAGGGAGATGATGACATGACTTCTAAGTGACTTTGATTTGAGTGAGGGAGGGCTGTGCATTCACCGGCCTCACTTTCTACTCCAGAGCCATCTGGGTCCAATGGCCAGATATTCATCAGGATGACTGGAGATGTCCCAGGGACGAGCTAAAGCTTTTAAGTTCTCACTTTGTGTGAGGCAATACCCATTCAGTGAATAGGCCTCTTTAGGAAGTAAATCAAGGGATGGCCCCTTTAAAAAAAAAAAATCAAACTGGAAGGTAAAGACCCTGAGGGCCAAAAGAGAACCAGTCACTATTTACTTTCACTCTGAGCCAGGAAGGCCCCCAAAATAAAATAGCTCCCTGCCCAAGCAACACATGGTTATATCATTAAATTTTAAATAAAATCCTGCCAAACAGACCACAATGATTCATTTAAGAAACGAGTCATCATATCCAGCTAGATTTATACCAGAGATACAAGGAGGGGTCAATTTTAAGAAAACAACAACATAGTTAATCATATAGGGGTGGCTAGGGGGTGCAGAGAATAGAGCACCAGCCCTGGAGTCTGAAGGACCTGAGTTCAAATTTGACCTTAGACACTTAACACTTACTGGCCGTGTGAACTTGGGCAAGTCACCCCTGCCTTCCCCCATCTAAAAAAGGAAAAAAAAAACCCAACACTTTTGGGGCAGGTAGATGGCACAGTGAATATAACACCAGCCCTGGAGTCAGGAGGACCTGAGTTCAAATTCGACCTCAGACACTTAACACAAAATAGCCGTGTGACCTTGGGCAAGTCACTTAAAAAGAAAAGCATCCAAAACCATATATAGTTGTCTTAATAACATAAAAAAAGCTTTTGACAAATTACAATTATGTTTTTAAAAACCCTACAAAATATAGGCACAGATAGAACTTTGATTATAAAAATATCTATCTAAAACCAAAAGTAAACATCATATGTACAAATGATATACTATAAGCTTTCCCAAAAAACCCCACAGGAGTAAAGTAAGGATGATCATCTGACATAGGTTTGGAAATACTAGTAATAATAATAAAAATAAGACAAGAAAAAGAAATTGAAGGCATAAAGGTAAAGAAGAGATAAAACTATCCCTATTTGTTGAAGAAACAATGATTTATTTAGAAAAATTCTAGGGTATCAGCAGACTGAGACAATAGCTTCAGCAAAATTGAAAGTTACAAAATATAACTTCAAAATTTAACTGAACTTCTATATAAGAACAACAACAAAATCTAAGCTGCAGTAAAAGGGAAATCTCATTCTAAATAGGTATAAAATATATAAAATATCTGAGGATCCATACTTGTATAGAATGTACTGCAAAGTATTCCTTAAAGAAATAAAGAACTACTTAAATCCTGGAGGAATATATTTAGTGTTTGTGGTCGGCCTGTTCTAATTTAATAAAAATAACCATTACCATCAAAGTTAATTTAAAATTTTAATGCTGTACCAATCAAATTATCAAAGAGATACCTTATTGACCTTGATAAAATAATAATAAAAGATTTAGAATATAAAGGAAAATAATTTTTTAAAAATAGGCATAAAGAGAGAACAGTACTTTTAGACCTCAAACTATATTATAAAGAAGCAGTTATTAAACTGAATGGTATTGGTCAAAAAAACAGAGATGGAGGTCAATCAGACTAACCAGACAGTGCAGAATCAGAAACAATAGAACTCAGTATCTCATGTTCTATAAACCCCAAGGCATGAATTACTTAGGAAAGAACTCCCTATTTTTGATAAAAACTGTTGGAAAAAACTGGAAGACAGTCTGGCAGAAGTTAGGCTTAGATCAACATACCATAATCCATTCTAAGTGGATATATGACCTTACATTAAAGATCATACCATAAAAATATTAGAAGAGAAACAGATTTTATTTATGACAATGGGTAGCCATACTCCTATACAAACAATGGGTAAAAAGTAATGACAAAACATAAAATATTAAATGAAACTGAAAATCTATGCAAACTAAATTAAAGGATCTAATATAATAAGGAAAGTAGTCAAATGGTGAAACAAATCTTTATATCAAATTTCACAGATAAAAATTTGGCATCCAACATATAGAAAATAATCCAAAAGTCTTAATGTAGTTTTAAGCTTTAATATCTTCTAAAGTATAAATGCCAGGGGCAGCTAGGTGGAGCAGTGAATAGAGTACTGGCCCTGGAGTCAGGAGGACCTGAGTTTGGATCCGGCCTCAGACACTTAACACACTCACACAAAAAAAACCTAGCTGTGTGACATTGGGCAAGTTACTTTACCCCAATTGCCCTCCAAAAAAAAAAAAAAAAAAGCAAAAAAAAAAAGAGTATAAATGCCATAAACATATAAAAAAGTCATTAGAAAGTTTAATTATTTAAATTTTCTTAATTTTAAATAACAAAATTTTATTTTTTTTTTGCTTTTTTTTTAGAGGGGGAAGGTAGGGCAATTGGGGTTAAGTGACTTGCCCAAGGTCACAGGGCTAGTTTTTGTGTTAAGTGTCTGAGGTTGAATTTGAACTCAGGTCCTCCTGACTCCAGGGCAGTTGCTCTATTCACTGCTCCACCTAACTACCCGACACCCCCTAAAATTTTAATTTTTAACAAAATGGAGTACCCAGTCATTATGCATTGCATATGTGACAATTTCTGGAGAACAAATTCTTATACCTGAATGGAGGTCTTCTTGAATAGCTACCTTGGTGACCTGAGCTACTCTATTGGAATTTGTCTTGTGATGTATGTCAAAACTGTTATGTATGCACCAAAACCTTGTTCTCTTGATAAAGCAAGTATTACAAATGCAATCTTTCAGTCACTGAGCAAGTCGATAATGCAAGTTTTTACACAGTTTGAAAGTGCAGTAGAGTGGTATATAACATAGTAGTTATGCTGGATTTTAATAAGAAACGCTGATTTTTAAAAAACTTAAATAATTAATCTTTAAAATGTTTCTTGCAAATCTATAGCTTTTAAACTTCTGACTGTTAAAATTGCATTAAAACTTTTCTGACACACTGTATAAGACCAAAAGCCATTTTCCAATAGTTGTCAAATAACAGCTCTAAAAAAAGATAATTGTGAACTATTAACAACCATATGAAAAATTGTCTAAATCATCATCAAAGAAATGCAAATCAAAACAATTCTGAGGTTTCATCTCACACCCCACAAATTGGCAAAGATAAGAAAAGGTGGGAATAATCCATGTTAGGCTGAAGATACTTTTATGAGAACAGATTAAATTTTGTCTTCTCATATATTTTCTTTTCTTTCTTTTTTTTTTTTTTAAAGCAATTGAGGTTAAGTAACTTGCTCAAGGTTACACGGCTAGTCATTTATGTGTGGGTGCTCATTTTCTGAGGCCGGTTTTGATCCCGGGTCATCCCAACTCTGAGGCCAGCGCTCTTACTCACTGCGCCACCTAGCCGCCCCTCTCATATATTTTCAAATGTTACTATCTTCTGAAGCCTTATAGCCGTATGCTAATATTTTCATGTAATCTATTTTATCAACTAGTAGCTTTTATATGTAGTGGCCAAGTAAACCTTAGCTAAGACTTATATGTTACTTAATTTCAATTATCTATAAATTTAAGTGCCCTACAATGTGCTTCCAGAGTTTCAAAGTATAAAATTCTCCTGAACCTGCTCCCTATGATTGAGGCCTCAAAGATTCCTTCTTTATCAATCAAGACGACATTTACAGGAAACCCACAAGATGTTATTTTCTTATCCTCCACTTCCATACATTCAATAGCAGAACATTGATAGGGTGATTTTTTTCAGAGTGGAGCTATGTCTAATGAGATTTGGCAGGACAGCAGAGACAGTACACCATTGTTGAAACAGGTCCATCTGTAAACCATTCACATCTTGTCTCTGACACCCCTGACAGACTTCTAAGACAGACCTTAGAGCTCTTGGCACTATTCTATGAATTAACTGTCCACCCTTTGTCTAATAAACTCAGCCCTTAACAAATGCTTGTGGGCTTTCAAGTGCAGCTGCAGTTTCCTTGACTTCTTTCTTCCACTTTGGTTTCCATCTCTCCTATTTTTGTTTCTGAACTCTTTATGAGACTCTTTTCCATCTACTTACCACTATTAGTCCAACCTAAATTCTCATTAATAGCTACTCCACTGAATGATAACTGATCTGTATTGGGCTCAAATAAATCTTACACTGCTCCTGCCTCTCATTGCAAATTGTATAACAAATAAAACATCTGAAATACCTACTTCTCAGGCTCTGTCCTTGTTAGCCCTTGTACACCTAATTTGCTGGTATGACACTAACCCTAGGTTATTTCTTTTTACTTTAAAAAAATTTATCATTTTATTTGTACACTTAAATTGTACATTGCAACTTATAATAAAAGTTATTATGTAAAAGCTATTTATCAATTTAAGAGCTGCCAGGGAAAAGGGAGGGGATTACCTTTTTTGGTTGATTATTAGGAAAAGTAAGATGAATAAACAAAAATACAATTTTTTTTTAAATTAAGGAACTTTTGGGGGCTGCTAGATGGTGCAATGAATAGAGCACCAGCCCTGGAGTCAGGAGGACCCAAGTTCAAATCTGGCCTCAGACACTTGACACAAAACTAGCTGTGTGACCTTGGGCAAGTCACTTAGCCCCAACTGCCCTACCTTCCCCCCTGCAAAAAGCAAAAAAAAAAAAAAATTAAGGAACTTTTTCCAGGTACAAATTTTATAAATACAAAGACAAATGCAAATTTCTTTGAATACTAAATAAATACATACCTAATAAACTTATACCTAAAAAACCTAAAAAGCACTGACACTGCACTTTTATTAACATGCAAAAATTGTATTCATTCATGTATAGTGTTCAAAGGATGTGCTCATAACATAAAATCCATAAAACGATTCTCAATCATTTACAGTTTCTAAACTCTGCTAAAATAGATTTCATTTATATTGATTAAAATCCCCTACAATGCTACAGAGTTTAGAAAAAGTAAAAGATAAACAAGTCAAAGGTATAGAAAAATTAATTTTTCTAAGATACTTGGACACACAATCTTTTAAATATGTAAAAACCTCTGTAAACCAATACTGTATCTAACACAATGTTATTAATTTTCTGTAATACCAAGTGCCACAATGCCATTCAAACATCATTACTGAATTTCTTTCGAAGTATTATCCACCTTGCCCCTTTTTAGAATAATGAAGGAATTTATTTTGGTTAAATCGCAGCTGACTGTCAGAAATATACTTTGTAAGTACCTTATACTTTTATGTTGTCAAAATGTATTTGTCAGCTTAAAAGGTGCCCGTTACAAATGTGAAACATTATTACCATTACCCAGGACCAGGATGCTGAAAGTATCTAGCCCTCCCAAAACTCCCAGGAAAACATCGTGCCCATCCCCTCAAACAAATGAACTTCAGAGAAAGTTTCCTAACCTGACTTGTTCCCCCAAAGGCATTCATCTCCTGACTCCCTCAAGCATGGAATGCTCTTTCCTGATCTCTGCCTCCCCCAGGCTTCCTGGTTTCCTCCAAGTCCCAGCTAAAATCCTTCGCCTAGAAACCTGCCTTTCTCATTTCCTTCTGTTGACAAATCTCCAATTTGTCCTGCATATACTTTGCATGTAGTTGTTCGCGTGTTGTCTCCCTATCTCATCCCATTGAACCTTGGGCTCCTGAAGGGCATGGACTTGTCCTTTGCCTCTTTTTGTACCCCAGAGCTTGGGACAATGCCTGTGGCCTATAGCAGACGCTTCGTAAATAAATGCTAGTCGGCTGACTGCCGGCTAACATTAAGCAGCAGTGGGAGCCTTAGATAAATGGCTTAACCTCTCTGTTCCTCAGACTACCACAGAGAGTTGGCCAATCATTCCTTCCAGCGCGTCTTTCGCTGGGAAGAAGGCTCAACCACAGCCCGGAAGGTTGGGGGGCTTGGTCTAGCCTGGGAGAGGGGGGCAGAGGGGAGGGTGGATGCGAGGAGGTGCTGGCCACCGCGGACCCGCCGGACTCCCCTCAACCCGCGGGGTGTCCCCTCTCCCACTTCGCCCTCCCCACCTACACCCTTCGCCACGGGACGACGCCCTCCCCTTGGGGAGCCTCACCCGCTGCGCTGGGGAAACGCGACAACTCCCCGGAGGCGACCAGCAGCACCAGGACCGCAGCAGGGGTGAAGGAGAGCATAGTCCTGGCCGGTGGCCAAGTCGCCACCGCTCTCGGGGCTACATCCTCCGAAGAGAACGGTCCCGGGGAGGCGTGCGGAGCCGAGGGCTACGTAAACCGCGGCAGAACGCCGACGGCTTCGCTCTTTTGCGCCTGCGCTCAGTGGGGGCAGGCACTCCTAAGCCCACGGCCTGCGGAGCTGGAGAGGCTGAGGGGGGCGGGGGAGCAAAAATCCCCCTTCCTTCCCCGTCTCCCCCACCCTCCAGCTCAAGAGCTTCCTCTTTCTCCCACGTGATTGCTCTCTCACCCTCCACCTACGCTTTCCTGGAAGACTGCACTTACCCGACGGTGACCTCTGTGCCTGTGTGTGCTAGCGCACCCTCATCTGTCCCTGTCTCACACCCTTTGGTTCTCCTTCTGTCTCCCCCTCCCCCTCTCTTCTCCCTCCCCCTTATATTTTTCATACCCCCCCCCCCCATTTCTCATTGCGCATGCTTCCCTTCAGCGCTTGTGGTTCTAAAGTTGAATTAACTTTTTCTTTGGGAAAGGGAGGTTTGTGGGTTTTTAGGGAGCTAGTAGGGCAGGGATTGTGGAAGATATTATTTCGAAATAATACTAATAGTTGTGTCGAGAAGGGAAGGGACGAAGAGACCGGAGAATTTTGGTAGTTGTATACTAAGTAGGAAGGGGAAGGGCTGCATAAGCATTAAAGCAGAGATTTATTTTGTTTGAATCTAATATTCTTTTATTTTTAGCAGCTACATTTTATTGTTTCAATTAACAAGCACTTTTCCCCCATACCTTCTCCTTCCCCCAGTGCGCTTTGAATTTTAAAGTGTTCTCGAGTTTAATACATTCATTCTTCTTTTGAAAAAGTGGGTTTAATTTGCTTTTTTGGGCACGAAGAGTCACATTTCCAAGTTTTTAAAAACTTATTTCCTACTCCCCCACCATTCCCATGAGTTATTTTAGCCACGGCCGTGTGACCCACTGAGAAAAGCCTTTTCTAGGTTGCAGGAAGACTGGCTCTTTGTTCATGGAGTAGTAGGATCTCTGCTGTACAATCTTTTAGCAGTGTGAGAGCAGGGAATCTTTAGTAGTAGCCATTTCATCAGGCAGCAGAGTTATGTCCAGTTTGATTTGTGCATCCTGAAATTCCCTTCTTCAACTGATAATCTTTTGTCATTCCATCCTTCACTTAAACTTTCTGGCCCCTAACCCTGTTCTTCATCTTCACTGTCACCTCCAATCCCCCCATCTCTCAGTTCTTTGTGGAGGGAATGTGCCTTGGAATTTACAAAAGTAATAGCTAGCATTAACTAAGTGTGAAGGGTCCTTATTTGGAAGGTGTGAAATACTTTGAGCCAGTAGATGAAATAGATGATTCTATACAAAAAGTATATTGGCATTAGTTGAGAGAATTAGACACACCAGTGGGTCTAGGTGGTGATTTTTTTTTTCTATTTTCACTTCTTTGCACTCTGGTTCTAATAGATCTGGGAAGGTTAGATTTATTAAATTATGGTATATAAGATTTTTTGTCCATGGTTTTAAGGCAGTTTGATTTTCCTAATTATCTCGACTAGTTTTCTTTTCTTTTTCTTTTTTGCTTTTTGGAGGGCAATTGGAGTTAAGTAACTTGCCCAAGGTCACATGGCTAGGTTTTTTTGTTTGTGTGTGTTAAGTGTTTGAGGCCAGATCCATACTCAGGTCCTTCTGACTCCAGGGCCAGTGCTCTACTCACCTCACCTAGCCGCCCTGACTAGTTTTCTATGAGTTGTTTCTGATAAACAGTGTTTTACTTTTTCTTCCCACCTCCCCCATTAACAGGATGTTTTTATTTATTTTTAATTTTTTCATCAGTTACATGTAGAAACAATTTCTTTTGGAGGGGGGAAAGCAGGGCAATTGGGGGTAAGTGACTAGCCCAAAGTCACACAGCTAGTAAGTGTTAAGTGTCTGAGGTCAGATTTGAACTCATGTCCTCCTAATTCCACGGCTGGTGCTCTATTTGGTGCATCCCCCCCCAGCCACAGGTAAAAACAATTAAAAAAATTTTTTTTTTTTAAAGCAATTGGGGTTAAGTAACTTGCTCAAGGTTACTCGGCTAGTCATTGTTTATGCGTGGGTGCTCATTTTCTGAGGCCGGATCTGATCTCAGGCCATCCCAACTCCGAGGCCGACTCTCTTACTCACTGCGCCACCTAGCCGCCCCTTTAGGGCAACTGGGGTTAAGTAACTTGCCCAAGGTTACAAGGCTAGGTTTTTGTTTGTGTGGATTAAGTGTCTGAGGCTGGCTTGGAACTCAGGTCCTTCTGACTCCAGGGCCGGCGCTCTATTCACTACACCACCTAGCTGCCCCTAAAAACAATTTTTAATGTTTGTTTTTAAAACTTTGAGTTCTAAATTCTCTCTCTTTCTCCCTCCCCACCCCCTTCATTGAGAAAGCAAGCAGTTTGATTTAGATCATACAAAACATATCCGTAATAGTCATAGTCATGCTGTGAAAGAAAACATAGACAAAGGGGTGGCTAGGTGGCAGAGTGAGTAGAGGGCTGGCTATGGATTCAGGAGGATGTGGGTTCAAATCTAGCCTCATACACTTAACCCTTACTAGCCATGTGACTTTGGGCAAGTCACAACCCCAATTGCCCTGCCTTCCCCTCTCCAAAAAGCAAAACAAACAAACAAACAAAAAACCATAAACAAAGAAAAAACTCAAGAAAAACAAAGCAAAAATAAATATGCTTCATTCGGTATTCTTCCACCATCAGTTCTTTCTCTGGGGATGGATAATATTTTTCATCGCAAATTCTTCAGAGTTGTCTTGGATCATTATGTTGCTGAGAATGGCTGTCATTCACAGCTAATCATCTTAGAATGATGCTGTTACTTTGTATACGGTTTATTTCACTTTCCATCAGTCGTTTTTCTGAGAGTATCCTGCTCATCATTTCTTATAATACAATAGTATTCCAACTTAATCACATAGTATAATTTGTTCAGCCATTCCACAATTGATGGGCATCCCCTCAATTTCTAATTCTTTGCCCTCAGAAATGAAATGCTATAAATATTTTTGTGCATATAAGTCCTTTTCCCTTTTTAAAAATCTCTTTTAGCATACAGACCTAGTAGTGGTATTGCCTTGAACATAGTTCCAAATTGCTCTATAAAATGGTTGAATCAGTTCACAACTCCACCAACAGTGCATTAATGTCTCATTTTTCTTTCTTTCTTTTTTTTTTAACAAATGCTTTATTAACTTTTGGTTTACATCATTCATTTCCACCAGATTTTGAGTTACAATTTTTTCCCATATTTCCCCTACCCACCACCCCAGAATAGCAGTCCCACTAGATATCCCCTCATCCAGTCTGCTCTCTCCCATATCTTCTCCCATACCCTTTTCAACTTTAGCCATTAGGGCAAGGTGAATCTCTGAGCCCTAATGCCTGAACATCTTATCTCCCAATTACATGCAAAATTGTATTAATAATAGTGTTTATGTACATTTGAGACATTTAATTTTAAGACTTCGAATTTCAGATCCAATCCCTTCTTCCCTTGTCACCCACACCCTCTGGGAAGATAAGCAATTCAGTATGTGCTGTATATGTATAGCCATGCAAAACACCACCATAGCAGATACACTGCAAAAGACTGCCTACACTTCCCTCCCACCCATCCCACCCCCCACCCGGTCCATTCCCCACTTTGATCCTGTCCCTCTTTGACAGTGGGTACTTCCAACCTGCCCCCCCCCAGAATGCCCTCCCCTCCATCATCTCCCCTCCCATCTCCCTTCCCCCCACTCTCCTGCAGGGTGAGGCATCCCACTTAGCATGTATGTGGTTCTCTCCCTGAGCTAAATTCAGTGAGAATAGGGTTTTGCCCTTTTGCCTTCCTGTTCTTCCCCTCCCCCGCAACCACTTCCTCTACATGAGATAGCCCACCCTACCCTCTCTCCCCATCTCCTCCTGTCACTTTCCTCTCTCACCTCTCAGCTTCACCCCCCAAGTATCATCCCTTCCCACCAAATTCAACCTGTGCCCCCTATCCACATACACCTGTAAACATATATACACACATTCACATATGCACTCATATGTCCATATACCCCTCTTCAATTACTTTCATAATGAGAAAGGTTTCATCAGACACAGTTATTGTTTTTCCATGTAGGAATGCAAACAGTTCAACTTTGATAAATTCCCTCCAATTTCCCTTCCTTGATTACTTCTCAAGCATCTCTTACCTCCCAAGTCTGAATGTCAAACCTTCCACTCAACTCTGGTTCCCTCCTCAAGAATGCCCGAAAGTCCTCCATTCCACAGAATGACCACACTTTCCCCTGAAACAAGACACTCAGCCCTGCTGGGTAGGTGACCCCTGGCTTCAATCCCAGCTCTCTTGCCTTCCGGAATATCATATTCCATGCCCTTCAATCCCTCAGTGTAGAAGCTGCCAAGTCCTGGTCTATTCTGATTGTGTTTCCACAATACTGGAACTGTTTCTTCCTGGCTGCTTGCAGTACTCTCTCCTTGATCTGGGAGTTCTGGAACCTGGCTACAACATTCCTAGGAGTTTTCCCCTTGAGATCCTCTTCAGGAGGCTATCGGTAGATTCTTCCAACCTCCACTTCCCCCTCTGGGTCCAAAACATCAGGGCAATTTTCCTTCAGAACTTCTCGAAGGATGATCTCTAGGTTCTTTCCTTGATTATGACCTTCAGGTAGTCCAACAATTTCCAAATTACCTCTCCTGGATCCATTCTCCAGGTCAGCGGTCTCTCCCATGAGATATTTCACACCGTCCTCCATTCCCTCATTTGTCCGGATCTGTTCAACAGCATCTTGACCTCTCACAGAGTCACTAGCCTCCATTTGCTCCAGTCCAACTCTGAAGGAATGATTCTCCTCAGTGAGCTCTTGAGACTCCCTTTCCATCTGGCAAACTCGGCCCCTCAAGGCATTCTTCTCCTCATTGCCCTTCCGAGCCCCCTCCTCCCTACCCCCCCCCCCCCATTTGAGTTAGTCT
This sequence comes from Gymnobelideus leadbeateri, assembly GCA_011680675.1. Taxonomy (NCBI): domain Eukaryota; kingdom Metazoa; phylum Chordata; class Mammalia; order Diprotodontia; family Petauridae; genus Gymnobelideus; species Gymnobelideus leadbeateri. The sequence goes on from WOXC01009153.1 coordinate 120,186, forward strand.
ACCTCTTAAGGTGTTGTTTTCCTCAATCAGGCTGTTGACCCTCATTTCATACTTTTCTTGCATCTTTCTCATTTCTCTTCCCAATATTTCCCCCACTTCTCCTATCTGCCTCCCAAGGTCCTCAGCGAGCAGAGCATCGGCCCTGGAGCCAGAAGGACCCAAGCTCGGATCTGGCCCCAGACACCCAACACACAAACAAAAACCCAGCCACATGACTCCGGGCAAGTCACCCAACCCCAATTGCCCTCCAAAAAAAAAATCATCCCTTCCCATCAAATTCAACCTGTGCCCTCTATCCATGTATACCTGTGAACATTTGGAACATATGCCATGTACCCTTCTTCAATTATTTTCATAATGAGAAAGGTTTCATCAAACATAGTTATTGTTTTTCCATGTAGGACTGTAAATAGTCCAACTTTGATAAGTTCCTTTTGATTTCTTTTCCTTGATTACCTTCTCAAGCATCTCTTGCTTCTTGTATCTGAATGTCAAATTTTCTATTCAATTCTGGTTTTTTCATCAAGAATGCTTGAAAGTCCTCTATTCCACTGAATGACCATATTTTCCCCTGAAACAAGATACTCAGTTTTGCTGAGTAGATGACCCTTGGCTTCAGTCCCAGCTCTTTTGCCCTCTGGAATATCATATTCCATGCTCTTCAATCCCTCATTGGAGAAGCTGCCAGGTCCTGGGCTATTCTGATTGTGTTTCCACAATATTGAAATTGTTTCTTCCTGGCTGCTTGTAGTATTTTCTCATTGATCTGGGAGTTCTGGAGCCTGGCTATAATATTCCTGGGAGTTTTCTTTTTGGGATCTTTTTCAGGAGGTGATCGGTAGATTCTTTCAACCTCTATCTTCCCCACTGGGTCTAAAACATCAGGGAAATTTTCCTTGAGAATTTCTTTAAGGATGATTTCTAGGTTCTTTCTTTGATCATGGTTTTCAGGTAGTCCAATAATTTTTAAATTATCTCTCCTAGATCTATTTTCGAGGTCAATGGTTTTTCCCATGAGATATTTCACATTGCCTTCTATTCTTTCATTTGTTTGGATCTGTTTAATAGTATCTTGATTTCTCATAAAGTCACTAGCTTCCATTTGCTCCAGTCTAACTCTGAAGGAATGAATCTCCTCAATGAGCTTTTGAGATTCTTTTTCCATCTGGCAAATTCGACTTTTTAAGGCATTCTTCTCCTCATTACCTTTCTGAGCCTCTTTTGCCATTTGAGTTAGTCTATTTTTTAAGGTATTATTTTCCTCAGTCAGGCTGTTGACTGTCATTTCATACTTTTCTTGCATCTTTTTCATTTCTCTTCCCAAATTTTCCCCCACTTCTCTTACCTGCTTCTTAAGGTCCTCTATGGCCTGTAGCCAGCTTGTATTTTCATTTGGGGCTTTTGGTGCAGGAGTTTTGACCTCACAGTCCTCCTCCATGCTTTGTGCACTTCACCCAAAAACTGTTCATATCTTTTGATAACATCAGTTGGGGAATGGCTTTTATTTTTATAAATTTGACTCAGTTCTCTATATTTGAGAAATGAGGCCTTTTACTTGCTTCAAAATTTTTTTTTCACAGATACTACTGCTAACTGGATTTCCCTTCATCCTATCTTCTCCCATCCCACCTCCATTTATGCTACTCTTTCCTTTCATCCTGTCCCTCCTCAAATATGTTTTGCTTTAGACCACCCCATCCCCCAGTCTGGCCTCCCCTCCATCACCACTCCCCCTTCTCTCATCACCTTCCCCTCCTACTTTCCTGTAGGGTAAGGCCAATGAATTGCTTGCGACGGACCAGACATTGTCACTCTGACCCCTAATTATTTTGTACATCTCCCAAACTCTCCCCTTCAGAGATCCCTATGCTTTCTTTATATAATTTTTCTAGTTCTTGTCAACCTCCAGGGTTCAGTTTAGAAAGACAAACAGAATTAGGCAGTATGCATATTTATTTCTCTCAAAACAGGTGGGCACGTGCATAGGAATGCATGGGAGCTTCAGTCATAACTGAGCTTGCTTTGGGGTTAGGCTGCACAGATTTTAAAGCCATGAAGCAAGGAAGAGTCTTGCTCAGGATGTCTGGTCTTCCATCAGGCAAGATTATAGTTCCCAATAAGCAGGGAAGTACCCTTGACTCAGGATGTTTCTTTTTGTTAGCCAAAGTTAGCCATTATAGTTTCCATAAAACAAGGAAGTGTCCCTGACTTCAGGATGTCTGTGCAAACTTAATCTAGTCTTGTGGTTGTTGATACAGCAGGAAGACTTTGGCTTCACTCAGAGAGCATTACAAAGGATTATTACAATATCAGTTCAGAAGGGCTCAAATTTCATCTCCTATTAGACATTTCAGGTTTTCCTCATTCTTTGGATGATGAGGGCTCAAGCAGTTCTCATCTTAGGTACCTTGTGAAACTGTGAGATGCCTAAGCCTTCCCACCAACAGCCTCTGCTCCAATACTCTATTCCTAGCCACCCTCCTTGGGTACTCCAGCGCTTGCTGTGTGGTACCATGAGTGCCAACTCCTTATATTAACTGTTTTCATTAAAATTTCAGGTTGACAGCACAATCAACACAATGTCATTGGCATTTAAGAGAATTTAGAGAACCTCAGTAGCTATAGGCAATCATTTTTCTACTTGAACTTTAACATAGGAGATTCCTATAGTGGTAAACACCGTTAGTAAGTATATATTTCATGTCTGGATATTGATAATTGGGGGTCTTTGAAAATTTTTGTATTATAGCTGTATCTATCAGGGAATCTTATATAATATTAACGTATACATGTATATGAACAGACACTGTTGAAGGAAAGCCTCTAAGATTATAGGGAGTCAGATAGTCTTTGTAATCAACAACAACAAAAATAACCAATGAGACTTTGTATTCCCTTTACCTCTAATTCAACTATATGAGTGTGAAAATGTAGCTTATTTCAGTATAACCCCTGTCCCAAAGCCCAGTGGGGTTCTCTTCTCATTGGTAGAAATGAATGTTGGCTAAAGTGAGAGAGCTTCAGTCTTTTTTTGCCTTTCAGGTTACTTTGGGTGTTTTCGGCTTCTAGCTTTGAGAAGGAAGATGGAAGAGGTCAGCCTTACTTTAGATTGCTAAAGGAAAAATATTCTGAGAAGACATGAGAGGAACTAGTAGTCTCTATCACATCCCTACTCCTAACTTGCTACATTAGAGACTTCAGGAAGTTTCCCCTCCGGTGAGATTTAGAACTGTCTCTCAGTTCAGTTGAATTATCTCCTAATGGTGTAGCAGCAAGCACCCCAACATTCCCAGGGGGGCTGCCAACACAGGTTCTTAGATCTGCTTTCCAAAGGAAAGCAACTCAAAATGGGTTAACAATCTTGCTTTAATCAAATAAACATATATTACCTAGTTCAGGGGAAAAAGGTCAGCACCCTGAACTTCAAAGTATACAGACAGATCAGACAGGCTTCCAAACTGTCCAACCATTATCAATACCAAAATCACAGTTACCAGAGAGGGAAGCATCAACATCTGGGTTTTCAAAGCTGGGGGGCTCTCAGTGGCTGCCCAGAGTCTCATCTGGTCAAATCACACAACACTTCTCAAAGTGAGCCCCAAAGCAAAGCCTCAGTTCAGGGATTATATAGCCTTCTCCTGGGTCAGAGAAAGTAACCACCCTCTTGACCCACTGCCCAATCACACAGCATCAAGGTGTGGTCATTCCTGAAAACCAAGCCTCCTACCACAGGCTCCATGTGACCACATTCAGCCTATTAGGGGGCAGAGTATATTTTCAAATTAAAGAAGGTTCTCAGAGTCACTTAAGCCAATCAAAGGGCCTAGGGGCAGGGAAGATCTTCAAATCTGCATTTCCATTACAAATGGGAGAGTTCATTTACTCTATTGTCTGGCATATATATCTTCTTTTGTATACCTTCTTTAATTTCTATTTGCTATGATTTGGATAAATGGGTTTCTCTGCTGTTCGCTATGTATGTTCATTATGGAACCAGTATTAGGTAGGAAAGGGGTCAAGCGTTGGATATCAAACTTGGACTTTTTCCCTTCAATAATGACACAATGATTAAAAATTATGTTGAATCTGACCATATTCCCTAGACTAATAATATTTTGAGATAGATAAGATTCCAACCTGGTACCACCCTCTCTCTGAGGAGAGCATAGTGGAAATGTCTGGTCCCAGTTCCTGCTTCTTCTGCTGGCCGGAACAAAAGTCTCCCTTGGAGAAGGGTAGAAAGAGGAGCTGCTAGTTTGAGCCACATACCAACAACTTTCCCATGCTATTTGAATGGGGATAACTTTTGCTATAAGTGCACCCACTCTTATTACAGTAGAAAACCATCTATGAAGGTCTGTTTATTTCTTTGGATTTTAAAGGTTGATGAGTTCGGGCAGCTAGGTGGCTCAGTGATTAGAGACTGGTCCTGAAGTCAGGAGGACCTGAGTTCAAATTTGGCCTTGAACACTTAACACTTACTAACCATGTGACCTTGGGCAAGTCACTTAACCCCAATTGCCCTGCCTTCCTCCCTCCAAAAAGCAAAAAATTTAAAAATAATTAAAATATTTTTTAAAAAAAGTTGAATTTTTTTTTTTTAATTTTAGAATAGACCTTTTATTAAAACACTTTGGTCAGTACACACCTTGAAACTCCTGTGTCTGACCCTGATGATTTTTGTTTTAATACAATAAACAAACCCAAACAAATTCACAAATTGCCCACAAAGTACATTCATTGAAAAGGTAATCAGGAGGGCAGAATCAAGATGGTGGCATAAGAGGAAGCAATTGAGCTAGGTCTTTTCTCCACAATTATCTAGGATGATTTGGTATCAGGCTGAATTTTGGTTGGAAAATCCAAGAAACAATGAGTCACTTTTTTTTTTTTCTGAAATGGGGTAGTTTAGGGAGACAGACAGAGAGGTCTGGAGACACTGGTGACAGAATTTGCCCAGAAGTGCTCATGGCATAGAGGATACCAATGCTCAGTGACTGAAAGAGGGCTGAACCAAGATACTAGTACAGGAAATAGCAAGGCAGAAGGACATGATGGAGATCCCTGAACTACTGCTGGGTATAGGAATGGGTACCATCTGGCAGCTCTGTCACTCACTACCAAGTTCCATATTACACATCTATGGTAGAGAAGAGCAGTTGTGAGCATGGACCCTAGCTATCTACAGAGCAAGGAACAAGTTCTTGAAACATAACTGTGTGGCTACAATCCCAGGAGCAGAAAGACTTAGTTCTAGTCTTTAGCTAAATGTATAGGACTGGAATGAAATAACTAGGGCAAGAGTTCAAGATCAAAGGGAGGGGTGCAGCATTTCAATTATTCTGAACCAAAAGAAAATTAGATTGAGTAACAGTCTACTGAAACTTTCAACGAAGGACAAACCAATGGACCCAAATATGGGTTAGGAACTTGCAGAGCTCAGACCAGGAGGGCAATGAACATGCTTATCCTCAGATCTCACAACTTTGGGAGCACTGAAAGCTTTCAGGTCCCCAGATTGAACTATAAAAGCATTAGAGGGATGTAAGAGGACAGAATCTCAGGTAAGAATTTTCCTTAGAAGTCTTCAGAGCCCAAGATAAAGTCCAAAGTCAAAAAGTAGACAGGAAAAATGAGCAAACAAATAAAAAGAATCTCACTGTAGAGCTACTGTGGTGAGAGGGAACTTAAAGACACAAACACAAAAGAACATAATGACTTGTTAATAACTATAAGTACTTAAGGAAAGATGGAGTTTGGAAATAAGTCCAACAAAAATTCCTAGAAGAGTTAAAGCAATGAGATGGTGGATTATTAGCAAACCAGCTGGACTCTCTCACTATTCTTCTTCAAACAACTTTAAAATCATGGTCCAAATCAGATTTTGGAGCAACAGAGCCAACAACAAGTCAGAGAGAAACATTTTTTCTGGCCTAAGAAAACTTAGGAGAAGTTTGTGATACTGAAGTGGAGGTCCATTCAGAGCCCACACACAGTGGCAACAACAACAGCCATAACAGCAGCTTCAGGAGCTCTCAGCCCAGAAGGGGGTTGGACAACTGGTCAGAAAGAGTTTACAGGAGGCCCTTTGCTGGCACTAGGTACAGCTAGCAGTGACCGGCAGTTCTATTTCCCATGACAGTATGTGTCATAGTTCCAGGGTGGAGAGGAGCACTAGAGTTAAGTCACAAGAGAGAAGGAGACCTAGTCGCAGGGATCAGGGGCTCTTCCTGTGTAAAGACCAGAGCAGTGACTAGGAGAGCAGTAATCATGCCTCTCCCCTCATTATGCTACCTCACAAGCAACAAAAAAATTGGAGACCCTTAGAATTAGCTTTGAAAACAGTAGGATAAAAGAAACCTAAAACTTGGGAAAGTGCATCCCCAACCCTAAGTGAGCAGAGCCCAACTTTAACATAAAGTTCAAAGTCAAGAAATAGACTGGAAAAATGAGCAAATAACATAAATAGAACCTAACCATAAAAAGCTATTACAATGACATATAAGACCAAAACCTAAACTCAGAAAAATACAATAATGTGAAAATAGCTACAAACAGTCTCAAAGAAAGATGCTGGATTCAAGTCCAACAAGAATCCCTGGAAGAGATAAGAATAGTAGAGGAAAAGAAATGAGAGTGATGAAAGAAATCATGAAAAGAGAATTAGCAACTTGGTAAAAGAGGCACAAAATAATACTAAAGAAAATAAAACCTTAAAAAGCAAGAGTGACCTAATGATAGGTGTAGCAGCAAGCACCCTAGGATACCCAGGATGGCTGCTAGCACAGGTTCTTTGATTTGCTTTTCTAAAGGAAAGCAACTCAAAAGGGATTAACAATCTTACTTTAATCAAACATATATATATATAACATTCACTCAGTTCAGGGGAAAAAGTCAGCACCCTGATCTTCAGAAAATACAAACAGAAATTACAAGCAGACAAAAAATACAGACAGAGAAAATAACATAATTCAACAGACAGGGCTTCTAGCTGTCTGACCATTACATACACACAGTATTATTTACCAGAGAGAGAAGCACCAACATCTGCGTTTTCAAAGCTGGGGGGCTCAACAGCTCCCCAGGGTCTCCTCTGGTCAAATCACACAACACTTCCCATAAGTGATCCCCAAAGCAAAACCTCATGCTAAGGTGGATATATATATATATATATATATATATATATATCCTTCTTCAGGGTCAGAGAACATCACCACCTTTGTGACCCACTGCCTAATTGCAAAGTAACAAAAAGTATGTGCCTTCCTGAAAAACAAGCCTCTCCTAAGCAAGCTTCTCTTGTTGGGGTCCAAGTGAGAGGCCCTTTAAGGGGCAGGGAAGATCTTAAAATTCCCTTACCATTACATTTGGCCCCAAGGTCTTTCATGCCTATTACATAGGTAACTTATATTTGAATTGACATTAACATTTCTTAAATACAACATAATCCCCCAAAATGAACACATCGCATTTACAAGATATATAACATAACAACTCATTACCAGGTCACAGGACCTTAAACAAACACAAGGAACATAACGTTATGATCCTCTCAATCCAAAACAAAAATGTCCAAATAAAGTCATTCTTGGGGGCATGTCCTTCTCCCACACTGCTCTTGTAGGCTTCCTCCTGGCACTCTCAGGTGCAGGTTCTAATAAGACAAGTCCCATTCTTTTTTTTTTTCCTCCTCCTCCTCCTCAGCCTCCTTCCCCTCTTCCTACTACTACTACTGCTACTGCTGTTACCAACAGCAGCAACAACAACAACATATTTCACTTACTATGTGTGGGGCACTACGCTAAGCATTTTACAATAAGCTCATTTGATCCTCAAAACAACACTGAGAGGTGAATGTTATTATTATTCCCATTTTACAGATGAGGAAAGTAAGACTAACAGAATTCAGTGCTGCACTCAACATTACACAGCTAGTAAGTGTCTGAGGCCAGCTTAGAGCTCAGACCTCCCTGACTCCAGGCCCCACTCACTGTCTACTCTGCCACTGAGCTAGAAGTATAGAGTAAATATGCATATTCCTAGACAGGTGGATACCTGCTCACTCTTTGGGCTGGCTTAATCAATCCAACCTTTCCTCACACTGCCAAGTGTAGCTTCTGAAAGAAAGACCACCAGGTGGTTACACTCAAGGTATCTCAGAGTCCTACTCATCACCACTGATGATTTTCCTTTTACACAAACTCAACCACTCACAATGTTTTTAGATCTGAAACATTACCATTCACTTAGCAATCAGGCAAAATAAATAGCACCACAAGTATTCTTATATTAATTTGTGAAAATGCACAAGTAACAAATACATCACAAGCCACACAAAGTCAGGCTCACCCTCTCCCACCAACATCACTCAGTATCTGGTAGGGGTAGGGAGCACACACTTAGAGAAACCTGCCAAGAAGGAACATGAGTCTGGAAAACCTATGTTCTTGCCACTCTAGAACTGTAACCTTTGATAGCCACCTTCTGCCACAGAAATTGTCCATAAAAGTTCTTTTATGAATGAAGCTTCTGCCTTACATAGATACGTTCAATGCTGAACTTGACACATCATGCTTAGCCAGCAGCTTAGTGGCCACAATACCTCAGCCAAATTAGTTGATCCCTGATTGACTTTTCTGATTCCCTATTTCCAAACTGTTCCCCCATTCATCTAGACTTACTCCTCAATGGCAGCTATTGTATCTATCACTTTATTCCCAAATGCTTTATTAAATTGTGGTTTACATTATTCATTTCTGCCAGATTGAGTTACAACTTTTTCCCCCATTTTTCCCCTACCCCCCACCCCAGAATAGCAGTCCCACAGGATATCCCCTCATCCAATCTGCTCTCTCCCATATCTTCTCCCATACTCCCCCTGACTCTCCCAATAGGGCAAGGTGAATCTCCATGCCCCAATGCCTGTATAAATTATTTCCCAATTATATGCAAAATAGTATTAATAATAGTATTTATACATTTTTGCACATTTGATTTTAAACTTTGAATTCCAGATTCATTCCCTGCCTCTCTTGTCACCCACCCTTACTGGGAAAATAAGCAGTTCAGTATATGTTGTGCATGTGTAGCTATGCAAAACGTTGCCATAGTAGATATATTGTAAAAGACTGAATATATTTCCCTCCCTCCTATTCCACCTCCCACTTGGTCTATTCCCTACTTTGATCCTGTCCCTTTTCATAAGTGGGTACTTCCAACTTCCCTCCCCCCCTTCCCTAATGCCCTCCCTTCCATCATCCCCCCTCTCATCCCCTTCCCCCCTACTCTCCTGTAGGGTGAGATATCTTATTTAGTATGTATGTCATTCTCTCCCTGATCCAAATTCAATGAGAATAAGGTTTTGCCTTTTTGCCTTCCTGTTCTTCCCTTCCCTTATAACCATTTTCCTTGCCTCTTCTATATGAAATAGTTTACCTCATTCTGTCTCTCCCCATCTCCTCTCATTATATTCCTCTCTCACCTCTTAATTTCACCTTTTAAGTATAATCCCTTCCTATTACATTTGACCTGTGTCCTCTATGTATACCTGTAAACATATATACACACATTCACATATGTATTCATGTGTCCATCTACCCTTCTTCAACTATTTTCATACTGAGAAAAGTTTTATCAGTTACAGTTATTGTTTTTCCATGTAGGAATGTAAACAGTTCAACTTTGATAAGTTCCTTATGATTTCTTTTCCCTGTTTACCTTCTCAAGCATCTCTTGCTTCTTGTATCTGAATGTCAAATTTTCTATTCAATTATGGTTTTTTCATCAAGAATGCTTGAGAGTCCTCTATTCCACTGAATGCCCATATTTTCCCCTGAAAGAGGATACTCAGTTTTCCTGGGTAGGTGAGTCTTGGTTTTAATCCCAGGTATTTTGCCCTGTGGAATATAATATTCCAAGCCCTTTGATCCCTCAGTGTAGAAGCTGCAAGATCCTGTGCTATCCTGATTGCATTTCCACAATATTCAAATTGTTCCTTCCTAGCTGCTTGTAATATTCTCTCCTTGATCCGGGAATTCTGGAACCTGGCTATAATATTCCTAGGAGTTTTCTTTTGGGGATCTTTTTCAGGAGGTGATCAGTGAATTGTTTCAACCTCTATTTTACCCTCTGGTTCTAAAACATCAGGGCAATTTTCCTAGAGAATTTCTTTTTTTTTTTTTAAACAAATGCTTTATTAACTTCTGTTTTACATCATTCATTTCTGCCAGATTTTGAGTTACAATCATTTTCCCCCCGTTATTCCCCTACCCAACCTCCCAGAATAGCAGTGCCACAAGATATCGCTTCCTTCAATGTGCTCTCTCCCATATGTATTAACAATGCAATATTCACTATGCCTATAGCAATTATAAATAGGCTTATGTGGTTATTAATCACAAAATATATCAGTCTCTCTATATGGGGGATAAAGCCAGAAAATTTATTAAAATACCAAATAACCAAGTCCCAAAACCAGAAAGTCAAAGCCATCAGGGTAGTTATGAAATTGGCACAAGTAGTTAACGTAGTAAACAACCACATTCTTAAGCCTTCAAAACAGAACAGGCTACTTCAGGCAAAGGTCCTTCTCTCCCAACTCTCAGCAACTGCTCAGCGTCCAGGAAGCGTGCTCACAACAGCTCCGGCCCCCCGCAGTTCTGGTCCCTGGCAGTCCCCAACCAGAGTCCTTAGCAGAAATTGTGGCGGGCTCAAAAAGGAGTTTGTGCCTCCACCTCTATCTTGGCTGCTGCTGCTGCTGCTGCTGCTGCTGCCGCGGCCACCGCCAGTCCCCACAGGAACTCTAACTCTTCTTCCGCTTCCTCTTGCCCCTCCCCTTCCTGCTATGTCAGCAAGTCCAATGGGGCATGGAAGATCTTTAAATCCCATAACCCTTACATTCGGCCCCAAGATCTTTCATGTCCCTCACTTGGCAAAAGTATATTAGGAATAACTGGTGTCAACAGAATTTTACAACAATATAACAAAGATAGCACACAATAAACACAGAAAACAGAAAACAATATTTCAGGGTGGGGTTTGAACACAAGCTCCCCATCATTCCCCCCCGAACAAATGGGGCCCCGAAATCTTGGGGTAAGGGGCGAAGATCTCTTCTTCCATGGCTACTTGCTGCTGAAATCGGATGTAGAGCTGTCCCTGTCCCAGGGGGTCCCATTTGAGAGGTCAGTTCTTAATGTGCTTGATGCCAAGTCCAAGGGTGACACATCACAGTTGCAGACAGGGGGTGACATCCAGCTTAAGCTATCGGGCGTCTACAGGTGGAGGGTACCAAGCCTGTGGAAACAAATCTGGCAAGCAAGGTAAACAGACAAAAAACCAAGAAAAAGCAAAGAGAAAATAACCAGACTACTGTAGCCTCACTCACGGTAGAATATATGAGTTAAGGGTACAATTTTGTAATCATCTTCTCCGGAATAAACAATAGTTACAGTGTTATCCCTCCCATGTGCTATAATCTCTGCAGCCTTTGGAATATCATCTGGCTCCCTTTTTACCCATACTTTAGCTCCCGATTTTATTCTATCAGTAGAACCAAATCCTTCAGTTCCTCTGACAGTCATTTTGGGAGGAGGGTCAGTTTTTACAAGTGGTATTGTTTCACAAGGAACGATAATCACTTGGATTATCCTATCATTTTTACGAATCTGTATGGGCCCTTCACCTAAATTATGGAATGTCACAACAATTTCTCCTTGATAATTAGAATCTATTACTCCAGCTAATACATGTATTCCTTGGGCTGCTAATCCTGATTTGGGTAAAATCTGTCCAAAGTGATTTTGAGGGATTCTTATGCATATCCCAGTGGAGATTTTTTTTTATTTCTTTTCTATCTAACCAAAAGTCCTCTAAACAATGTAAATCATATCCCACCGAACCAGGTATTCCTGGGTATGGTGCTGGGACATCTGGCCTCAAGGTCCAATACTCAATATTTGGGATCTTATGTGTTTGTTGTTTTCTAATTTGCAGATTTGGTGTCATCATTCTGGCTAGAGGTGTACTTCCTCCCAATGGCCTATTATTCAAATTACATAAAGCCATGAACAAATTATCCTTCCAATGTTGATACGAATTATTGGAACTTAACTTCCTTAACTGTTCTTTCAGTAATCCATTCATTCTTTCAATTAACCCAGATGCTTCTGGATAATAAGGAATATGATATATCCATTCTATATTGTTTCATATACAATATCTCTTCATTTCTTTACCTTTGAAATGTGACCCATTGTCACTTTGAATCTGCATTGGGGTTCCATAATATAGACTTATGAGATCTAGAGTTTTACAAGTGTTTTTCTGGGTAGCATTCTTATAAGGACAAGCCACTAATACACCCGAATAGGTGTCAACACAAGTATATATAAATCTGCATCCTTTATCTTGTGGTAGTGGACCAATATAATCTATTTGCCAGATTTGGGCTGGGACTTTTCCTCTTGCTATCTCTCCAGTTACTACCCGAGGGACAGTTCGCTCCTTTTCCAATTGACAGATATGACATTCTGCTGCTATCTGTTTTAACAGCGAATGAGAGATACTAATACCTCGATCTTGTGCCCACCGGTGTGTGGCCTGAACCCCCAAGTGCCCAGCCGTTTGGTGGACCCATTTTGCTAATACTGGATCATCAGTTGTTGTCAAGGTAGGGACAATATGTTGAGTAGCAATCTTTGCCAGTTGATCAGCATGAGCATTATACTCACGTTCTGGCGTGGTGAGGGCCACATGAGCATCTATGTGAAAAACTGACAAGTCAGTGACCAAAGACATATTCCAGATATCTTCCCATAATTCTTTGCCCCAGACTAGTTTGCCATGAATCTCCCAATTTTGATTTTTCCACATGGGCATCCATGTAGCTAACCCATTAGCTACTGCCCATGAATCAGTGAATTTATGACACTGTCCTCCTTGTTCTATTTTGATGGCTTGATGTACTGCCATAAGTTCAGCATACTGACTACTTCCACCTATCCCAGTACTTTCCAAAGTCCTTCTAGTACATGGGTTATAGGCCACTGCTTTCCAATGTCTCTTTTGGCCCAAATATTTTGCTGTCCCATCAGTAAACCATGCATGTCTCTTGTGTTCTTCAGTTAGTCCATCATATCCCTCATTCCATTTTACAGAGGATTGTACCAACTGTTGCTTTGGCTCAGGGGGTGTGTCATTCCTCTCAATTCCTACATTTGCTACAGATTCATGTAGAGCAGAAACTCCACTTTTGCCAGTTTTCGCTCTATTTTGAATATACCACTTCCATTTGATTATATTAGCCTCTTGGGCATGTCCAATTCTGTGAGAAGCTGGGGTACTCATTACCCAGGTCATAATCGGGATTCCAGGTCTTAATACCACTTCATGGCCCAGAGTCAATTGTTCAGTCTCCACCAAAGCCCAATATGCAGCTAACAACTGCTTTTCAAAAGGTGTATACTGGACTCCAGATGAAGGGAGCTTCCTACACCAAAATCCCAAGGGTACATTTCTGCTTTGCTGTTTTTGCCATAAGCTCCAGTTTGCATAATCATCTTGTACCGTCACTTGTAATTCCACTGGACCATTTTGCATGGGCCACAAATCTAGGGCCAATTGTATGGCAGCCTTGGCTTCTTCAAAAGCTTTACTCTGCTCAAGTCCCCAATCAAATTCATATTTCTTTCAAGTGACTCTATACAAAGGTTTCAAAATCTGTCCCAAATGTGGAATGTGGTGCCTCCAGTACCCAAACATTCCTATGAACTTTTGGGCTTCCTTCTTATTGGTAGGGGTAGGAAAGTCCTGAATCTTTTGTTGGGCTTGTGGAAGAATCTCCCGTAGTCCCTTGTTCCATTGTATACCCAAAAATTTTACATTTTGAGCTGGTCCTTGAACCTTTGCAGGGTTAATTTCCCAACCTTTACTTTTCATATGCTCAATTAGAAGGGTCAAACTTCTCTCCACTTCTTTTGCATCTTTTCCCTGTATCATGATATCATCAATGTAGTGGGTAAGCTGTACACCAGGTAGCATTAATTCATCTAACTGTTCAGCCACAATCCTGTGACAAATAGTGGGGCTATGTAGGTACCCTTGTGGCAAGCGGGTGAAAGTATATTGTCTACCCTGCCAAGTGAAAGCGAACTGGTCCCATTGTTTAGGGTCTATTGGGATGGTGAAGAAGGCATTTGCTAAGTCAATAACTGCATACCAAGTCCCATCATATTTCTGGATCTTTTCTATTAAGGTGATGGTATCTGGAACAGCAGCATACAAAGGAGGAGTCACCTTATTCAATTGTCTATAGTCCACTGTCATTCTCCATGTCCCATCTGATTTTCTTACTGGCCAGACAGGATTATTCCATCTTGTGGTTGTAGGGACTAACACTCCTGCTTCAACATATTCCTTTATAGTAGTGGTAATTTCATCTTGCCCACCTGGCACACGATACTGTTTTAAAGTAATTACTTCAAAAGGTTCAGGTAAAGTGATTGGGTCCATTTTTATTTTTCCCACTAAAACTGTATTAATTCCTATCTTCCTTACAGCAAATTGGTATCTTCCTTCAGGTAAATTCAGAGTCATGCCTCTCAATATATCTATTCCAATTATGTATTCAGGAATGGGTACAACAACCACAGTATATTCTTTTTAGGTAACTGCCCAATTTTCATTGTTATTTTAACTTGTCTGGCTGATATTTCAGCCCCTCCTAGACCTGTGATGGTAATAGGGATTCCATGTTTAAACTTATCAGGGTTTCCATAGATAAGTGTGGCCTCAGCCCCAGTATCTAGCAACGCCCTAGTCACAGTAGTTGATCCATTCTTCCAATATATTGTTAAACCAATATGGGGTCTACAATCTCCTCTGTATATTTCTTTAATCTGGGCTGGGGCCTGGCCTATTTCCTATTCACCCTGAAGGTGGGGCAAACTTGGATACGAAGATTCTGATTCAGGAGTACCTGCAGGGGTGGTTCTTGCTTCCCTATTCATTCTAATGTTAAGTACCTTTTCTTGGTACAGCTTATGCAGCTCTTCAGTTGGAATACCATCTATTCTTCTAAAGTCCACCCCTGCTCTCAATAGAGCAAAAAAACAGTTCCCTTCTAGTTGGTCTATTTTGTCTCTGAATCCTCTGGCTATGTACTCTTCTCTCTCTAGGCAATTTATCTTGTCCCCATTCCCCTAGGTCACTTAATTGTGAAATCTTATCCAGCACCTCTGAAAGAGGGTGCCCTATTTCTCCAATTAATAAAGTCAGAATTAAGTGCTTATAAGCAGGAAGAGCAGTCTTCACTATGATATTTCTATGAGGAACTCCTAGGGGGGTTTCATGATATGCATTTGCATCTCCAACCATGATGGTAGTTTTCATTACCTCTTCCTTTAGCTTCCTCATACAATCTCTAAGTGAGTACCAGGGTCTGTCTCCACTAGGCCACATAGAAACAGTAGGATATTGCTTTCTGCATCCCTGTGCAACTAAAGCTAACAGAGTAGTTTTTCTGAGGCCTCCTCCCACATGGTAGTCCCTAAAAGCTTGGTGGACAGAAGGATTCTGACTGATACTTATGAATTTTAAGCAATCCTCACTGTCCAGTGTTATTCCTCCAGCGCCTTCATCAGTGATTCTTACTATCCAAGACACTAAAGACTCTCCCATTCTTTGGGTGAATCTACTCAATATGTCAGTAATCTCCTGTTGAGTGAAATCCTCAATTATCTCCTTGGACTCTGTTTCGCCCTGGCACTTCTCCTGTCTTCTTCTTCGTATGGGGAGAACTTCTATGTTAGAAGACTCCTCATCTAACCTTGTTGCATTCTCCACACACGCATTCTCCTGGCAGTTGTCTAGGCAACTCTGCCCAGCCTGTACAAAAGCTGCATGCACATTTCTTCTGCTAGGTTTTTGCTTCCTTTTAGCTACATGAACAGTAGCTTTTTCCTGGACCACCTGAGTCCCTCTGGTTTGCTCTTCTGAATGCTGTGACACAGGAGAATCCTCAAGCAAACCAGCCAACTCCCTAGCCATCTGAGCTCTTTCCTCCAGCAGCTTATCCCTACTTTTACACATGAGGCGATAACTTGTTAGCAGGACCCAGCCTCTCCTGCACACTCCTGCCAACTCTTTGCCTGGTTCTATAGGTATTCCTTGCAAGCATCTTTCCAAATCTCCAGGTTCTCCCTCTTTTAGTCTTGGTTCCCAGTTTTCACAGGGCCCTGTACTTTTGGCCCATTCTCTGGCTAGAGAGGAATAAGACAAATCCTCCCATCCTGGGATAGCCATCTCTCCCTCTAAAGCCCCCCTGCTGCCAAATAGAGGCCTGATATTTTGTGATCCCTTCCCCGTCGCCAAATGTATTAACAATGCAATATTCACTATGCCTATAGCAATTATAAATAGGCTTATGTGGTTATTAATCACAAAATATATCAGTCTCTCTATATGGGGGATAAAGCCAGAGAATTTATTAAAATACCAAATAAACGAGTCCCAAAACCAGAAAGTCAAAGCCATCAGGGTAGTTATGAAATTGGCACAAGTAGTTAACGTAGTAAACAACCACATTCTTAAGCCTTCAAAACAGAACAGGCTACCTCAGGCAAAGGTACTTCTCTCCCCACTCTCAGCAACTGCTCAGTGTCCAGGAAGCGTGCTCACAACAGCTCTGGCCCCCCGCAGTTCTGTTCCCTGGCAGTCCCCAACAAGAGTCCTTAGCAGAAATTGTGGCTGGCTCAAAAAGGAGTTTGTGCCTCCACCTCTATCTTGGCTGCTACTGCTGCTGCTGCTGCTGCTGCCGCGGCCACCGCCAGTCCCCACCGGAACTCTAACTCTTCTTCCGCTTCCTCTTGCCCCTCCCCTTCCTGCTATGTCAGCAAGTCCAATGGGGCATGGAAGATCTTTAAATCCCATAACCCTTACACCATACCTTCTCCCATACCCCCTTCGACTTTTCCATTAGAGGAAGGTGAATCTTTGTGTCCCAATGCCTGCACATCTTATCTCCCAATTATAAGCAAAAGAGTATTAATAATAGTATTTATATATATTTGAAACATTTAATGTTAAGACCTTGAATTTCAGATCCATTTCCTTCCTCCCTTGTCACCCATTCCCTCTGGGGAGATAAGTAATTCAGTATATGTTGTACATGTCTAGCTATGCAAAACATTATCATAGTAGATATATTGTACAAGGCTGCTTATAATTTCCTCCCACTCATCCCACCCCCTACCTGGTCCATTCCCTACATGATCCTGTCCCTCTTCTATAGTGGGTACTTCTAACCTCCCTTCCCCCCAAGGATGCCCCCCCCCCATCAATCATCCCTCCTCTCATCTCCCTTCCCCCTATTCTGCTGCAGGTTGAGATATCCCATTTAGTATGTATGACATTCTCTCCCTGAACCAAATTCAATGAGAATGTGGATTTGCCTTTTTTTTTCCCTTCCTATTCTCCCCCTCCCTTGCAACCACTTCCCCTTTCTTCTTCTACATGAGATAGTTTACCCTGCCCTGTCTTTCCCCATCTCCTCTTGCCACTTTCCTCTCTCACCTCATAATTTCATCCCTTGAGTATTCTCCCTTCCCAACAAATTCAACCTATGCCCTCTATCCATATACACATACATTCACATATGTATTCATATGACCACACACCCTTCTTCCGTTATTTTCATAGTGAGAAAGATATCATCACTCACAGTTATTGTTTTTCCATATAGGAATGTAAATAGTTCAACTTTGATAAGTTCCTTTTGATTTCTTTTCCCTGATTTCCTTCTCAGGCATCTCTTGCTTCTTGTGTCTGGATGTCAAATTTTCTATTCAATTCTGGTTTTTTCCTCAAGAATGCTTGAAAGTCCTCTATTCCACTGAATGACCATATTTTCCCCTGAAACAAAATACTCAGTTTTGCTGGGTAGGTGACCCTTGGGTTCATTCCCAGTTCTTTTGCCCTCTGGAATATCATATTCCATGCCCTTCGATCCCTCAGTGTAGAAGCTGCCAGGTCCTGGGCTATTCTGATTGTGTTTCCACAATATTGAAATTGTTTCTTCCTGGCTGCTTGTAGTATTTTCTCCTTGATCTGGGGATTTTGGAACCTGGCTATAATATTCCTGGGAGTTTTCTTTTTGGGATCTTTTTCAGGAGGTGATCTGTGGATTCTTTCAACCTCTATTTTGCCCTCTGGATCTAAAACATCAGGGCAGTTTTCCTTGAGAATTTCTTGAAGGGTGATTTCTAGGTTCTTTCTTTGATCATGGCTTTCAGGTAGTCCAATAATTTTTAAATTGTCTCTCCTGGATCTATTTTCCAGGTCAGTGGTTTTTCCATGAGATATTTCACATTGCCTTCTAATCTTTCATTTGTTTGGATCTGCTTAACAGCATCTTGATTTCTCATAAAGTCATTAGCTTCCATTTGCTCCAGTCTAACTCTGAAGGAATGAATCTCCTCAGTGAACTTTTGAGATTCTTTTTCCATCTGGCAAATTCGACTTTTTAAGGCATTCTTCTCCTCATTGCCCTTTTGGGCCTCCTTTGCCATTTGAGTTAGTCTATTTTTTAAGGTGTTGTTTTCCTCAGTCAGGCTGTTGACCCTCATTTCATACTTTTCCTGCATCCTTCTCATTTCTCTTTCCAATTTTTCCTCCACTTCTCTTATTTGATTTTTAAAGTCCTTCTTAAGGTCCTCTATGGCCTGCAACCCCTCATGTTTTCCCCTGGGGCTTTTGGAGCAGGACTTCTGACCTCACAGTCCTTTTCCGCTCTATGCCCCCAAAATAGGAGTCTAGGGTTGCATTTTTCTGTTTCCTTTGCCTTGGCATGTTGCCACTTAATTACTTGACTTTTGGGCTTGTTGCCACACTATGGCTTTAAGGCCAGATAGAGGAATTTTCGTCCCGAACGTGTGGGGGCAACTTCCGTTTCTGGCAAGCTGTAAACCCACCCACAACTTCCACCCTAGATCACAATCCAGATCCAGGGAGGTTAAAGCAAGAGCGATTACCCCCCCAAGACTGATCGCTGGATCTCCCTACAATTAATTGCAGGCCGGGAGCTGGAGCTGCCTCTGAAAACTACAAAATGGAGTGTCTCCTCAGTGGCTTCTAGCCCCCAGGGGAGGGAGCCGACGCATTCCCCCAAATACAGGTCCCAAAGTCCATAGGACACTAACCTCTTACTTTGTCCTAGGCATGTCTATGTTGATAATTCTGGAGTCGCCACGGCTGCTGGTGTTCTGGGGTTCCTCCAGCAGGCTGCTGGCCCTGCCGCCCTGGGGCTAAAACCTTGGCTCAGGCGGACCTGGGCTCCGCTCGGCTCTGCTTCCTGCACTCTGCGCGTTGCGCGCTGCCGGCTCCCAGACCGCTGCGCTGGTCCTTCCTGCAGGGCTGCTGGGCTGTCCTCAGCAGGAGGTTAGCTTCTCTGTGTCGTTCTGTGGGTGCTGGGGCTCCAGAAGTTGATCAGAGTCACCTTTTACATAGTTTGGGGGGAATCTGGGGGCAGAGTGGCTTGGATGAGCTGTTTCTATTCTGCCATCTTGGCTCCGCCCCGAGAGAATTTCTTAAAGGATGATTTCTAGGTTCTTTCTTTGATCATGGTTTTCAGGTAGTCCAATAATTTTTAAATTATCTCTCCTGGATGTATTTTCCAGGTCAGTGGTTTTTCCCATGAGATATTTCACATTGCCTTCTATTCTTTCATTTGTTTGGATCTGTTTAACAGCACTAGCTTCCCTTTGGTGCATTCTAAATTCGAAGGAAAGATTCTCCTCACTGAGCCTTTGAGATTCTTTTTTCATCTGGCAAATTTGGCTTTTTAAGGCATTCCTCTCCTCATTTGCCTTTTTGAGCCTCTTTTGCCATTTGAGTTAATCCATTTTTTAAGGTGTTATTTTCCTCAGTAAGGCTGTTGACTCTCCTTTCATAATTTTCTTGCATCATTTTCATTTCTCTTCCCAGTTTTTCCTCTACTTCTCTTATTTGATTTTCAAAATCCTTCTTAAGTTCCTCTATGGCTTTTAACCAGCTTATATGTTCATTTGGGGCTTTTGGTGCAGGAGTTCTGACCTCCCAGTCCTCCTCCTGTTCCATGCTTTGATCCTCTTTGCCCCCAAAATAGGAGTCTAATGTTGCATTTTTCTGTTTATTTTGTTTCCTTTGCCTAGGCATGTTGTCACTCAGTTACTTGACTTTTGGGCTTGTTGCCACAGTAGGACTCTGCTACCAGCTAGGGGAGCTTCTGTTCCAAATGCTGGGGTTTCCCCAACTGCTGGAGGCATTAGTTGGGTGCCCTTTCTGAAGCCCCCACACACTCTGGCAATCTGGTCACACACCCCAAGACCTCCACCCCAGACCGCAATCCAGATCCAAGAAGGTTAAATCAAGAGCGATTACCCCCAAGACTGATCACCAGATCCCCCTATAGTTAGCAGGGCAGGAACTGAAGCTGCCATGTGTGTACGTGGGTGTGCTGAAGCTTCTCAGCAGCTTATCTCCCCCAGGGAAAGAGGCCGACATGCTCTCCCAACTGAGTCCCAAAGTCCATGGGGCACTAACCTCTTACTTTGTCTGTGGCATCTATGTGTTGGAAATTCTGGAAACGCCACAGCTGCTGGTGTTCTTGAGTCTCTCCAGATGGCTGCTGGTCCTGCTACCCTGGGGCTAAAACCTCCGACTCATGTGGGCCTGGGCCCAGCTTCCAGAGCACTGTGCTGGTTGCTCCCTGCCAGGCTGCTGGGCTGTCCTCAGCTGGAGGTTAGCTTCTCTGTGGTCATTTTGTGGGTTCTGGAGCTCCAGAGGTCATTTGGAATCCCTCTATAACATAATTTTTAAGTGGAGTGGACTGGAGCTCCATGGAAGTGCTGTTTCTACTTTGCCATCTTGACTTCCTCCCTCCAAGTCCCATTCTTAACACTGCTCCAGCCCCATCTTCCAAGTTCTGAGAGGTGGCTGAGTGAGAAAGCCAACAGGGTGGGGTCTTTGGGTGTCCAAGGCACTCCCCCCACCCACTATGGACAACTCCACCCTCCCCATGGGTCCCAAACTGGGGTATACAGCAAGAAAACAGCACACCTGCCTTGCTGCACAGTCCTTGTTTTGCCCTGGAGCTGGATTCTGAACTTGTGGGTTCCTCCTCCTCCCTCAGGAACCAGCTGCTTCTGGCTTCTGTCCTAGTCCCTCACCCAAGTTGGCATACAGGCAGTTCTCTGCTCCTGTTCCATGGCTCCACAGAATCACAGCTACCACAACCTGGGAAACAAACAATTATTCCAGTCCCATACTTTCCCTTTAGTTTACAGATCCTGCCAACTCTTCCATTTTGTAGCAGCAAGCACCCTAGCATACCCAGGATGGCTGCTAGCACAGGCTCTTTGATCTGCTTTTTTTCCCCCAAATGCCTTATTAACTTCTGGTTTACTTCATTCATTTCCGCCAGATTTTGAGTTACAATTTTTTCCCTTTTTTTCCCCTACCCACCACCCCAGAATAGCAGTCCCACAGGGTATCCCCTTGTCCAATCTGCTCTCTCCCATATCTTCTCCCATGCCCCCTTTGACTTTTCCATTAGTGCAAGGAGAATCTCTATGCCTCAACACCTGCACATCTTATCTCCCAGTTACATGCAAAATAGTATTAATAATAGTATTTATATATATTTGAAACATTTAATTTTAAAACTTCGAATCCCAGATCCATTCCCTTCATCCCTTGTCACCCACTCCCGCTGGGAAGATAAGCAATTCAGTATATGTTGTACATATATAGCTATGCAAAACATTACCATGGTAGATATATTGTAAAAGACTGCTTATATTTCCCACCCACCCATCCCACCCCCCACCTGGTCCATTCCCTACTTTGATCCTGTTCCTCTTCAAAAGTGGGTGCCTTCCAACTTCCCATGCCCCCATCATCCCCCCCTCTCATCTCCCTTCCCCCTACTCTCCTGCAGGGTGAGATATCCCATTTAGTATGTATGTCATTCTCTCCCTGAGCCAAATTCAATGAGAATATGGTTTTGCTTTTTTGCCTTCCTATTCTTCCCCTCCCCTGCAACCACTTCCCCTTGCCTCTTCTACATGAGATAGTTTACCCTACCCTGTCTCTCCCCATCTCCTCTTGCCACATTCCTCTCTCACCTCTTAACTTTACCCCTTAAGTATCATCCTTTCCCACCAAATTCGACCTGTGCCCTCTATCCATGTATACCTGTAAACATATATACACACATTCACATATGTATTCATATGCCCATATACCCTTCTTCAATTATTTTCATACTGAGAAAGGTTTCATCAGTCATAGTTATTGTTTTTCCATGTAGGAATGTAAATAATTCAACATTGATAAGTTCCTTTTGATTTCTTTTCCCTGTTTACCTTCTCAAGTATCTCTTGCTTCTTGTGTCTGAATGTCAAATTTTCTATTCAACTCTGTTTTTTTCCTCAAGAATGCTTGAAAATCCTCTATTCCACTGAATGACCATATTTTCCCCTGAAATAAGATACTCAGTTTTGCTGGGTACGTAATTCTTGCTTTTAATCCCAGGTCCTTTGCCCTGTGGAATATCATATTCCATGCCCTTCGATCCCTCAATGTAGAAGCTGCCAGGTCCTGTGCTATTCTGATTGTGTTTCCACAATATTGAAATTGTTTCTTCCTGGATGCTTGTAATATTTTCTCCTTGATGTGGGAGTTCTGGAACCTGGCTATAATATTCCTAAGGGTTTTCTTTTTGGGATCTTTTTCAGGAGGTGATCTCTGGATTCTTTCAACCTCTATTTTGCCCTCTGGTTCTAAAACATCAGGGCAGTTTTCCTTGAGAATTTCTTGGAGGATGATTTCTAGGTTCTTTATTTGATCGTGACTTTCAGGTAGTCCAATAATTTTAAAATTATCTCTCTTGGATCTATTTTCCAGGTCAGTGGTTTTTCCCATGAGATATTTCACATTGCCTTCTATTCTTTCAATTGTTTGGATCTGTTTAACAGCATCTTGATTTCTCATAAAGTCACTAGCTTCCATTTGCTCCAGTCTAATTCTGAAGGAATGAATCTCCTCAGTGAGCTTTTGAGATTCTTTCTCCATTTGGCAAAGTTGGCTTTTTAAGGCATTCTTCTCCTCATTGCCCTTTTGAGCCTCCTTTGCCATTTGAGTTAGTCTATTTTTTTAAGGGGGCAATTGGAGTTAAGTAACTTGCCCAAGGTCACATGGCTAGGTTTTTATTTGTGTGTGCATTAAGTGTCTAAGGCTGGATCCAAACTCAGGTCCTTCTGACTCCAGGGCCGATGCTCTACTCACTGCACTACCTAGCCACCCCTAGTCTATTTTTTAAGATGTTATTTTCCTCAGTCATGCTGTTGACTCTCATTTCATACTTTTCCTGCATCCTTCTCATTTCTCTTCTCAATTTTTCCTCCACTTCTCTTATTTGGTTTTTAAAATCCTTCTTAAGGTCCTCTATGACCTGTAACCCCCTTGTATTTTCAATTGGGGCTTTTGGTGCAGGAGTTCTGACCTCCCAGTCCTCCTCCTGTTCCATGCTTTGATCCTCTTTGCCCCCCAAATAGGACTCTAATGTTGAATTTTTCTGTTTATTTTGTTTCCTTTGCCTAGGCATGTTGCCACTTAATTACTTGACTTTTGGGCTTGTTGCCACAGTAGGACTCTGCCACCAGACTGGGGAGCTTCCATCCCAAACATTGGGGTCTTCTCAACTGCTGGAGGTATTAGTTGGGTGCCCTCTCTGAAGCCCCCACATGCTCTGGCAATCTGGTCACACACCCCAAGACCTCCACCCCACACCGCAATCCAGATCCAGGGAGGTTAAAGCAAGAGAGATTAACCCCCAGGCTGATTGCTGGATCCCCCTACAGTTTGCAGGCCAGGAGCAGAAGCTGCAACTGAAGCTGCAAAATGGCATCTGTGCCCCGTCTCCTCAGCTGCTTCTAGCCCTCAGGGGAAGAAGCTGATGTGCTCCTAAATATTGGTCCCAAGTCCACAGGTTACTAACCTCTCACTTTGTGTTGGAAATTCTGGAATCGCCACAGCTGCTGGTGTTCTGAGCTCCCTCCAGCCGGATGTTGGACTGGCTGCCCTGGGGCTAAAACCTCTGACTCACAGGTCCTGGGCTCAGCTGCCAGAGCGCTGTGCTGTTGGCTCCCAGAACGCTGTGCTGGCCATTCCCTGCTGGGCTGCCGGGCTGTCCTCAGTGGGAGGTTAGCTTCTCTGTGCAGTTCTGTGGGTGCTGGAGCTCCAGAGGTTGTTCAGAGTCCCCCTTTTATATGATTTTGAAGTGGTGTGGGCTGGAGTACTGTGGAAGTGCTGTTTCTACTCTGCCATCTTGGCTCCCCCCTCTTTGATCTGCTTTTTTAAAGGAAAGCAACTCAAAAGGGGTTAACAATGTTACTTTAATCAAATGTATATGTGTGTGTATATATATGTGTGTGTGTGTGTGTGTGTATACATATATATACATATATATACATACACACACACACACACACACACACACACACACACACACATATATATATATATGAGCCCCAAAGCAAGACCTCACCCTCAGGTATATATATAGCCTTCTCCAGGGTTAGAGATCATCACCACCTTTGTAACCCACTGTTTAATTACAGGGTAGCAAAAGGTATGTGCCTTCCTAAAAAATAAACCTCCCCTAAGCAAGCTTCTCTTGTTGGGTTCCAAGTGAGAGACCTATTAAGCGGCAGGGAAGATCTTCAAATTCCCTCATTATTACAGTAGGAAAGGCAAAAAAATTCACAGAAGAAAATAATTCCTTAAAAACTAGAATTGGGCAAGTGGAAGCTAATGACTCCATGAGACTTCAAGAAACAATAAAACAGTCAAAAGAATGGAAAAATATAAGAAAATATGGAGTTTGATCGGTAGCGGGAGCGACGAGCGGACCACAGAGAGCCCTGAGAGCAGCCCCACCGCCATCGCCAGCCTAGTCACCATCACACCCCGGGAGGAGCCGCTGCTACCACAGCAGGCCCCAGTGACCATCACTGCAACAATGAGCAGCGAGGCCGAGACCCAGCAGCCACTCGCTGCCTCTGCCCTCAGCACCGCAGATACCAAGCCCGGCATCACTGGCAGCAGAGGAGGGAGCGGCGGTCCCGGCTGCCTCACATCGGCACCACCGGCAGGGACAAGAAGGTCATCACAACGAAGGTTTTGGGAACAGTAAAATTGTTCAATGTAAGAAACAGGCTATGGTTTCATCAACAGGAATGACACCAAGGAAGATGTATTTGTACACCAGAATGCCATAAAGAAGAATAACCCCAGGAAGTACCTTTGCAGTGTAGGAGATGGAGAGACTGTGGAGTTTGATGTTGTTGAAGGAGAAAAGGGTATGGAGGCAGCTAACGTTACAGGCCCTGGTGGTGTTCCAGTTCAAGGCAGTAAATATGCAGCCAACCATAACCATTACAGACGTTATCCACGTCGTAGGGGTTCTCCACGGAACTACCAGCAGAATTATCAGAATATTGAGTGTGGGGAAAAGAACGAGGGATCAGAGAGTGCTCCAGAAGGCCAGCCCCAACAGCTGCCGTCCCTATAGCAGGCAGCAGTTCCCACCTTACTACATGCGGAGACCCTATGGGCGTCGACCACAGTATTCCAACCCTCCCATGCAGGGAGAAGTAATGGAGGGTGCAGGAGAACAAGGTAGACCAGTGAGACAGAATATGTATGGGGGTTATAGACCACGATCCCACAGGGGCCCTCCTCGTCAAAGACAGCCTAGAGAGGAAGGTAATGAAGAAGACAAAGAGAACCAAGGAGATGAGACCCAGGGTCAGCAGCCACCTCAACGTTGGAACTGCTGTAACTTCAATTACCGACGCGGATTTCCAGAGAACCCTAAACCACAAGATGGCAAAGAGACAAAAGCAGCCGAACCACCAGCTGAGAATATGTCCACTCCTGAGGCTGAGCAGGGCGGGGCTGAGTAAATGCCGGCTTACCATCTCTACCACCATCTGGTTTAGTCATCATACAAGAAGAAAGAATATGAAATTCCAGCAATAATAAGAAATGAACAAAAGATTTGGAATGGAAGACCTAAGCGCTTGCTTTTTGCTGTTGACCAGATAACTAGAACCCTCTGCATTATCTATGCAGCATGGGGTTTTCATTATTTTTACCTAAAGAAGTCTCTTTTTGGGAATGACAAACATTTTTTAAAAAGCCTGGTTTTCTCAATACACTTTTAAAGGTTTTTAAATTGTTTCATATCTGGTCAAGTTGAGGTTTTTTTTTTGTTTAAATTTTTATTTTTATGTAGGGAAAAATCAAATATATATTTAACCCAATTTGGTTGCAAGTTCCTTAGCTTTTGCCTTTTCCAGCTTGGCAATACAAGCCACTGATTTTGGACCCAGAACATTGCCACCCCAGTGACGATGGATCTCATCATATCTGTCATTATAATTGGTTTTGATGGCTTCCACCAGCTTAGCCAGGGCTCCCTTATCTTCAGGGTTAACCTGTGTGAAGGCAATGCTTGTGCAGGTCTTTCTGTGAACTAAGCGACCAAGTCTCGCTTTACCTTTGATAATACAGTAAGGAACCCCCATTTTTCGGCACAAGGCAGGTAGGAAGACCACTAGCTCAACGGCGTCCACGTCATGTGCAATCACTACCAACTGTACTTTCTTGTTTTCTACCAGGGTAGTAACAGTGTTGACACCTGCTCTGAGAACAGGTGGTCTCTTAGTGGGGACATCTCCTTTGCCTGCAGCCTTTTGTTCAGCCCAAGCCAGCAGCCTTTGCTTCTTGTCTTGCTTTGTCTCGGGTGTATACTTGTGAGCCAGTTTAAGCAGTTGAGTAGCTGTCTGACGATCCAAAGCCTGGGTGAACTGGTTAATTGCAGGTGGAACCTTCAAAGGCTTATAAAGGATAGATCTTTGACGCTGCAGTCTGATGTACCGAAGCCATTTGACAAATCGAGTAAGGTCCCTTTTGGGCTGGATGTCCTGACCAATGCCAAAGTTCTTGGGACGCTTCTCAAACAAAGGATTGACCACTTTCTTGGCCTCCTGCTTCTTTACTACAGCAGGGGCCGGAGCCACCTTCTTCCCCTTGGCCTTCTTCCCTTTTGGCATCTTGGCCGGCTGAACAAGAAAAGCTCAAGTTGAGATTTTTAAGAACCTCATTTTTAATTTGTATAAAAGTACACCCGATTTTTTCAAAAATCCACAAACTGCAAGCACCTGTTAATACAGGTCTTTAAATAAAAAAAAAAAGAAAATATGAAATATCTTTTTGGAAAAGCAACTGACCTGGACTATATATATCAAGGAGAGATAATTTAAGAATTATTTGACTACCTGAAAGTCAAGTTCAAAGAAAGAGCCTAGACATCATATTTCAAGAAATTATCAAGGAAAACTGCCCCAATATCTTAGATCTAGAGGGTAAAATTAACATTGAAAGAATCTACTGATCACTTTCTGAAACAGATCATAAAATAAACATTTAATGAAATAGAGGATAGTCAAGCATTTCTGATGAAAAAACTGGAGTTGAATAGGAAATTTGACATTCAACCACAAAACTCAAGGGAAACCTAAAAAGGTAAACATGAAAGAGTAATCATAAAGGTCTCACTAAAGTTAAACTGGGTGGTGCATTGGATAGAATCCTAGAATTAGGAAAACTCATCTTCCTGAATTTAAATGCAGCCTCAGACACTGATTAACTGTGTGACCCTGGGCAAATCATTTAACCCTGTTTGTCTCAGTTTCCTCATCTATACAATGAGCTGGAAGAAATAGCAAACTGCTCTAGTATATGGGATCATGAAGAGTTGGACATGACTGAAAAATACCTGAACAACAACAAAGTTAAACTGTTTACATTCCTATATGGGAAGCTGATATATGTAAGAACTTTATCATTATTAGGGCAGTTAAAAAGAGTTTATATAGACAAAATTCATGGATATAAGTTGATTATGTTGGAATGATCTTAAGAAAATGACAGCATGAGAAAGCAGGATGAATTGGGAGAAGGGGAAGGGAGAGGTAAGATGGGAAAAATATTCTCACATAAAAGAGGCATACAAGGAAGAACTTTTACAGTGAAAGGGAAGATGGGGGGGTGGGCGGGCAATACTTCAACTTTAATTGAATTGGTTCAAAGAGAGAAGAATATAGTTGTGTATAGAAATATAACTTACCCAATAGGGAAATAGGAGAGGAAGGGGAGGACAGATTAAGTGAGATAGTGGTTAGAAGCAAAATAGACTTTTGAGGAGGGACAAGAGAAAAAAATAGAGAAGAAGAAACCTAAGGAAATGGGATGGAGGGAAAAACAATATATTATTTATTGGAGACCCACTTGAAAGGAAGACATACACAAAATGTTAAATTAAAATATAGTACTGAAGCAGAACCTAATATGCTTCCACTAAACTAAAAAAAAAAAAAAAGGAATAGCAACTGTGATCCTAGACAAAGCAAAAGCAAAAAAATAGACCTAATTAAGATGCATAATCAGGGAAACTACATCTTGTTAAAATGTGTCATAGATAATGAAGTTACAGAAAAGAAATTACAGTGTGTATCTATGATAAAGACCTCATTTCTCAAATATATACTGACTATAAAGCTAAGTCAAATTTACAAAAATAAAAGTCACTCCTCAATTGATAAATTATCAAGGTTTATAAACAGGCAGTTTTCAGAAGAGGAAATAACATATATAGTCATGTGATAAAATGCTCTAAATCAGTATGGATTAGAGAAAGGCAAATTAAAACAACTTTGAAGTACCACTTGATGTTCATCAGAAATGACAAATGATGGGGATGAAGGAAAAAATACGTACAGTGATGAATTGTTGGTGGGGTAGTGAACTGGTCCAACCATTCTGGAGAAAAATTTGGAACTATGTCCAAAGGGCTATACAACTACATATACCCTCTGATCCAGCAATACCACTAACTTAGTCTGTGTCCCATAGAGATCAATAAAAAAGAAAAATAACCTATATGTATAAAAATATTTATAGCAGCTTTTTTTGTGGTGGCAAAGAACTAGAAAGTAAGAAAATGCTCATCAACTGGGGAATGGCTAAACAAGTTGTAGGATATGATGGTAGTAGAGTACTATTGTACTGTGGAAAATGATGAGGGGGTGATTTCAGGTACATGGCAAGACCTATACGAACTGATACAAAGTGAAGTAAGAAGAATTGAGAGCTCATTGGGCACAGTAATAGAAGTGTTGGAATGAGGATCAGCTGTGAAAGACTTAGCTGCACTGAGCAATACAATGATCCAAGATCATTCCAAAGGACTTGTGATGAAAAAACACTATCCATCTCAAGAGAGAGAACTGATGAACCCTGAGTGTAAAGAAGTATAATTATCTCACATTGTTTTTCTTACCTTTTTTTTGAAATATAGCTGTTAGATTCAGAATTTCTCCATCTAGGAACTCTATACCTCCCTCCCAAAACAGTGGGGCAAGTTCAATACCAAAGGAAGAAGCCAGGCAGATCCAGTTTGATTATATATAATAGTTTAATCAAGTAGCTACTTACATTGGGACAGTATGATGAATCCCTGCCAAGAGTTTCATAAATCATCAGTCTGGGGTGGTAGCCATACTACATTTGGATCCCAGCAAAGCCCCCAGGAAAGCCCAGTGGTAATTATAGAAATCAAATATAGGGAGGAAGGGCTATAGAGTACATCACTACTGATTAGTGGATATTTTGGATTTCTATTTAGTAATGAGCTTATTTCAAAACTTGAACATTAAGCCAATGTTGTTGGGCAAAATGCCCAAACACAGGTTTGTGTATTAATCATCTACTGGTCACAAATGGGTTGCTGTATTTGTGTTATAACTGTTAACTGACATATATAAGTTACAACTCACGTCTGTAGTATGATTTTAACAGGTCACCAAGTTTGGAATTCCACTTTTCAAAGAGTTATGATTTTCACTTCTTACTGTGTTTTATGGCTTTTCTCCAATCAGGACCTCAAAATGGCTAATATGGAAATATGTTTTCCATGATGTCGTGCATATAATTGATATTATATTGCTTGCTTTCTCAGTGGGTTGGGGATGCAGTAGGAAGGAGAGAGAGAAGTTGGAGCTTGAAATTTAAAAAGAAAAAAAAAGATAAATAATAAATAAAAATATTTTTACAAAGATAATTTGGAAATGCTTAACAAAATAAATAAAATTACAATGGAATATAAAAAAAATTAGATTTGGCCAAATGGAAACTAATATTGTTACAGGACATCAAGAAATAATAAAACAAAATGAAAAATATGAAAAAAATAGAAGAAAATGTGATATATCTCATAGGAAAAACAACTGACCTGGAAAACAGATCAAGAACAGATAATTAAACAATTACTGAAATATCTGAAAGATACAAAGACTAGACAGTATATTTCAAGAAATAATAAAACTGACAGACTAGACAGTATATTTCAAGAAATAATAAAACTGCCAGAATATCTTAAGACCAGAGGGCAAAGTAGAAATCGACAAAATACACTAGTCATCCCTTAAAAAAACAAAACAAAGGGGCGGCTAGGTGGCACAGTGAGTAGAGCGTCAGCCCTGGAGTCAGAAGGACCTGAGTTCGGATCTGGCCTCAGACACTTAATGCACACACAAACAAAAACCTAGCCGTGTGACCTTGGGCAAGTTACTTAACCCCAATAGCCCTCCAAAAAGCAAAAACAAACAAACAAACAAACAAACAAAAACCAACAAAAAACCAAAAAAACAAAACAAAACAACAAAATGAAAACCATAGGAATAGTATAATAAAAACCCAGAGTTTTCAGGTCAAGGAAACAAATACTGCAACCAGCCAGAAAGAAAGAGTTCAAATATGAGGAGCCACAGTTAGGATCATACAAAATTTGTCAGCCATAACAAAAAAAGGAGCAGAGATCTTAGAAGACATTCCAGAAGACAAAGGTTCTAGGATCACACCCAAGAATAAACTACCTAGCAAAACCAAGTATAATCCAATGGAGAAAAAATGAACCTTTAATGAAATAAGGGGCTTCTAAGCATTCCTGATGAAAAGACCAAAGCTTAATAGAAAATTTTACAGACTTCAAGAGAAGTATAAAATGACAAATTTCAGTAAGAAATCATAAAGAATGAAACAAGGTGAAATTGTTTTCATTCTTATATGGAAAGATGATGTATGTAATCTCTGAGAACTTTATCACCAGAGGTCATAAAGGAAGTCTAATTAGACTAACCCTAAGTGTGACATTGTTATATTTTCTCTATGATCTCAAAAAAGGAATGCAAAATATGGGGAGGAGAAAGGCACTGAGAGGGGAGGGAAGGGAGAAGAATAATGGGAAAATTATCTCAAATAAATGGGGTGCATAAGGAGGACTTTATACAATGGATGGGGCAGTGGGAGGGAGCAGATAACTCTCATCTGAACTAGGTAGAGGTGGGAAGAATATACACATACAGTTCGGTATAGAAATATATCTTGCCCAACAGGAAAATATGAGAGAAAAGGGTTAAAAGGGCGGGGGGAGGGGGAAGAGGGAAGGTAGATTAAGGAAGGCATTACTCAGGAGCAAAACAGATTCTTAAAGTGAGGGCAGGGGAAAAAAGAAAAAGAAAAGTGTAAGAGAATAGAATGGAAGGGAATACACAGCTGTCATAACTATGAATGTGAATGGGAGGAACTCACTCATAAAACAGAAGAGAATAATGAAATGGACAAAAATCCAGAAACTAACAATACATTGTTTATAAAAAAACACACTTGAAACAGAAAGATACACACAGAGTTAAAAATAAGGGGCTAGAGCAGAATCTATTATACTTCAGCTGAAGAAAAAAAAAGGTAGGCATAATAATCATGATCTCAGACAAAAGTAAAAGCAAAAATAGACCCAATTAAAAGATAATCAGGAAAACTGCATTTTGCTAAAAAGGAACCATAGACACTTAACATGTATGCACCAAATGGCATAGCACCCAACTTCTTAAAAATTAAATGGTGGGTTAAACGAGTTGGGGAAGATACATGACACAGTGGAAAAAATACCAGTCCTGGAGTCAGCAAATGCTGAGTTCAAACCCAGCCTCAGACACTTGACACTTACTAGCTGTATGACCTTGGGCAAGTCACTTAACCCCAATGGCTTTGCCAAAAAAAAAATAAAGTTAAATGAGTTACTGGAAGAAATATACAATATCACACACATATATGTATATATAATAGTGAGGAACCTCAATTTACCCTTCTCAGATCTAGATAAACCTAACAAAAAACAAAAAAAACAAAATTAAGAAAAAAGAAGTAAAGAATGAATGGAATTTTAGAAAAGCTATGATAGACATCTGGAGAATATTAAATTATAGAAAGGAGTGTATATGGCACCTTTTTACAAAATGGTTATGTATTAAAGCATAAAAACCTTACAAACAAATGCCAAAATATTAAGTCAATCTTGTTCTGACCTCAGTGCAATGTTAATTATATTCAACAAAGGGCCTTTCAAGCAGAGATTAAAAATTAATTGAAAACCAAATAACTTAATTGTAAAGAATGAATGGGTCAAAGAACAAATCACAGAAACAATCAACAATATAATTAAAGATAATAATCACAATGAGACAACATACCAAAATTTGTGGGATTTGTAGTATTTGCAGCTTTGCAGTACTTAGGGGAATATTTATATCTCTAAATACATCAGTAAAAGAAAGATCAATGAATTGGACATGCAATTTTAAAACTAAAAAAGCTAATTAAATGCCCTCTCCATTAAACACCAAAATAAAAATCCTGAAAATTAAAGTAAATTGATAAGAAATGCACACAGACAAAGAGGAAACAAAATTATTACTTTTTGCAGATGATATAATGCTTTACTTAGAGAACCCTAGATAGCCAATTGAAAAATTAATGAAAATAACAATTTTAGCAAAGTTGCAGGATATAAAATTAACCTCCTGAAATCATTGGCATTTATTTATATTACCAATAAAATCCAGCAGGAAGAGATAGAGAAATTCCATTTAAAATAACTATAGATATTTTAAAATGTTTGGGAGTTTACCTCTCAAAAGACACATAGGAAGTATATGAGCACCAATTAGAAAATATTTCATGCAAATAAAAGCAGGTATAAATAATTGGGGAAACATTAATTGTTCTTGGGTAGATCAATCCAATTTAATTAAAATGACAAAACTACCTAAATTTATTTACTTATTCAGTTGCATACCAATCTAACTACCAAAGGGTATGGAACAAGAAAAAAAATCTGAAGGCTAAAATTTCAAAAACATCAAAAGAATCAATGAAAAAAATGAGAAGAAAGGGGTCCTAGAAATTCCTGGTCTCAAACTATATTATAAAGGTATAATTGTCAAAATAATTTTGCATTATGTAAGAAATAAAGAGGTTGGGGCAGGTAGGTGGCATGGTGAGTAAGAGCGCCGGCCCCAGAGTTGGGACGACCTGGGATCAGAGCTGGCCTCAGAAAATGAGCACCCACACATAAATAATGACAGGCCATGTAACCTTGAGCAAGTTACTAATTGCTTTAAAATTGCTTTAAAAAGAAAGAAAGAAAGAAAGAAAGAAAGAAAGAAAGAAAGAAAGAAAGAAAGAGGTTAATCAATGGTATAGATTAGGTACACAGTAAACAAAAGTAAATGAACATAGTAATCCGAATTTTGATGAGCCCAAAGATGACAGCTATTGGGGTGAGAACTTATTCTTTGATAAAAACTAGAAAACACCTGATGGAAATTAGGTATAGGTCAATATCTCACATGTTATACCAAGATAAGTTCAAAATCAATACATGATTTAGACATAAAGGATGACATATAAACATATTAGAGAAATATGCAAGAAATTGGTTGTCAGATCTACAAATAGGGAGGGATTCATGACCAAACAAGAGACAGAGAAGTTTATAGGAGGTAAAATGGATAGTTTTGATTACATAAAATTAAAAAGGTTTTGCACAAACAAAACTAAGGGAGCTGAAATTAGAAGAAAAGCAGGGAAAAAAATCTTAGCTATAAGTTTCTCAAATAAACATCTCATTTTTTAAAATATAGGAAATTGAGTCAAATTCAAAAGAACAAAGCCATTCCCTAATTTGTTAGTCAAAGGATATGAATAGGCAGTCTTGGCTATCAACAGTCATATGAAAAATGCTCCAAATCACTAATAATGGGAGAAATACAAATTAAAACAACCCAATTCCATTGGTTATACCCATCAGATTAGCTAAATGGACAAAAAAGTAAAACAACAAATTTTGAAGAAGCTGTGGGAGGATAGGATTTCTCATGAAAAATTCCACATTACATAATTATGTAAGAAAACATTGTAATTTTTATTATAGTCTTTGATTCTCTAGGACCACTGGTTTTGTATTCTAGAGAGGTTATTGACAGAAAAAAAAAACCGTACAAAATTATTGATAGTTTATCAATATATAAAAACAAAAAGTTAGAAACAAACTATGTAGGTCAATATTAGGGAATGACTGAACAAATGGCAATATAGGAATAGGATGTAATATTATTGTGTTGCTAAAAGGTTCAAGTCTGACATTGACTAAGACAGAGGAGAAACGCTCTTCCACTAGGGCACGGGTGTTGACCTGAGACACCTGTTCCTAGCACTGGCTCATAGATCTAAGACACGTAATAGGAGAATTCCTTGTCACTGAAACATGAGATTCACAATCTTAGTCCTTGCTCTCTTTGGTAAATAAAGAAATAGAAAATAAGTAGTATTTGTATTGTGCTTTATAGTTTACAAAATACTTTACAAATATTTTCGCATTTTAGCCTCACAGCAATCCTGAGAGGTAGGTACTATTATCATTCCCATTTACAGATGAGGAAGCTAAGGCAGGCAGAGACTGTGACCTGCCCAGGATAGCACAACTAGTGACTATCCAAGGCTGGATATAAACTCCAGGTTCAGTAGCTTATGCACTGTGCTACTTAGTGCAGGAAGCCCTGTCTAAAAAGGTGTAGCTGCTCAGAGTTACAGTTCTAGCCACTGGAGCTCTTTCCAATCTAAGGTTTCTTTTTTTGTGTGTGTTTTGTTTTTTGTTTTTGCTTTTTGGAGGGGAATAAACTTACATCTCCCCCCCCCCCACTTTTTTTTTCTTTTTGGAGGGTGGAAGTCAGGGTAATTGGGGTTAAGTGACTTGCCCAAGGTCACATGGCTAGCGTGTCAAGTGTCTGAGGCTGGATTTTGAACTCAGGTCCTGACTCCAGGGCCTGTGCTCTATTCACTGCACCACTTAGCTAACCTCCAATTCAAGACTTCACTGTAGGTGTAGTGGCCTTGCTCCAGAGAAATCTAGAGAGAGGTTCTGCTGAATCCTTGTTACTACTAGATGTGCTAAGTGAAGTCATGGAGTCATTGGATTTAGAACTGAAAGAAAATTTAAATGTCATTTTCGTTTAACTCCATTTTACAGATGAGAAAACTGGGGCTCAAAAGGGTTAAATGACTCCCCGATGTCAGTCTGCAAATTAATAGTCAGGACTTGAAACTATGTCCTGTGACTGCAGTGAGAGCAGTAGACCACACTGTCTTTTGTCACCACAAGGGTAAGGAAAAGCCCTTGGTGATAGAAAAAGAGTCCTAAGAATGATGAATGTCTAAAATAGCCTTGTTTGCCAATCACTGAGAAGATAAGGCAAAAAAGGCAGTTGTTTGTTGTTCACTTGTGTCTAACTATTCATGACTCTGTTTGGGGTCTTCTTGGCAAAGATAATGGAGTGGTTTGCCATGTCCTTCTCCAGCTCATTTTGATGGGGTGCTTAGGTGCCTGCACTTGGATCCCAATTCCAAGATCTCATTTCTCCCAAGCTTCAAAACACTATCTTTTGCAGTTTTTCCCCAGCAGGAGGATACTATGCCTAGTAATTACTCATGAGTGGGTCCCTGCAAAACACTTATCTCTCTTCCCTGGTACAGTAACAAGCCGCACCTGTAGGAATTATTAGCTTGAATTGGCTTTGTACTGGCTCATAAAGATATTCTGTACCCACTGGACCATCTATACAAACTCCCTACCTCATTACATGCATTCCTGGACTCCTCATTCTGTATATCTTAGACTTTAGACATATGTACACTCCCTATATCCATCTTGTCAGACAAGGCATTGATTGGTGGCATACTGGGCAATCCTCAGTCGGCCCTGATCTGTAGTTGACTTAGTGATGCAGCAGATCTAAAAACCATGCCTCCCTATGCGCCCCCACCCACCTTGGGCTTTTCCGGGTAAATTCTGGATAGTATTCTGTAGTACAAAAAGTGCATGTTTCTTTAAGGACTGACCACTCCTTAACTACCTAGTCTTGCCCCACATCCTAGTCTTGCCCCACATCACCTAGTTAGCATATTTGGCACATGGTTTACTATAGTTTATCCTGTATAAACTTTAATTGTACCCCTCTAAGGTTGCAGGTTCTTTAAGAACTTTTGCCTCTCTGAAAAGCCTAAAAATAAACCTTTGCCAACTTGACTTAAAGAATACTTGAATTCAGGCAACCCTGTCCTGCACCCTGGTCCTTGAGAGGTCCCTGAACTCCCCTCAAATATCATCAGTTCAACACATGAGGAAACAGAAGCAAAAAGGATTAAATGACTTGCCTAATTCACACAGCTAGTAAATGTCTGAGGGCAGATTTGAGCTCAGGTCCATCCTGACTTCAGGCCCAGTGCTCCATACTCTGAACCACCTAGCTGCTCCTTAAATGAAGCTCCTACCACCCTAACTACCTGGTATTTCTTCTCTTCCACAACTTAATACCAGCTAGCATTTATATAGGGCTTTAAGATGTTTGTGAAGCTGCATACCCCTGCAAAGGTAGGCACTATTTTCATCCATATTTTATAGATGAAGCAATGGAGGCAAACAGGGCTTAAGTGACTTGTCCAGGGTCACATAGCAGGTAAGTTTCAGAAGCAGAATTCAAACTCAGGTTTCCTGACTCCAGGTTCAGCACTTTATCTAGCACTTCCCAGCTATCCAGGCAGTTTCTGACAGTCAGTAAAGACAGTGAATAAAGAAAGTCAGTAAAGAATCAAACAGCACAACCTACCTTACTGGAGTCATGGGGACCAATAGAAGTCCAGAAATCTGTGCTGATTACCCAGGTTTTGTGGGCTACTTGAGGATAATCATCTTGATTTCCTAGATCTCAGGCAGTGTAGAATAAAGTCGGATGAATCTTAGAGGGAAGCAGGAGTAGCAGAATCATAGGATTATTAAATGTTAAATTTGGAAGAGATTTAGACATCATCTGGCCAAAACCTTTCATTTTATAGATGTGAAATGTTACCCCATTAAGAAAGTGATGGAAGATAAACTGTGTTGATAAAAAGCAGCAGCCAAAGCTAATAACCCCGAGGTTATAAAAAGTTATTATCACTGGCCTCTCTTCCATGCTAGGGCTGCCTGTAGGTACCAGATAAAATTGAGGAGAAACAAAACTTTTAGGCTGGTGATTGTTAGGCCAGTCAGTCCTACTGCAGTTACAGATCTGATGGTATGGCAGTTTCTCTCTAGCTCAAGGGCAGCATGCCCTAGCAAAATACATCTTTCTTCCTGATACAGTGGCCAGCTGCACTTATAGAATTTAGTAGTTTGACCCAACTGTGTACTGGCTGAAGCAGCTGTGTGCTGGGTCATACATACCATATATATCCTAGGCTCAGTCATATGTATACTCCCTAGCTCATTATACATATCCTGAATCCCTTGTTAGCTCGGGATATACTAAACTCCCAACATACATTTTGTCAAACATTGCATTGATGTGTGGCAGCTTGGTCAGCCCTGACCACTAGCTGACTTAGTGACTTTTCAAGCCTAAAACCCCACCTCCAGGCAGCTCCCTCCTTGGGCTATTTCCCGGTGAATTCTGGGCAATACGCCTGATCAGTATATTAAAAATGCATGTTCCTTTAAGAACTGATCCCAAAAAACGTGACTGAAGTTTTTCTTTAATTCTCTTAACTCCTCCCTAATCCTACCCTGACTCACCTAATTAGCATAATTGACATCTGATTTACTATGATTATCTTTTATAAACTTTAACTGTAACCCTTTAAGGTTTCAGGTTCCCTAAGAACTCTTGCCAGCTATAAAGCCTAACAAT
Organism: Gymnobelideus leadbeateri; assembly: GCA_011680675.1. Lineage (NCBI taxonomy): Eukaryota > Metazoa > Chordata > Mammalia > Diprotodontia > Petauridae > Gymnobelideus > Gymnobelideus leadbeateri. Next base: position 158,411 of record WOXC01009153.1, read on the forward strand.
AAACTTATACCATCCTGACTTAAAGATTGCTTGGGTCTGTGAATTCTTTCCAGACTGAAATTTAGGGACTCTGGTTATTGGGGTTCCTGAAACACCTATCGTCCTACAACAGTATCAATGGATAAGAGTGCTGGAACTGGAATCAGGAATTTTTATTATTCAGTTTTTTCAGTCATATTTGATTCCTTGTGACCCTATTTGGGGTTTTCTTGGCAAAGGTCCTGGAGGGGTTTGCCATTTCCTTCTCTAACTCATTTTATAGATAAAGAACCAAAGCAAACAGACTTAAGTGACTTGCCCAGGGTTACAAAGCTAGTAAGTGTCTGAGGCTGTATTTGAACTGAGGTCCAGTTTCTAGGGCCAGTGCTCTATCCACTGCACCATCTAGTTGCCCTGAAAGAGGTTTACACCTGTATATAAAAGCAGTGACAACCGGACTGGGGGCTGGCCCTCCCAATGCTCCTCTACCTCAGTGAGTTGAATAAACTTCTGTTAACTTTCACTTCCTGAATTTGCTTCATTTAATAAGAGTTAAGTCCTGAAGAAGGATTTCTTTTAACACATGATTCCACAAAGATTTATAGAACATGTATGTGTGAGACAGAGACTACTACCAAAAAAATCAATCCAAAGACTTAGATACCTGAAAGCAGAAATGAGTTTATTCCTTTCTCATTAGAAAGGGTACCCCACCTCATTGCTCTAATGGCACCAGCCAGGGAAGTACAAACTGATTCCAGAAAGCAAGGTCCTTTTGTACTCTAACTCGAGCCTCCCCTCCCTAACTCCCTTCCCCTTATCCCATTATTGGCTGGTCTTCAGGGGGCACAATCTATTTGTGTGAATCTTCCTCAGCAACAAAGAACAAAGGCAGTTACACAAGTTTGCCTGGAGACAAAAAAAGGCAGGGAACTGTGTTTCAATAATACAAAAAGTATTAACCCTTTTATGGAGGCTTCACTTTTGAGAAATCATCCCTCACATGTACTACGCAGGAGGCCCTATAAAGATGACCTGTACATAAATAAATATAACACAAAACCGAGATGTGCATGAAATATAAACAAATTGCTGTGACATTTCAGAGATTTGGCACAGACCTGAAATCTATGAAGACTTCATGGAACAGGCAATATTTGAACTTAGAAAGATAAGCATTTCAAATAAGCAAGGATTTCAAGTTAGGGGCAGGAGTTATTCTCAGAAATAGGGAACAGAGTGAGCAAAGGAATGGAAAGCCATGTTCCTAAGATTGCAAATTAATAGAAGAAATGTGACTAAAGTTTTTCTCTTAATCCTCTTAACTCCTTCCTTATTGATTCAAAATCAAATACATTTAAAATTATTGTAAACAAACATTTAACAGTAGCTCAACTTTATATAATGTTTCATGGCTACAAGCATTTTATATGACATTTCCTCACTGGATTCTCAAAACAAGCCTGAGAAGCAGGAAATGTCATTTACAATTGAATTATTTAGTCTTATAATAATTAGACAAACAGTGGCACTGACACATTGAATTAAAGAGGAATACAAGTTGACATGGCACTATTCATATTACAAGAGCAAAAATATAAAAATATTCCTAGCAAAAAATTTTTTTAGAAAAAAATAGTATTTTGTACAACATTATTTAGACCTTCTTAGATTGCACTGAGGATTTCTACCTTCTAGAACAGCATATTTTTAGTCAGAGTTTCAGAGGCTCTTAGTTGTATTCATTCCTTCAAATGTTTATTTTTACTTAAATTTGTCACTTATTTGGCATCAGTTAGATCAAAAAGTATGTTAGTGAAAGAGAAATCTCAAAGCACCCTTTTTGTTTTCTATTAGTAACCTATCAAGTGGGAAATAACCATAATGCAGGATTTTCTGCCAAATGACCATTTCAAATTATGACCAATTCAGTTATGGAAAGAAGGCCCTTGGGTCAGAGTTTGATCTGAAGGCCTAATTCTATTTCACCACATGTTCTTCACTTGGATGAGACTGGACAAACTTTCTGAGTGCTCTGACCAGCTAGGCATTTTTTTCTCCAGAGAGTAGGGATTGTTGCAATACTTCTGTTGAATAGTTGCATGGATCTGTGGTATCCTGGCCAGTATTTTCAGATTCTTCTATGACACTTAACTTATCAAAGCATTCACTCTCACTGGAAGGTACTGGCAAGAGAAATGAAATGCTGTGGGAAGGCTGTTCCAAATACTGTGGAGGAAAAAAAATAAAATTATGCCATATATCCATTCCTTTTTTTTTAAATTAAGGATTACTAAGATTATAATCAGAAGTAGTTTGTCTGAAAATATTGAGATCTGTTAATTTTTTTTTCTTTTTGGAGGGGGGAGGGCAGGGCAATTGGGGTTAAGTGACTTGCCTAAGTTGTTAAGTTGTTAACATTTGCCCAAGTGTTAAGTGTCTGAAGCTGGATTTGAATTCAGGTCCTCCCGACTCCAGGGCCAGTGCTCTATTCACTGCGCCACCTAGCCACCCCAAGATCTGTTAATTAATAATTAATTTGTTAAATCAGTTTACCACAGATTTGCTACATGTTCTAGGATAAATCTCATATTCAAAATGTTTATTCTTTTAGGGGCAGCTAAGGTTGGTGCAGTGGATGGAACACTGGCCCTGGAGTCAGGCATACCTGAGTTCAAATCTGACCTCAGACACTATCTGTGTGGCCCTAGGCAAGTCATTTTAACCCTGATTGCCTCTCCTACCCTCTCCAAAAATGTTTACTCTTGAAAGTCAAGGATATTTTTTGACCTGATTAGGATGCTGTGTGATTAATACTAAGGCTACAAGATATGGTGGAAGGAGTACTAGACCATGATTCAGGAGACTTGGGTTCTATTGGCTTTGACCTTGACTAGTTTCAGACCTTGGAAAAGTCATTTGGTCTTTGTAAAAGTTAGTTTTTCTATTGATAAAATGAATAGGTTGGAATATGCTATTTCTTAGGTTCTTTCCAACTCTGAAGCTCAATGATTGTGATATTTTGTATTCTTTATGGTTATCTCTCCTTTACCATCCAATGGTCTGTATGTAGAAACATTTAAGAATTTCAAAACTTAATTTTTCCTTTATTTCTTTCATTTTCCTTCTCTTCCTGGTTAGTTTCTTATTTTCCATGTAAAAATTCTTTTAGAAATTCAACCCAACAGAATGAGCACTGGACTCAGGTCAGAGGTCAAGTCAGATAAGGTCAGAGGACTCTGCCTCTTACTACCTTGTATGACCTTGAGAACTCCCTGATCCTCAGTTTTCTCATTGGTCAAGTGAGAGGACTGAGCTAGAAGATTATCTACATTGCTTCCTGCGTGCTTGGAGGACTAGACAGGAAGGAAGGGTCTAAATTTTATGGTTCTAGGGTGATGGCAGCAATTACATCTGGTTTAATACAACTAAGGATTTTTCCCTTGTGATTTCTCTTGACTCAAAGAGACAGGCAAACAACAAGTGAACTTTAGGAAAATAAATAGAGACTTTCTACATTTCATAGAACCAGTAGGTTCACACTAAAGTTCTGAGAAATATACTCTTGACTGGCTTAGAGGAAGTGGAATTAGATATCTTTCTCACTCAGCCTGCATCTGTACCTGTTGCCATGGCCTCAGTGTGGCCCCTTGGGGTGGGGCAGAGGAGAGAGGAACCAGTGCTTGCTAACTGCTGCAGCAACTGCTTAAGGAAAGCACCATCTGCCAGAAACTTGCAATGCCAGACTAGGCAGGATTTTCTTTGTGCACCCCTTACAATTAGCTTATGCATCCCGTGGGGACTCTGGCCCTTATTTGGGTCTGCTTTGCTGTTCTTTGTTCACTTTGTTGTAGATGACTGCAACTAGCAAGTGGGTTCACTCACTCAAAGTTCATTCCTGAGGCCCTTTGGTCTTCACCCCCTTATAAAGTTCATTCCTTAAATTTTGTTTAAGCAATATGAGCTTATTAGGTATTTACTATGTGCCAAACACTGTGCTAAGGACTGGGGAAACAAAGGAAAAACCAAAGGAAAAGACCCAGCGATGTATAGAAGATCCTAAGCCTTTAGATCAGTTATTATTTCAATCACTAAAAATTTTCCTTAGCAGTCTTCATGTATCTCACATTGAGCATATCACTTACCCCTCAAAATCTTTAGCTATTCCCAAATTTCTTGTTGTTATTGTTTGTCTTTTGTTCTTGAAGAGGACCATGGCATCAGGGAGGTGATGCTGTCACATGCAAGTGAAGTGGATTTAAGTGAGGCAGACTGTGAAAAGTCATCAGCCTTACTTTCTCCTCTGGAGCCATCTGGCCAGATATAGATCAGGATGACTGGAGATGGCCCAGGATGCAGGGGATGGACCTTGGCTTTTTCAAGCTAAGGTCTTTAACAGGTCTCAGTTTGACTGAGGCAAAGCCTTCAGTGATCAGGACTTAATAAGAAATGAGGCAGAAAGTAGCCTCTTTACCTAGTTAAAAAAAATCAGTCTGGGAGATGAAGACCCTCAGGGTTTCTGACCAAAACATATTTCCTGATACTTTTTTTTTTTGCCGGGGGGAGGGCAATTGGAGTTAAGTAACTTGCTCAAGGTCACACGACTAGTAAGTGTTAAGTGTCCGAGGCCAGATTTGAACTCAGTCCTCTTGACTTCTGGGCCAGTGCTCTGCTCACTGTGCCAGCTACCTTCCTAATACTTTTGACAGCACCATGACCACTCATGTCTTCCAAACTGTATGGACTCTGCAGTTCTCTTTTAGACTTGTCTCTTGCCTCTCCTCTGTCTGTCTCTCTATCTCTGTGTCTGTCTCTCTATCTCTGTCTCTGTCTCTCTCCATGTACACTTGCCTTTTTCTTTACACTTCTAGGGCCCCTACCTCATTGTCCATTCCAATATTCCTATATGCCTAGCTTGCTGCACAGCTTATCCTACCTCCTAGCCTTTAACCCCTCTCTTTTCTTTTAGTTCCCCTACACACCATGGAATGATTCGATTCTTAAAGACAGTTGTTTTAGTTATACTGTCTTATTTTCAGAATCCTACAGTAGTTCTCAGTTACAGTATGTTTCAACTTAATATTCTTGCTCCAAAGCCAGAGTTAGAACGTTAATTTGCTGCTTCTTTTACTTTATCTGTCGGCCCTAAATAATTTCATGCTCAACCAGCCAGGTGACTCGTTGGGTATAATGCTGGGTCTGGAGTCAGGAACACTCATTTTTCTGAGTTCAAATCTGGCCTAGAGACTGACAAGCTGGGTGACCCTGGGTGATCGCTTAACTTTATTTGCCTCAGTTTTGTTATCTGTAGAATGAGCTGGAAAAGTATCTTTGCCATGAAAACTCCAAATGGGGTTACAAAGAATTGGACACAACTGAACAACAACAACAAATTTTATTCTAGCTTCTGCTAGTATTTCTAATCATGTAGATCTCCTTAGCCTCTCTGTCTAACAGGTAATTACTACTTCCTCTCAGGAAATGACTAATTTCTTTTCTGATACTGCTTGAACCTCACTTAATGATCTGTTTAAAGCTAGATAGCACTAAGCTTTATTTACTCTAACATCTTCAGCATTCTCTGACTGTGTCTATCTCTCTGGTTATCTGACGGCTATGCTAGGATTTTATGAATGTATCATGAATTTTGGAATTTGACTTATCTTTTCCTCTAGAATTTAAGCATCATGAAGGGCAGAGACTGTCTCTCTGGTCTCCCTGTATTTATGTTGCCATTTATGATGGTGAAATGATTACATTGCTCTTCAGCCAAAGGCAGTTAGTACTTGGGCAATATGGAGCAAAATACTTAACTACAGGCAAACAGCTTAGCCTTACAAAAGCATGGGGCAGGTTAAGTGTCTGAGGCCAGATTTGAACTCAGTCCTCCTGACTTCTGGGCCGGTTTGAGAAGCATCAAGAAAACACTAAATTCTCACTCTACAATTAGACAGTTATTCCTTTGAAGTAAACTTTTTTCTAGGCTTCTTTTAAAACATTAGTACTCCTGGAGGTCATTAAGAATGATTAGTACAAACTATGACTAATTCAGAAATATGTTTTATTTGATTGCACATATATAACCTATATAAAATTGTTTACCATTTTAGGAAGAGAGGAGGGGGGAGGGAGGATTGCAACTCAGCATTTTGTAAAAATGAATGCTAAAAATTGTCTTTGCATATAATTGAAAAAAAGTACTATTAAAAAAAGAATGACTAGTAACTTATTATGGATTTATTTAGTAAATTACTCCCACTATATCACTTGAATTTGATACAAAAAGGGAGCCATTCAAAGGTGGTGAGGAGAAACAGTGAAGAAAGGGAAGGTGGAAATTTTTGGAAGACAAATTACCTATTTCATAAGTCTACCTTGTGTTGACCTTGGATATAGACTTCACCGATCTGTATTCTTCAACAGGGCAGAGTTATCAACATACCATGCCTGTGTTATTTTCAACTGTGCAGAAGTTAATAGCCCTAGCAAGGGAATGCATATGTCTTCTTTTGGAATCCAAAGGCAAAGATTTGGGATTCATATTGTGATCCTGGGCAAAGAACTTTATATGGCTAGAGTTTAGCCATCTATGAAATAATAAGGTAAATACACAGACAGGGAAGATGACTGCTTAAATATTATACATACATACATACATATATATGTAAACATACCTCTTTCAGATGCTGGGGAAAAGAATATCTACAGAAGAATGAACACTTTACTTTTCTGTAGAAGTACCACAGCATGCAGAAACAACCAAGCACCAACATTAAAACCACTATCATGGATAAAATGAGCACAGTAACATAAGTTAAGTATGGATGTGACCCTAAAGGAGAGAAAAACATAATTCCTGTCAAGAATTCAATTTTTTGCAAAGTTTATTTTCACAGTCATTAGCAAATATTTTCTGACACCAATTCCAGACACAGAAGAACTCGTAGCGAAACAGGGTAGCTGGCTCAAGAGTAAAAGTTAAGATGCATGCTTTCCTCACTCATGTTTTTAAAGACTGGTTTCCAATATGTCTTTTGTATCTAAAAAATAAGAATGTCTCCCTATTTATAACTGTAACAATGAAACAATAGACTTGTCGTTAACTGATTTTCTTTGAAAGTGTCAACTCCAAGTTAATACTTGAGAATTCAATTTCAATAAATAATGGCATAGTGGATAGAGTGCTGGGGAATTAAAATCTGGTCTCAGATACTTACTAGCTGTGTGACCCTGGGCAAGTCACTTAACTCTGTTTGCCTTAGTTCCTCATCAGTAAAATGGACTGGACAAGGAAATGGCAAACCACTCCAATATCTCTGCAAAGAAAACCCATGTCATGAAGAGTTGGACATGACTGAAAAATGCCTGAGCAAAAGGTGCCAGGAAGAAAAAGAAACAGTTCCTGCCCTCAAAAAATTGACAATCTGGGGTGGGTGTGGGTGGCAGAGGATACAACACACAAAAGGAAACTCGAAGCCCAGAGTAGGGAGACGTAGGACAGAGGGTGACAGAAGTGGGGGTGTATTTCAGGTGGAGTGGAAGCTACTGATGGAGAATGGAGTTACCAGGTAAGTCACGAGTCCTCTATAAAGGAACACCTTTGGAAGAGTTTAGTGCTCCGCACTCCAGCCCCTCAATCAGATGGGAGAAGCTACTGAGGTGAAAAGAAGAAGGCCTTGAAGATAGAGGTAGAAAGTCAGTTTCCAAAGGAAGGTGGCAGTTTTAGGGATGGTAATCACTCATGATAGAGAGAAATGCTGGGGGTATGGATTCTAGGGAGTCACTGATCCTCAGAGCTGAGAGAAATGATTATTTCTCTCATATTAATAACCAATTCTTAGATTATGATGAAAATTTCCCCTCATTTTTTCCTCATCCAGAAACCAGAAACCTGTAGGCTGTTCAGTTTCTGAAGGACATTGTTGATGGATGAGATTGCCCAAATTCTGGCATACATGCTTTTCAGACCTGGGTAGAAGATTCTACCCAACTAGAAAAACTTACAAAGAATTTAATCTAAGGTGAATTCCAGTCTATAGTGTTCTACTGAGGTTTAGGTGGTGGGGGTAGATTCTTAGTCCAGATTGCCCCAGGCTGGGGGTGGTCTAGCTAGAGATAATCTCTTTTTGTCCATGACTGACATTCCCCAGCCCCTCATTAGAATAGGTTAGAATATCCATCTGGAAAATTTGGCTTTTAAAGGCATTCTTCTCCTCATTGGCTTTTTGAGCCTCTTTTGCCATCTGAATTAGTCTATTTTTTAAGGTGTTATTTTCTTCAGTCAGGTTGTTGACTCTCATTTCATAATTTTCTTACATTGTTCTCATTTCTCTTCCCAATTTTCCCTCCACTTCTCTTATTTGGTTTTCAAAATCCTTCTTAAGGTCCTCTATGGCTTGTAACCAGATCATATTTTTCTTGGAAGCTTTTATTGCAGGAGTTCTGGCTTCCCTATCTTCCTCCTCTTCCATGCTTTGATTCTTTTTGTCCCCAAAATAGGAGTGTAAAGTTGGGTTGCTCTGTTTGCTTTGCTTCCTTTGTCTGCTCATGTTGCCACTTAATTACTTGACTTTTGGGCTTTTGCCACAGTAGAACTCTGCTACCAGAGTGGGGAGTTTTATCCCAATTGCTGGGGTTTTCTCAGCTGCCAAAGGTATTAGTTGGGTGCCCTCTCTGAAACCTCCACATGCTCTGCTAAGCTGGTCACACACCCCAAGACCTCCACCCTAGACTGCAATCCAGATCCAAGCAGGTTAAAGCAAGAGTGAATACCTATCAGATTGGTTGCTTGGTCCCCCTACAATCTGCAGGCCAGGAGCTGAAGTATTCATGTTGGGGTGGCTGCATGGTTGCCAAGCCTCAGGGGCTTCTCACCCTGGGGGAAAAGGCCAACCACACTCCCAAACTACTCAATCCCAAAGTCCACATTGCACTGATCTCTCACTTTGTCCTTAGCATCTATGGGTTGATAATTCTGGAAACTGCCACAGGTGCTGTTGATCTGCAGTCCCTCCAGCTGGCAGCTGGTTGTAGCTGCCCTGAGGCTGAAACCTCTACCTCACATGGGGCTCGCCTCCCAGAGTGTAGCACTGGCCCCTTTCTGCTGGCCCACCAGGCTGTCTTCAGTGGGAGGTTAGCTTCTCTCTGTCATTTCGTGGGTTCTGTAGCTCCAAAGTTTGTTTAGGGTCATTTTTTATATGAATTGGAGGAGGTGGAAGCGGGAGCCTTGAGGAAGTGCTGTTTCTACCCCGATATCTTGGCTCTGCCCTGGAAACTAATCTTAATCTCCATTTGAGAAGAGAGATTCTGTGATTGACTAGAAGAATGTACTGCCCAGGGGTGTAGTAGTACTTGGAAATTATTGAATCACACTTAGTGAATGCTGTATTTTGATTTTCTGTATTCTGTGAATGTTTTGCCTTAATTTGTCACTGAATAAAATGGAGAGTTAACTATGCTAGTATTCTAAACCTTGGAAGTTGCCTTTGCTTGGCATTAAGGACATCCCCTCCCCGGAAGAGAACTTTATTTGGACCCTTATTTTGAATTGAGGTGATTATAATGCAATGTACTTTGTGTTTGTTTAAGGCCCTGTTGCCACTTTGGCAAGGAGTTGTTACTTATGTATCTTGCAAATGTGATGTCTCTATTTTGTGAGGATTATATTGTATCTAAAAGATGCTAATGCTTATTCAGATGTAAATTGCCTATGCAATGGGCATGAAAGATCTTGGGGCTGAATGTTTTGGGAATGGGAATCTAAGATCTTTCCTGCCCCTAGGTCCTTTGATACGGTTAAGTGACTCTGAGAACCCTCCTTGATTTGAAAATATACTCTGCCCCCTAATAGGCTGAATGTGGTAACCTGGAGCTTGTGGTAGGAGGCTAGTTTTCCTGAATGCCCACACCTCGTTGCTTTTTGATTGGTCAGTGGGTTACAAGGGCTGTGACATTCTCTGAGCCAGGAGAAGGCTATATATACCCTGATGTGAGATTTTGTTTTAGGGCTCACTTTGAGAAGAGTGTGATTTGACCAGACAAGACTCTGGGCAGCCATCGAGCTTCCCTGCTTTGAAAAGCCAGGTGTTGGTGCTTTCCTCTCTGGTAATTGTGACTAGGTATGCATGTAATGGTCAGACAGCTGGAAGACTGTCTGCTGATCTGTTTCTCTGCTTGAAACTTCTGCTTGTAACTTGTTTGTATTCTCTGAAGTTCAGGGTGCTGACTTTCCCCCCTGAACTAGGTAAACAATATATGTTTGATTGATTAAAACAAGATTGTTAACCCATTTTGAGTTGCCTTCCTTTAGAAAAGCAGATCTAAGAACCTGTGTTGGCAGCCACCCTGGGAATGCTGGGGTGCTATAAGTGGGCAGAATGAAGTCCAATGAGGGGACATCATAGGCCTCAGCTTAATGTAAATTAAATATCATTCTAAGAATTGAGAAAGGTTAAAAAATGAATGGGCCACCTTGCAAAGAAGTGAATTCTCTTTCCTTGGAAATATTTGAGAAGAAGTTAAATAACCACTTGTTGGGGATATTGTTGAGTTCTAAATTAGGTAGGATGCTGGACCATGTCTAAGGCTATGATTCTTTTAAGACCTAAGTAAAGCAATACAAATCTCAAAGATGGCAAAATTAAAGAGTTAATATTTTAGGGAGTATGTTGAAAGTCAACTTTTTGGAGTGCATGACTGTCTCCATTTTGTCCTATATTCATCATTTTGCTGTGTGTATGATCCCTGTACGAACTGTAATCCCATATGCAGCAGGTGTTTTTCTTTAATGTCCTCTCTCCTCCTCCAATTGGTACAAAAAGACTCAATTGCTTAAAAAAAAAAGTGTTTCTCAGTCACCCTCCATCATCTAGCCTAATAGATTTAGTGAAACTAGCTGTACTAACAAGGATACATATTCCTTGTCTAAATCTTATAGGTAATGATATTCATTTTCCTTAACAAGCATGCTTTGTTTCCTTTTTGTAATCAACCACAATGAGTAACTGTCTTTTTTTTTTCTGTATAAATATTGCTAGCTGAATTGTGAACGGCACATTCCCCTTCAACTGCTGTTGGGGTATGTCACATTCTGGTTATAATAAAACCTGTACTATATAATAGGAATTGTGCTGGCCTAAGTGGCATTAACTGGCTGAATAGATAAGAAAATTCATACCACACTTACCATTATCAGTAGTTTGGACACAAATGGGCTGGCTCCATTCTCCACTTTTGTTCTTATCAGTTATAAACCCCTTCACTTGAAGACAATAAACTGTCTGAGGTTCCAGATCAGTAAGGACTTCAGAATCATATATGAACTTTTTTTCCAACTAGAATCGAAGATGAACAGAAGGAAAATGCCACAGATAAAGAACAATTTAATTTTGCAACGACCAGTTATAACACCTACTCAGGTCTTGTAACATATACTCAAGGGAAGTGTTAAAATGATGACTATACCCCACTTCTCTCTAGGAGGACTTCTTTTAACTGATAATGACTATTGATAAGCACCCCATTCCTTTAATTCTCTAACTCAAATGATAAGTCAAAAAGTCAAATTCTTTTCTTTCACTTTGCATGGTAAATACACATAATATCCTTCACTCACTGATATCCTTTTTTTTTTTTTTAAGCAATTGGGGTTAAGTAACTTGCTCAAGGCTACATGGCCAGTCATTATTTTATGTGCGGGTGCTCATTTTCTGAGGCTGGAACCAATCCCGGATCATCCTAACTTCGGGGCTGGCGCTCTTACTCACTGCGCCACCTAGCCTTCCCAACTCACTGATATTCTTAATCTGATTCTAACCAACAAAGAGCAGCTAGTCACCACAATAGTGACCACTTCATCTTAGAATTAATAAATGAGGAAGATAGGAAAGCTGAGTTTAGTCTGATAAGCACCCTAGCTTCTGAGAGAGTGAATAATAATAGTTTCAGAGAAAAAACAGGTATGATTTTATAGCCTGAAATTCTACAGGAGAAGTTGCTAGACTAAGAAAGTTTTCAATAATAAAATGCTGAAGCTAAAAACAGAAATAAGTCTTTTTTTAATTTTTTGCTTTTTGGAGGGCAATTTGACGTTAAGTGACTTGCCCAAAGTAACACGGCTAGTTTTTGTGTTAAGTCTCTGAGGTCGAATTTGAGCTCAGGTCCTTCTGACTCCAGGGCTTGTGCTCTATTCACTGAACCACCTAGCTGCTCCAGAAATAAGTCTGATGAAGAAAAGAGGGGCAGAACTTTTTCAAGTGAGCAATGTGGACACATAGGGATCTTAGCAACCAATGTAGATTTTATTTTATTGGCACCTTTACATCCTTATGATTTTGTTTCTCTGCTCTTGATGACAAAGGAAAACAATTAAGCAATAATGTCTACTATTAGATCTGACAACATATACAAAATCTGTCCTAATAGTACTTTGCCTCTTTGCTAAGAGTGGGAGAGCTATGTGTTCTCTGGGACCCTCACTGGTTTTTCAATTACTCAAAATTTGATTTCTGTTTAGTTAACTTTTTCATACATGATTATATATTGTGGTTGTATATATTTTTCTCATGGTTCTGCTTATTTTGTTGCATCATATAAATCTTTCCATGTTTCTCTGAATTCCTCATATTCTTTTTTTTTTTTTTACTACATGACAATGTTCTACTTTAAACATCACCGTATTTTTTCAGTTGTTCTGCAATGTCTAGCCATTTAATTTCTAGTTTTCTACTACCACAAATAGTGGTATGAATATTTTGGTAGGTAATGGATCTTTTTTCCTGTCTTTGACTTTCTTTGGCTATATGCCTAGCATTGACATTTCTGGGTGAAAACTTATGGATACTTCATTTTCCTGCATAATTCCTAATTGAGATTCAGAATTATTAGCTCACTTCACAGCTCTACCATGTGGATTAGTGTGCTTTCCTCCTCCCCCATATTATAAGGATTATTGACATTTTTTGTGTGACCAAGTTCTATGCTATGAGGTCAAACTTCAAAGATGTTTCAATTTCTATGTTTTACTGTTAGTGATTTTGGTCATATTTTCATAGAGTCATTTACATTTTAACATTCTTTTGAACACTTCTTTCATGTACTCTGATTCCCTATCTAGTGAGAAATGGCTCTTGGTATTAGATATTTGTATTAATTGAGAGACAATATGGTGTAACTGAAAAAATTCTGACCTGGTGGTACTGAACTTGGAATTATAGGACGTGAGTTCAAATACTAGCTCTCCCACTGACTACTATACAGCCGTGGATATGTCTTTTAACTTCTCAGGACCTCAGTTTCCTAATCTGTAAAATGAGGGGGTTGGACTCGATGACCCTGAAGGTCTCTTCTATCTTTAGATCTATGATTCAGCTCTCTCTGTCTCTTTCTCTTTCTCTACATACATATATACATAAAGACATGTGCATGACATTGGACTTTTATTGATGGAAATATTTCACCCAGTCTACCATTTTTCTTTTATTTACATTAATTTTATCTATGCAAAAGTATTTTTAATTTTGTATATATAACATTATTTGTTATACTTTATCATCTCTGTGTCTTTCTTAATTACATATTCTCTTCCTAACCACAGTTGTAAAAACTACTTGATTCTCGTTCTCTTGTAGTTTCTTTTTATGGTGTAACCTTTGACATTTCAGTTGTATATCTATTTCAAACTTATTGTGTATATCTATTTTAAACTTATTCAAGCTTATATGGTGTGAGATGTTCGTCTAAATCTAATGTTTGACAAATTACTTTCTAGTTCCCCCAATCAGTTATTATAAAAAAGGAAACTCTTCCCTTGGTGATTTATGTTGCTGCGTTTATCAAACACGGAGCAACTACTTTCAATTACATCTGTTTCTTGCTTATTTTAGGCTATTCTGCTGATATATTTCCCTGATTTATAAAAAAATCCTCTAATACCTAAGAGATCAAATGATGACTATTACATAATAAAATTGTTTGATGTCTATGTCCTTTTCATTTGTACTACTTACTCTTAATTCCCTTGGGATTTCATGTCTTATTTTTTTCCTTCCAAATTAATTTTACTATTTCGTCTAGTTCTTTAAAGTATTCCTTCAGTAACTTGAATGGTTTAACACAAACCTGCACAACTTGGCAGTTGATAGGAGTCAAAGTAGCTTACTTTCCAAATAAAGATATAATTAATGATTAAACTATTTTGCAAATAAGCCATATTAAACAAAGGGAAATTTCAATTAATGTCAATTAATTATGCTTACTACTTAAGATTTTTATTTCTCATGAAATTGCTCCTCTCAGACTAGAGACACAGACTGATGATAGTTGGTTGCTGTAGGACATGTTACAAATAGGAGAGAGTGCACAGTAGCAACCCACCTGCTAAGTTACAGAATAGTAACTAGTGGAAGGCAGTTAAGTGGGACTTGAACAAAGAACTTGTTACTTCTTTACTTTCTTTTACATTTTTTGTGGGTCATCCAAAATCCTTTGGCAGGCCCTGGGCCATATCATAATTTTTTATTATGTTGGTACAGTTCAACCATGAGTGATAAATATCATTTCAATTATTTGTTTTCCATCATTTCTGTCAAATGTCTTGTAGTCATTTTATATATCTATGTATGTGTGTGAATTAGTAGATTAAATCTCATATATTTTGTAATGATTTTGAAAGGAATTCTTTATCAATTCTTCTTGGTTTTTGTTAGTACTTTATAGAAATTATTTTTCTGAATTTATTTTATACCTGCCATAATTAAGCTAGTAATCCTGTGAATTAACTTAGTTACTGATTTTTTGGTGATTTAAAAAAGTATATGATCACATCATCTCCAAATAAGGATGATTTTGTTTTCCTTTTGATGATGATGTTCTCTAACCTTATTGCTATAGCTATTATTTCTAGAACTTTTCTAGAGTTATGTCAAATAATAGTGGGTAGAGAGAGCATACCTGATTTACTCCTGCTTATACTGGTAGAGCTTCTGGTGTTTCTCCATTGCAAACAATGCTAGCCCTTGAATGTATGTTTTTGATCATATTAATGAAAGGCCTTATAATGCTTTTGGGGGTTTTTAACATGAATAAATGCTGCAGTGTATCAAAAGATATTTTGCATCTATTGAAATAATCATGTATCTTCTGCTATCCTTGATTGTATAATTATGCTAGTTTTCTTTAATATTTAATTATTTATACATTACTGTTATGAAAACAATCTGTCATAGTGGATTATTTTCTGGCTATTAGAGGCAGCTTGGTTTAATTGATAGAGAAGCAACCTTGAATCCAGGAAGAAATTTTGAAGATGCAAACAGAAATAATTCTAATGAGGAAGAAAAGGGGCAACTTATCTTAAGGGAACAATGTGGATGCATAGGTATCTTCACAAATAACTTAGATTTTATTTTACTTTAATTTCTTAATTTAAGTACCATACTGTTTGATTTACCCTGGGCAAATCACTTAACCTGTCAGTGCTATAGACAACTCTCTAATACTCCATCTAAAAGTTCCCTATGCCAAAAACAAAAAACCAACAAGAAACCCATGACTCTAGTTCTTATCTCTATTTATGAGTACATTTTAAAAAAAATTGTGCGTTACTATTCATTAATGAGATTGGTCTCTTTCTCTGTTTTATCTCTCCCTGGTTTGAATAGCAGGACCTATGTCTCACAATAGTAACTTGGTTTTAAAGTTCTTTTTCTCTCCATTTTTAGGACAATTTTTGGGAGCATAGTTATTAATTACTTTAAAAATATTTGACATAATTAATATAGCTAGGTATAATCATATAGGTTTGACCAGTTTTATTTTTTTTCCCTAAAAGGCAAGATAGCTGTTTCTGAGCCTTGATTGATCTCAGGGCTCAGGCTTGAGGCTTGACACAACTTCGCAGTTCATTATGGTATGAGAAAGCTAATGAGGAGCCTGCAGCCCTCAGACTTGGTGGATGTCTCACTGCAATACTAGTTTACCACATCCTGCTCATCCAATACTTTCCTGTATGGAGACAAGTGAGGCCATATCTACCTGAACCAGTGCTGTATCTTTCCTGAACATTCTTTCTCTTCTATGGCAATGTAAACTCTCTTTCATGAACTTTTAGATGGTCTATCTACACATGTTTCATTTCATTTTAGTTTTGAACTTGAATCACCAGATCAACTTGAATCAGGACTGGCCTACAAAATAAGCCTCAAACATTCTGCAAAAGAGAAGGAAAAACCCCAACTTACCTTGTCATTGGTGCCATTTTTCCAGTATTGCACATTGTAAGTCCATGAGTAATAATAATCTTTTAAAGTCCATATGTCAGGTTCATTTTCAACTTTTGGACACGAGAAGTGTAAATGTAAAGAACCAGCCAATGATTCTACTAGTACTTCAGGAGGTCCAATGGTGGCTAAGAGAGAGAACAAAGGAAAATCACACACTATTTCATTGTCCACCAAAATAGGTAACATAAGGAAAGCAAATTAACACAGATCCTTAGGCCTAAAATAAGGCAGGTAGTGGTCAAGTAAGTCTTCAGTATAAATATTAAATATGACATGCACTAATATTATACTTCACTCCAATGATGTACATTCTTGCTATTATATGGTACTACTATGGCAAAAATGAATGCTATCCTGAGCCAGTGAAAGTTTGAAAACCATGCCTGTGGGGAAGTCACCAACAGAGGTCTTTGTTGCAACTCATTTTCATCAAATTCTGATGACTGATTTAATATATAGTCTTAGAGACGGTGGTATGATAAAACGGAAAGAGTATGGGAATTATGTATTTGGTCCTGATACTCACGAGCTCTGCGACCAGGGACATTTATTTTTTGTGACAAGTGGAGATAATGTAAAATGGAGATAATACTCGCACTACCTACCTCACCTCACCTTTGTTGTTGTTGTAAACTTTAAAGTACTAGATAAGGAGTTGTTAGTAATGCTTTTATTTTCACATACAGAATCATTTCATTTAGCTGGAATTTGGGGAGTAATGAATGGTTTGTATGAAATTATTTTTCTAGTTAAATGAAGTACACTTTAAAAAAAGCCATTTTTGGTATTACGTATTTTTCTGTTTTCTTAAGAATATAATGAACATACTATAATGTATCTGTGATTTCATAGATATACACATTTTCTATCCTGTGTTATTCTTGCCCATTTTAATAGACTGTTTTTTTATGAGCTTATTTATTTACTTTTAGTTTACAACATTCAGTTCCACAATCCCTTAAGTTTTCACATTTTTGTAGGATCTACTAAGACCTTTACATTAGTGAAGGTTGTAAAGAAAGATTAAAACCAATGGAATGAACAATGGGGAAGAGGAAACACAACAAAACAAGAAAAAGAAAGAAAGCAAGTAGTTTGCTTCAATCTGCATTCAGACCCTGAACGTAGTTCTCTGGATGTGGGTATCTCTTTCCATCATGAGTCCTTTGTAGTTATCTTATAACCTTAAATTGCTGAGAGGAGCCCAGTCTACCAAGGTTAGTTGTCACACATACATTGTGTATGTAATTGTGTACAAATTTCTCCTGGTTCTGCTCTTCTCACTCAACATCAGTTTATATAAGTCTCCAGGTTATTATGAAGTCCATCTGCTCCTCATTTCTTATAGCACAGTAGTATTCCATTACATTCATATACCACAACTTGTTCAGCCATTCCCCAATTGATGGGCATCCCCTAGATTTCCAATTCTTTGCCACCACAAAAAGGGCTGCTATAAATGTTTTTGTACATATGGGTCCACTTTCTATTTCTATGATCTCTTTGGGATACAACCCTAGAAGTGGTATTGCTGGGTCAAAGGGTATGCACTTATCCCTTTGGGCATAGTTCCAGATTGCTCTCCAGAATGGATGGATCATTTCACAACTACACCAATAATGCATTAGTGTTCCAATTTGTCCACATCCTCTCCAGCATTTATCATTTTCCTGTTTTGTCATCTTAGCCAATCTGACTGGTGAGATGTGGTATCTCAGAGTTGTTTTAATTTGCACTTCTCTAATCAAGAGTGACTTAGAGTGCTTTTTCATATCTTTAATTTCATCCTCTGAAAACTGCCTGTTCATATCCTTTGACCATTTATCACTTGAGGAATTAACAGACTGTTAAAAAAAAATACTGCCATACCGGTTGCCTCATAACAAAACTCCTCATCAAAATCCCTTTTGTAATAATGACTACAGTCAAGTTTTTTCCAAGCATAATAATGATAGTCTCCAACCCTGCCTCTTCCACAGTCCTGGAAGGGATGACCCAAGCTAGTTCTCAGGGTTTCTGAATCTTTTCCTCTCTTAGGTCTACATGGGACAACCCCACTGGTAAGATCACTACAGTCTTTAGACTCTGACCCCTGCCAGTGCTTGGATTATGGTTTTAGGGCCCTCATACCCCCTGCAGTCATGGAGAAGGATGTCTTGCATTTCTAATAGGGCAATATACTAAACTGGGGTCCCTCAGCATCAGCTCAAAGTTGGGAAAACATAACTTGGAGTAAATGACATGGTATTTTGTTCTTCTGTATTTTTCCCCCTGCATGGGAATGCCCACCTATAATTTTTTTTGTCCTTTACTTGTTTGTTGATCCCTCACTTTATTTGGTATATGGTTTCCTAACTGTTTTTGTGATGGAATTGAGTTTGATCAGAACCTTTCATGCTTCCATCATCAATCCAATATATTAGAAGCATTCTTTTAGCTCTTTTAACATTTTGTGGGTGCCAGGGCAGCACTTAAGTAGTCCATCTTTTAATCATGATTCTTTTTACCCACCTCCTTGCTCTAATCATACATATCTTGGATGATATCTTTTATGCGAGTTCTTAAGCATGGGTCACCATTGGTAATATGTCTTAGTCTGTTATGAATCTCTCCATTGTTTTGGGATTCACTGAATAGAAGATGACATAAGGTGTTAAGTTTTTCAGCTGTTTAAATAGCTTCACCTTTGCTCTTCCCAGCCCCATGAGGAAATAACTGTCCAAGAAGTTGCAGAGGGGTGGGTACCCTTGGCTGGTGACTAGGGCATGTAGTCCAAAGATGCCTAGGTATGTGGTTAACTCAGGATCAGAGAAGTCACTCTGGCATCTTCTCCCTAGCATGAGCTGGTCCCACTCTTCCAGAGCAGATTTCTGGATAGTCTGGAGGATTGGTCTCCAAAACCACAGCACATGTATAGCATAAGTCTGGTGCCAGAGACTGGATGACTGTAGAAGGTGAACATCCAGGGGGACTCAGGCTGAAGTACCCCAGGTTTATTATCTCCAAACTGCTGATACAAGAGGCCTAACCCAGGTGATATGGTCTGAATGTTCATTGTTTCTTACAACCCAGTACTGTTTCAATACATCTATGTACCACAATTTATTTAAGCATTCCCCAGTTGAAGGAAATCTATTTTGTTTCCAGTTATGAGCTACAAAAAAAGTACTACTCTAAGTATTTTGTTTTCATTTTTCTTTCCATTTAAATTATTGTAGTCATCATGTACATTATTTTACTTGGTCTGTTTGGTTCACCTTACATCAATTCCTGTGTTATCCCATGGTCATTTTAATTATATTCATTCTTCTTATAGCACAATAATATTTTATTATCACATACTATATGTATTATGTAACATAACTTGTATAGCCATGTCCCAACTGATGGACGTCTTCTACGTTTCCACCTTCTATGTTTTTACTACAGGAAAGGATACTCTCAACAACACACACAGACACACACACACAGACACACACACAATTAGCAAAAAAAAAATTAAGGATCTGAGTTGTCTATCAATGTTTCTGAATGAAGCACTGCCACACAAACAACTTATTTAAATCTGCATGAAAGGTCCTGTCTCCACCAGAATTCTAAAGAGGCCTCTCTACAGAGATTACCCTAGACCTAACAGGGAACACAAACTCGCTTTGATGAATTACTGTTATGTGTAAGAGGATTACAACATCTTCCTAGTGCTCAGAGATTTCTTTGCTCAGGAGGGACCAGAGACAATCTTTAGACTCACTTAGTTTTAGATCACTCTCCTGGGATCCAGAGAGATCCATAAGGGAAAATTATGAACCTCTTGATGGGGGGGAGGGAAAGGACTTGACCCTTCCCTAAATATTCTAGTTTTTTGATCCACTAGTTTTTTAACTCAATAAACAGTTTTCTAACAACTAGAAATAAAAAAAAAAAAACAACAACACAAGTGAACTAGCTGACTTGTTTGTAAGCTTCCCATTAATGGAGGTACCTGAACAGAGACTACATAACCACTTGTCAAAGATGTTATCTGAGTTGATTCCAGCACTGAGTAGGAATTTGCACTATGACCTCTAAGATTCTTTCCTTCACTAAGATTCTGTGATTCTAAATTTCAGCACAGTTTGGTCTAACCCACTGCAACCCCTAAATGACTGCACCCAGCAAATTCCCAACCCCTTCCCTCCCATCTGTGCCAGGCATTGGTCATAGGATCTTAGAGCAAGAGTTCAGAGGCCTTCCAGTCCAATTCCTTTCTTTTAGAGGTGAGGAAGCTGAGGCCCAGTAGCAAATAACAGGCATGATTCAAACCCAGGTCTCCAGACTCCAGGGTCAGTGGTCTTTCTACTTATGACAGTGCAGTTGTTGTCAATGGGAAAATGTCCACACCAAGAATCTACAACTCTGTCACCCAGATTATCTCTTGGCCACAATGAATTTCCCTTGGGTGACTCTGGCCTCTGTGTCAGTGTGTGTATTACATGTATTAAAGTAAGTGAATAATCACCAACCATTATTGTTTACAATCTTTCCCTATCTATAGGACAGAGGGATTTTTCCAAAACAATGTATTATATTCAATCCCAGGTTATCTATCATTAGTAAAACAATTGAAAAATATTTTGTCATTTTAAATGTGAATTTTTACATGTTATAATATATACAGTACACTAGTACAGCGCTGCTCATGTATACCATTTACCATTCTACTGAAACTGCTCTCTCCAAAGTTATCAATAATCTCTTGATTGCCAATATAATGTCTTTTTCTTAATCCTCATCCTTCTAGACCACTTTGCATCCACTGGCACTGTTGATGACTGTAGGATTAATGGAATATAAGATCTTCCTCATCCATTAATAGGCCTATGTGACCATATGTGTTTCCTGTGTTCCTTGGAACAGGGGTTGTGTTCCCAGATCTAAAGTACACAAGTATTTCAATCATGGATGTCTTGCTGTGTTGAGTTTCAGCCTAATTCACAGCTGTGATACATCCTGAGTCACATAGAGCCCACATTCAAGGAGATTCATATTGCTTTGGAAGAGGAGCTTGCATGGGGGAAGTTTGCTTTCAGGAAGGCTTTCACACCTTTTCACATTGAGCCAGTTACACACTGAGTGTAATGGGTTGTGATGTCTTCTGGCTCTAAGCCTATTAGTCAAAACTATATATATTCTAGTAGGTTGGTATTTTGCTTTGGGGCTCACTCATGGAAAGAACTTTTCTTTGTGATTTGGCCAGATGAGACTCTGGGTAGCTGTTGTTAAGGGGCCCCCCGGCTTTGAGAATCCAGATGTTGGTGCTCCCTGGTTTGGTGATTATGTATCTATTACTTTGTTTAGACAGTTGGAGCCTTGTCTATTGGATTCTTTCTTGGATACTCATTTCTTTCTACTTATCTGTCTGTCTGGTTTACTTAAAGTAAGATTGTTGACCTCTTTGAAGTTTTTCCTTTAGAACGTAGATCAAAGAACCTGTGCTAGCAGCCCTTCTGTGTGCTGGTGTTATTGGTCTTATACCTCTAAAGCAACTGCAAGTATCATTGCTGATACAATGTCCTTAATAAGTTTCCTTGAGAAAGGCGTCTTCATTTGTTGCCACTACTTTCTTTCCCACCAACTCTCTTTTTAAATGTCTATAGTCTAGCTCCTGACATCATCATTTGACTGAAATTGCTCTATCAAAATCACCAGTAATCTCTTCCTTAGTTGCAAAATCTAGTGACCTTTTCTTAATCCTCACCTTTTTTAATTTTTAATTTTTTTCTTTTCAAATGCTTTATTAACTTCTAGTTCATATCATTCATTTCTGCCAGGTTTTGAGTTACAAATTTTCTCTCCATTTTCCCCCCTACCGACCACCCCAAAATAGTGATCCTACTAGATATCCCATCCTCCAATCTGCTCTCTCCCATACCCCCCTCCCTGATTTTCCAATAGGGCACAGTGGATCTCTATGCCCCAATGCCTGTATATCTTATTTCCCAGTTACATGTAAAATAATATTAATAATTATATATATCTATAATCTATTTAAACATTTGATTTTAAAGTTTTGAATTCCAGATTCATTCCCATCCTCCCTTGTCACCCACCCTTACTGGAAGGATAAATAATTCAATATTGATTGTACATGTGAAGCTATGCAAAACATTTCCATAGTGGATATATTGTTAAAGACTGACTATATTTCCCTCCATCCTATCCCACCTCCCACTTGTTCTACTCTCTACTTTGATCCTGTCCCTTTTCAAAAATGGGTGCTTTCAACGTCCCTCTCCCCCTGAGCCTGCCCTCCCTTCCATCATCCCCTCTCTCATCCCCTTTTCTCCTACTCTTTTGTAGGGTGAGATATCCTACTTAGTGTGTATGTCATTCCCTCCCTAAGTCAAATTCAATGAGAATAAGGCTGACCCACTCCCTTTTGCCTTCCTATTCTTCCCCTCCATTGTAACCATTTTCCTTTGCAAAATCTTCTATATGAAATAGTTTACCCCATTCTGTCTCTCCCCATCTCCTCTCATTATATTCCTCTCTCACCTCTTAATTTTACCTTTTAAGTATCATCTCTTCCTATTCAATTGGTCCTGTGCCCTCTATCTATGTATACCTGTACACATATATACACACATTCACGTATATATTCATATGTGCATATACCCTTCTATATATATGTATATATATGTACACACACACACACACACACACACACACACATTTCTATTCCCTTCAACTATTCTCATACTGAGATATGTTTCATAAGTTACAATTATGGTTTTTCCATGTAGGGATGTAAATAGTTCAACTTTGATAAATTCCTTATGATTTATTTTCCCTGTTTACCTTCTCATGCTTGTCTTGCTTCTTGTATTTGAATGTCAAATTTTCTATTCAACTCTGATTTTTTCATCAAGAATGCTTGAAAGTGAAGACCCATATATACAAAAATAACAGCTCTTTTTGTGGTTGCAAAGAATTGGAAATTAAGGGGGTGCCCATCAATTGGGGAATGGCTGAACAAGTTGTGCTATATGCATGTAATGGAATACTATTGTGCTATAGGACGGACTTCATATTTACCCGGAGAGGCTTATACAAACTGATACTGAGTGAGAAGAGTAGAACCAGGAGAAATCTGTATACAATCACAGACACAACATATGTGTGATGACCAACTATGACAGACTGGACTCTTCTCAGCAATGCAGTGATATAAGTCAATCCCCAAAGACTCATGATGGAGAGAGATGTCTACATCCAGAGAAAGAACTAGAAATAACTGAGTTTGAATCCTGATTGAAGCAAACTACTTGATCTTTTTCTTTTTCTTGTTTGGTTTTATTTCCTCTTTACCATTTTTCCTTCCATCTCATACAATCCTCCTTTGTAACCTGACTAATGTCTAATGTGAAAGTATTTGCAGATCCTATACTGGACTATATGCTGTTGTAGGGTGTGGGGGGCAGGAGGGAAGGGAAATTTGAAACTCAAGGAACTATGGAATTGAATCTCGTAAACTAAAAATAAACAAAGGAAAAAAAAGAAAAAAAAGAATGCTTGAAAGTCCTTTATTCCACTGAATGACCATATTTCCCCCTGAAACATGATACTCAGTTTTGCTGGGTAGGTGATTCTTGGTTTTAATCCCAGCTCCTTTGCCCTCTGGAATATCATATTCCAAGCTCTTCCGTCACTCAGTGTAGAAGCTTCCAGATCCTGTGTTATCATGATTGTGTTTCTACAATATTCAAATTGTTTCTTTCTGGCTGCTTGTAATATTTTCTCCTTGATCTGGGAATTATGGAACCTGGATATAATATTCCAAGGAGTTTTCTTTTTGGGATCTTTTTCAGGAGGTGATTGGTGGATTCTTTCAACATTATTTTGCCCTCTGGTTCTAAAACATCAGGGAAATTTTCCTTGAGAATTTCTTTAAGGGTGATTTCTAGGTTCTTTCTTTGATCATCACTTTCAGGTAGTCCAATAATTTTTAAATTGTCTCTCCTGGATCTATTTTCCAGGTCAGTGGTTTTTCCCATGAGATATTTCACATTGCCGTCTAATCTTTCATTTGTTTGGATCTGCTTAACAGCATCTTGATTTCTCATAAAGTCATTAGCTTCCATTTGCTCTAGTCTAACTCTGAAGGAATGAATCTCCTCAGTGAACTTTTGAGATTCTTTTTCCATCTGGCAAATTCGACTTTTTAAGGTATTCTTCTCCTCATTGCTCTTTTAGGCCTCCTTTGCCATTTGAGTTAGTCTATTTTTTAAGGTGTTATTTTCCTCAGTCAGGCTGTTGACCCTCATTTCATACTTTTCCTACATCCTTCTCATTTCTCTTTCCAATTTTTCCTCCACTTCTCTTATTTGGTTTTCAAAATCCTTCTTAAGGTCCTTTATGGCTTGTAACCAGCTCATATTTTTCTTGGAAGCTTTTATTGCAAGAGTTCTGGCTTCCCTATCTTCCTCCTCTTCCATGCTTTGATTCTTTTTGTCCCCAAAATAGGAGTGTAAAGTTGGGTTGCTCTGTTTGCTTTGCTTCTTTTGTCTGCTCATGTTGCCACTTAATTACTTGACTTCTGGGCTTTTGCCACAGTAGAATTCTGCTACCAGAGTGGGGAGTTTTATCCCAATTGCTGGGGTTTTCTCAGCTGCCAAAGGTATTAGTTGGGTGCCCTCTCTGAAACCTCCACATGCTCTGCTAAGCTGGTCACACACCCCAAGACCTCCACCCTAGACTGCAATCCAGATCCAAGCAGGTTAAAGCAAGAGTGAATACTCCTCATACTGGTTGCTTGGTCCCCATACCATCTGCAGGCCAGGAGCTGAAGTATCCATGTTGGGGTGGCTGCATGGTTGCCAAGCCTCAGGGGCTTCTCACCCTGGGGGAAAAGGCCAACCACACTCCCAAACTACCAAATTTCAAAGTCCACAATGCACTGTCCTCTCAGTTTGTCCTTAGTATCTTTGGGTTGATAATTCTGGAAACTGCCACTGCTGCTGGTGATGTGAAGTCCCTCCAGCCACCGACTGGTCAGCCCTGCCCTGAGGCAAAAACCTCCATCAGGGCTGGGGTTGGCTCCCAGAGCACTGAGCTGGCCAATTCCTGCCAGCTTACCAGGCTGTCCTCAGTGGGAGGTTAGCTTCTCTGTGTCATTTTGTGGGTTCTGTAGCTCTGTTTGTTCAGAGTCACCTTTTACATGAATTAAAGGAGTTGGGAGCTGGAGCCCAGTGGAAGTCCTCTTTCTACTCAGCCATCTGGACTCTGCCCCCAATCCTCACCCCTTTAAAAAAAACTCTCTGCAGTCATTGAAAAGCCTCAGTTGGTCATTGTTGGTCATTTTGTTGGCTCAGAGTGATTGTAAATAGCAATTGTTTGTGCCCTGGCCTCATAACTTGGAGGGTCTTCCCCTCTATGCTATTTTGCTTGGAGATCTCATCAGCTCTTATTAATTCAATTATCATCTCTGTTAATGATTCTCAGATCTATTTGTCCAGCCCTAACCTCTCCCCTGTCCTCCAGTCTCATATCTCCTACTGCTTATTGAACATCTCAATCTGGAACTTCCTATTGACATTTTAAACTCAATAAGCCCCAAACTGAAGTCATTATGTTTCTCAAAGGATCCCTTTCCTCTCATTGCCTCTATACACAAAGCCTTGAAGGATATATGTGTCCCTACTCTACTTGTGCTCACTTTTGCTTTGCTTGAGGGACCCTCCTTCCAAAGTACATTGTCTCCAGGACTCTGATTTTTCTGTGCAGTTTTGGAGTAGAAGGTGTTACTTATTATAATTTTTCATTGAATTTCTTAATCATTCTTTCATCTACTTTATCCTTCATAATCAATTTAGTTACCAGGTTCTGTTGGCTCATTTTGGCAATATCCCAAATTCATCCCATCCTCTATTCCCACTGCCACTTCTCTAGCACAAGTCTTTATTACCTAAGCTTAGAGTAAAACAATTGTCTCCTTTTAGATCTTCCTGTCACTACTCTTTATCCCCTTTAACCCACTGCTGCCAAAATAATCTTTCCTATGTAAAGATCTTGCGACTCATTTCTCTACTCAAAATTCTTTACTGTTTACCAAGTAAAGTTGGAACCCTTCCATCTAGAATTCTGAGTGATCTGCAACCTGGTACCATCCTGCCTTTTCATATGTGTGTGTGTGTGTGTGTGTGTGTGTGTGTGTGTGTGTGTGTCTATGTCTCTCTCTCTCTATATATATATAGAGAGAGACATATACATAAATACACACAAACATATACATACACATATGTATATGTCCATGGTTTCCCCTGAGCTTGGGATGCCTTCTGTTCTTTTTAGCTGCTAAACTCCTACCCTTCATGTTAAACCCAATATATTTTTTTCTAGGATTCCAGTAATCACTTTCCTCCTTAGCTTTCACACAGAATTTTGTTTTGTTACTTTCAAATGTGTTTATCCTTTTATACAATATGCAACATAGCTATCTTGTCTTGGTGTCTTACCTCACTACTAGATAATAAGATTTTTTTTTTTGCTTTTTGGAGGAGGGAATGTAGGGCAATTGGGGTTAAGTGACTTGCCCAAGGTCACACAGCTAGTTTTTGTGTTAAGTGTCTGAGGCTGGATTTGAACTCAAGTCCTCCTGACTCCAGGGCTGGTGCTCTATTCACAGTGCTACCTAGGCACCCCATGATAATAAGATTCTTAAAGTCAGGGACTTGCTAAACTTTTTTCTACCAAGTGTGATGTATTAAAAATGTCTGCTGTTGTTCACAGTAATAACTAAAGGTCAAATCCAAGGTTCCATGCTTTATCTTTATCTACCATGATCATTATTCAAGAACCAATAGCAATATATGTTACCCGAGGCAGAACCCACTTTTCTAGACAACCCTACCTGGGTAATCTTTGGTACGGTTGGGTGGGAGAAAAAGGGCAACAAAAAGGAAAGGATTCAGAAGAGAGAATGAGAAAAGAGCCTCAACACTAAGATTAGGCATCCGAAGCACTGTAGGATGCCAGTGTCCAAAAGATTAGGCAGAGAAGGTGAGTCAATTTTCTGGAAAAAGTCAAAAGCAAGAGAATCTGCCAAAGACAAGGATGTCCATTTATATTCTTCATGGTCCTTTTGGAGGCCCACCCACTCCCATAACATGTGACTTGTATCCAGTAGACCACCCTGAATGCCTCTCAGCTTTGATTTGGCAGCACCAAATAATTTAAATTTTCTCCTTTTTACTTTTTCTCCTTTTTTCCCTTCTTTCTCTTTATTCTAACATAGATAGAATGTTCTTCAGCATAGATAGAACCAAACTTTTCATCCTATGATTTCTTTTTTTAGGGAGAACTTTTCTATCAGGATTTTTGGCGAGTTCATTTGTTTCCATGATTTCTTCTAACATCTTCATATGATATCAATTCACTGGTAATTTATAATAATTCTTTTTTTTAAAATATAAACTATCTAGCTCTGTGATTATGGACAAACTAACTTTGTTTTCTATCTTCTCATCTATAAAATAAGTGGGTTGGATTAGATCAGAATTTTCCAAACTGTGAAGTAATGGACAAAATTATTAGATATTTCTGAGTATAACTCCTATATAAATATGTTAACTTTCTAAAATGAAAATAAAATTCATATTGAAACCAACAAAAGTGATACTAACATAAACTGATTCTGTCAGTATGATACAATAATTATTTAATACAATATGACCAAATGAAATGAAATTTGCATTAGTATATGCTTAATTCGATGCTGACTTTGACTAAATTTTACATTTTAAATTTTACAGTTATCTCTAATTTTGCTACTGACTATAGGTTAACATTGTTGATTTAATGACATATTGGTCCAAATACAGGCAGTACTTTCTTCTCCTTTCTCCTGCTCCCCACCCCATCTCTTTAAAAAAAAAAAGACATAAATATTGAAAAATAACACCAATATCATGCATTATCATAACATCACAATGATATCACTCTAGAGCATGTATACTCAGGCTTTATATACATGATTTGGGAAAAACCTTGGACAGAATATATGTTCACATCATTATAGTATATGCTTTTTGCCTTGCCTTAAATTCCAACTTCCTTAAGACTTAGTAAAATGTTTAAACATTTTTCTTTCTTAGTCTACTTTACTGGTTCATTACCCATGGTCCACCCCATAACTGTGGGAATACTTCAAGGTTCTGTCCTATGCTTTTCTCTTTATCTCCATGTGGGTCTCTGTTAGTCTGTTTCTCATCACTGCCTTTTTTTTTTTTTTTTAGCAATTGGGGTTAAGTAACTTGCTCAAGGTTACATGGCCAGTCATTATTTATGTGTGGGTGCTCATTTTCTGAGGCTGGATCCTATCCTGGGTCATCCCAACTCTGGGGCTGGCACTCTTACTTACTGTGCCACCTAGCTGCCCCTCATCACTCTGTCTTGCTGATTATATCAGATACCATGAATTCAAGGACTCCAAAATCCTAAAATAACCTGCCTATTCTTAGAGCTTTCATTTCTTCTTCTCTCATTTCTTAGCCCTTTGCAATCTGGTTTCTAATCTCACCACTCAACAAAAACTATTCTCTCCAAAGTTACCAATAATTTCTTTTGTTGTTATTAATTGGACCTGCGATTTCATCAGCATATGGACGTTCCTGTGAGGAACTTCTATTAATGTGGGTCAACACATTTTCTGCAATTTATAGTCTAGACTAGGCATTGGCAAACTACTTCTCTTGGGTCAAATCTGGGCTCTGCCTAAGATAAGAATGGTTTAAAATTTTTATTTACAATGTAAAAATCATTCCTAGCAGTACAAAAACAGGTGGAAGAGGAGGGCTGGTTTGGGTTCAGCTGAAACCACAGCCTCAGCTGTGGTCATGACAGCTGCTCATGGGCAGTGAGAGGGAAATGGCAAACCAAGAAACCCCAAAAAGGGGTCACAAAGAATCAGATGTGACTGAAAACAACTAAACAATAACAAACATACTTTTGTACATTTAGGACCTTTTCCTATTTCTTTGATCTCTTTTGGGTACAGGACTAACAGTAATATAGATGAGGCAAATGCACTGTTTCTTAACTTTTTATGTCTAATTCCTAATTGTTGTCCAGAATGGTTGTCCTTATTTATGGATACATTAAGATTATATCAATGTGCTTGTTTTCAAATAGCACCTTCAACATTCAGTATTTTCTTTTTTTGTCATTTTTGATACTCTCATGGATGTGAAGTAGAAACTCAGAACTGTTTTGTTTTTGTTTTTGATTTTTGGAGGGGAGAAAGCAGGGCATTTGGGATTAAGTGACTTGCCCAAGGTCACATGGCTAGTAAGTGTTAAGTGCCTGAGGCCACATTTGAACTCAGGTCCTCCTGACTCCAGGGCCAGTGCTCTATTCACTGTGCCACCTAGCTGCCCCCACTTTTTTAAAATAATTTTTTGTCTTTATTAATTTGTTTGTTTACTTTTAGTTTATGAGATTCAGTTACACAATCCTTTGAGTTTCAAATTTTCTCCCCTCCCTCTCCTCTCCCGTGCCCCGCTCCACATGGTAGCATGCAATCAAGTATAGGAACTGCAAATACTTTCACATTAGACATAGTCAGGTTATAAAGGATTGTAACTGATGGAAAGGCACTCCACTTTTAATATTATAATTTGTAAGACTCCATTTGTTTGATTAATAGTAAGAATCATCTAGTAGGCTTACTTACCTTTTTAGCAAAAGTATTTACTAAGATAGTATAGTAAGAGCAGTTGGTACAAACATTCTTCCCCAAAACCTAGGGCATGCACTTTCACAAATACACGCAGGTCCATAGAAAGAGTAGCTTCAAACTTAGAATAGAATAGTAGTGCGACACACATATAGGGAATATGGGTGGCAAAGGGTCACTGGTACCAGAAATTCTTACTTTATA
The DNA here is from genome assembly GCA_011680675.1 of Gymnobelideus leadbeateri. Classification (NCBI taxonomy): domain Eukaryota; kingdom Metazoa; phylum Chordata; class Mammalia; order Diprotodontia; family Petauridae; genus Gymnobelideus; species Gymnobelideus leadbeateri. The sequence goes on from WOXC01009153.1 coordinate 188,585, forward strand.
GAGTTCTTAAACAGCAACCTTTGAAAACACCTCTCCGGGGGTGGCTAGATGGCGCAGTGAATAGAGCACCAGCTCCGGAGTCAGGAGGACCCGAATTCAAATTCGGCCTTAGACACTTGATGCACTTACTAGACTTGTGACTTTGGGCAAGTCACTTAACCCCAATTGTCCTGCAAAAAGAAAAGAAAACAGCTTTCTGCTGGGGAGATTGCTCAGCTGGGCTCCCAGGTTCTGTTTCTTTCTTTCTTTCTTTCTTTCTTTCTTTCTTTCTTTCTTTCTTTCTTTCTTTCTTTCTTTCTTTCTTTCTTTCTTTTTTGCTTTTTGGAGGGGGGAAAGCAGGGTAATTGGGGTTAAGTGACTTGCCCAAGGTCACATGGCTAGTAAGTGTTAAGTGTCTGAGGCCACATTTGAACTCAGGTCCTCCTGATTCGAGAGCTGGTGCTCTATTCACTGCACCATTTAGCTGTCCCCTCTGCTTCTTTCTTGAGACCACAGTGATAATTTTATCCATCATAATGGATAAAGCTTAAGGTACCTCCTTCCTTTCCACATCCATGTATGTCCTCAATTTTCTCTTTACTCTCAGCTGGATTCCTGGTTTCCCACAGGTCAGGTCTCATTGATCCCAAAGAGGGGCAGGGAAGGAGGAGAAGAAATCCTTTCTTCTCCTACCAAAGGCAATTACCTCTCAGGTCCCTGATTCTTCCTTTACTTCTGGCTCCAATTCTAGAACCGGCGAAGTGGAAACCTACTGAGAATCTACAGCTCTTTAAAGTCCAAAGAAGCATATAACTAGACCTTCTATATAGCCAATAACAAACATTATTCCCTTTTTTTCTAAAGAAGTTAAAACTCTTAAAATAATTAGATTGGAACTTTTATTTTTTTATAGATCAAAACCTTATCACATGTGATCACTTAACACCTTGTGATTTTATTCTAGGTTTTCAACAATTACATTAATTGAAGTGAGAGGAGAACCTATCTGTTACATTATCACTTTTCCTCTGATTATATTTGTCTGTTTTGTCTCTCTTATGAAAGAGGAAATTCCTCAAGGGTGGTGTCCTATTCGAGAATATTTCAAATATGTGGTATCAGGTGAATGCTTTTTACCAAGGGGAATGGAGGATCAGAAAGTTATTTCTGATGATTAATGTATAAAAGAAAATGATAGTGAGTTTTAGCACATTTACATTTTTAACAAGAAAAAAGAAAAAAATATCACTTACTGTCTTCCAAAGGACAAAAGGTGATGTTTACCCAATCTGACTGGTCATCTTCAGATTCAGCCCTGACACGCAAGATGAAGTTACCATATTTGGAAATGTCTGAGAAGTCACAGCTGGTGAAGATAATATTCTTGCATTTATCAACTGCCCTATCACTACAAAACCATAAAAACAAAAAAGGTTAGAGCTCTAATTCTCATTTACCTAGAAGCAAATATATTACTTCTTAGAATATCCATCTGATTAAGGACAGGGGGAAACTGAGAAAATGTAATTTAACTGTCCAGTCCTACTTTTCATTCTTGTTTTTTATTTGTTTATTTTTGATGACTAGGTCTCTCCCTATTGCACCCAGGCTAGAAGCAGCCACTTTTGGGCTGATTCCATTACTGATCAGCCTGGGAACTTTGACCTGCACTATTTTTGACTGTTTATTAAACAGCCTGGTAACTTCACATCCCTCTACTCCCTCTTTTGGGGGCTCATCATATTGGTGACAGACTTAGTGAAGATATCCAATAGGCTTAGTTCACAGTAACTCAGAACTCTTGACCTTAAGAGATCCACTGGTCTCAGCCTCCTCAGTAGAAGGGATTACAGGCTATCCTACGATGTCTAGCTGCCATTATTCTCGATAAACAATATGTATAGCAATGTATTAATATAGAAAAGTCTACTGATTTCTTTAGTGGGGAACGCTTAATGTAGGAACTCCTTTCAATGGCACATATCATAATCTGTCTATACATATGTTCATATAAATTAATGAAAAATACATAACAGTGATTTCTAAAGCATGTCCTAACAATAAAAACAGCAACTATAGCCTTAAGTACTCAAAGTCATATATACTATTCACATTCCTCAGTCTTTCTAAGATAAACATTTATCATTTCCAGAAGTTTGGCCAGTCACTCAACATGATTTGAAGATAAAAGACCCTACTTGCCAGAGTCAGTGACATAATTTTTAAAAAGTAAGTTTTTATTAATTTTCTTCTGTTTCTTACACCATTCTATCGCATTCATGTATTTGCTATCCCTCCCTCTCTGAGAGCCATCCCACATAACAAATAGTATTTTTTTAGAGAGGAAAGTCAATACAATTGGCTGAAACATCGAAAAAGTCCAAAAAGGGGCGGCTAGGTGGCACAGTGAGTAAGAGCGCTGGCCTCGGAGTTGGGATGACCCGAGATCGAATCCGGCCTCAGAAAATGAGCATCCACACACAAATAATGACTAGCCGTGTAACCTTGAGCAAGTTACTTAACCCCAATTGCTTATAAAAAAAAAAGAAAAAGTCCAAAAATATGTGCAATGTGTAACACCTGTATACCTCCTACCCCTACAAAGCAGTAGACTCTCTTCTCATATCTCTTCATTGCAATACTCTTTGATCTTCATAGTTTTGTTACGTTTACTTTTTTTGGTGTGTCATTGTTCATTTCATTTACATGGTTGTAGTTACTGTGTATAAAATGTTTTCTTGGTTTTGCTTGCTTCATTCTGCATCAGTACATATGCCTTTCTATACTTCTCTGTATACAACACACACATAATTTCTTACAACACAGTAGTTTCATTACTTTCATGTACCACAATTTGTTTATCCATTCCCCAACTGATGAGCATCTATTTTGTTTCTAATTCTTAACTATCACCCAAAGTGCTGCTATACGTATTTTGTAACAAATGGGGACTCTTTCTTATTGATTACTTCTTTGAGGTATAAATCCAATAATGGAGTCTCTGATTCAGAGGGTACAGACATTTTTATCACTTTATATAATTCCAAATTGCTTTCCAAATTGGTTCTACTATTTCACCACTTTACCAACAATATGTTAGGGTGCTTAGCTTTCCACCCCCCAACATTAACTGTTGTAATTTTTTGGTCACTTTTGACAAATTGCAGGGTATGAGATGAAACGTCAGGATTTTTTTTATTTGTATTTCTCTTATTATCAGTATTTGGAGCAATTTTTCATATAGTTGTGAATACTTTGCAGTCGTTTTGAGCCTTTTGTTTGTTTGTATCCTTTGATTATTTATCTATTGGGAATGGCTAATAGTCTTATTCATATTTATTAATTGTTTATATAGTTTTGATACCAAACCTTTATTACAGAAATTTTCCCATTTATTCTTTTCTCTTCTTATCTTAGTTGCATTTATATTGTCTATGCAAAAGCCTTTTAATTTCAAGTAATAAAAATTATTCATTTTATCTTTGGTAATTGCTTCTGTCTCTAGTTAGGAACATATATCCTACTCATAACTATAAAAGGGATATAATCTGTTTCTCTTCTATTAAAAAATAGGATTATCTTTAATATTACAGTCACATATTGGTTTAGGATGTATTGCAGAAAGTGGTCTAAGATGTTGGTCTAAATGTAATTTCTGCCAGACTACTTTTCAATTTCCTAGCAGTTTTTATCTGATAGGGTGTTTTCCCTAGGTAATTTATGTTTTCTGCTTTTTCAAACTTTAGGTTTATCTCTCTACTCTTTAAACAATATCAAATAGTTTTGAAGACTACTGCTTTATAATATAGCTTGAAGTCTAGAAGTGCTATTCTTCTTTCATCCTTATTGACATCATTTCCCTTGATATTCTAGATCTTTTGTTTTTCCAAATTAATTTTATTATTATTTTAGAAAGTTCTGTAAAATAACCTCTAGGTAATTTTATTAGTATAGCAATAAAAGTAGACATTAATTTTGGTAGTATTATCATTTTTATCATTGTGGCATGGCCTAGCCATGAGCAGTAAATATTCCTCCAGTTAAGTTATTCCTTTCCCCCTTATTTATTTATTTATTTATTTATTTATTTTTAAACAATTGGGGTTAAGTAACTTGCTCAAGGTTACACGGCTAGTCATTATTTATGTGTGGGTTTATGTGTGTCATTTTCTGAGGCCGGATTTGATCTCGGGTCATCCCAACTCCGAGGCCGGCGCTCTTACTCACTGCGCCACCTAGCCGCCCCCTTATTTATTTTTAACATCTTTTTATTTTTAATTTTTAATTCCAGATCCTATTTTTCCTCCACCACTACTCCAATCACTGAAAAGGCAAACAATGTGATGTCAATTATTTTTGTGAAATCATGCAAAATATATTTCCATATTAGTCATATTGCAAAAAAAAAAAAAGCAAAAAAATGTGATAAAACTATACTTCCATTTGCACTTAGAGTTCATCACTTCTATTTCTGGAGGTGGATGGAATTTTTTCATCATGAGTTCTTTTTTAATTATCTTGGATCATTGTATTGATCAGAGTAGCCAAGTCTTTCTCAGTTGATCATTATTACAACATCACTGTTACTGTGATATTATCCCATTTCTTTTCACTTCATTTTGCATCAGTTCATATAAATCTTGCCATGTTTTTTTTTCTGAAACCATCCTCCTCATTATTTCTTATAGCACAATAGTACTTCATCACAATCATGTGCCCCAACTTGTTCAACCATTCTCCAATTAATGAGTATTTCCTCAATTTCCAATTCTTGCCATCACAAAAAGATCTGCTATACATACATATATATTTGTACATTTAGGTTCTTTTCCTTTTACTATGATCTCCTTGAGGTACAGACCTCATAGTGCTGGCATTACTAGGTCAAAAGTTGAACAAGTTCACTGCTCCATCAATTCATTAACGTACTTATTTTTCCCCATTTCCTCCAGCATTTGTCATTTCTGATAGGTATGCCTCAGAGTTGTTTTAATTTGCCTTTCTCTAATCAATAGTCATTTAAATCTTTTCATATGACTACAGATAGCTTTTATTTCTTCTCCTGAGAAATACCTTTCATATCCTTTGACCATTTATCAATTGGGGAATGGTTCTTATTTTTATAAATTTGACTTAGTTCCCTATATATTTGAGAAATGTGACCTTTTTCAGAGAAACTTGGTATAAAATTTTTTGATATTACTTTATTGTATTTGGTATTACATATTGCCTATGGCACCTTTTGACAAAATCTCACAATTATTTCTTTTAATCAGGTCTAATTTTTTTTTTTGCTTTATCTGAGATAATGATTGCCATCCCTGCCCTCTTTACTTCAGTTGAAGTCTATTATAGACTCTGCTCTAGTCTTTCATTTCAAATCTGTGTGTCTATCCCAAATGTGTCTCTTGTACACAACATATTGTTGGATACTGTTTTCCAAACCATTCAGCTATCCACTTCTGTTCTGTGGGTTAGTTTAATCACATTCACATTCTCATTTATGATCTTTAACTGCATTTCCCCCATTCATTTTCCTCCATTTATTCTTCTCTTTCTCTCTTTTTATCCTGTCCCTCCTCAAAAGTCTCTTTTACTTCTGACCACTGCTTCTCTTAATCTATCCTTCTCCTTATCACCTGCCTCCCCCATATCTCTTGTCACCTTCCCCTCCTATCTCTGTATTGAGTAAAATAGATTTTGGTACACAAAAGAGTGTGTAGATATATGCCTCCCTCTTTGAACCAATTCTGATGAGTGTAAGGTTTAAGCATTTTCTATACGTTTCCCCCCGCCCCCCATTTTCCTCTCCACTATAGAAACTCTTTCTTGTATGCCTCCTTTATGCGAGAAAATTTGCCTCATTGGGCCTCTCTTTCCCTACTTCCAATGCATCCCTCTTTCTCATCCTTACATTCTGTTTTTGGAGCTCATTCCAACATAATTGACTCACACCCATGCCCCCTGTCTATGGAAATTCCTTCTAACTGCCCTAATAATAATAAACTCCTAAGAGTTACATGTTTCCTCTTCCCATATAGGAATGTAAATAGTTGAACTATATTGAGTCTTTTATGATGATTTTTTCTTATTTACCTTTTTATCCTTCTCTTGAGTCTCATGTTTGAATGTCATATTTTCTATTCAGCTCTGGTCTTTCCATAAAAAATTCTTGGAAGTCCTCTATTTCATCAAGTATCCATTTCCCCCCATTTTTTTCTCCTGAAGAAATACTCAGTTTTGCTGGGTAAGTGCTTCTTGGTTGTAATCTTAGCTCCTTTTCCCTCTAGAATAGCAGATTATAAACCCTCCACTTTTTTAACATAGAAGCTGCTAAATCCTATGTGATCCTGACTGCAGCTCCATGATATTTGAATTATTAATTTCTGGCTGCTTGCAATATTTTCTCCTTGACCTTGGAGCTCTGGAATTTAGCTATAATGTTCCTAAGAGTTTTCATTTTGGGATCTCCTTCAGTAAATCCTCTAGCTCTAAGATTCTTTCCATTTCTATTTTATCCTCTAGATCTAAGATAGTGGGACAATTTTCCTTGATAATTTCTTGAAATATGATAACTAGACTCTGTTTGAATCATGGCTTTCAAGTAGTCCAAAATTTCTTAAATTCTCTCTCTTCAGTCTATTTTTTCAGTTCAGTTGTTTACCAATGAGATATTTCACTTTTTATTCTATTTTTCATCCTTTTGATTTTTAAAATTGTTTCTTGATGTCTAGTGGAATTATTAGCTCCTACTTGCCCAATTCTGATTTTTAAGCCTTTAAATTTAAATAATTTGAGAATTATTTTCTTCAGAAATTATTTCCCCCTTTTCTATTTCTGCCAATTCCTCTTCTTAAGGCTTTTTTTTTTGGTCATTGAATTTCTGTCCCTCTTTTACCATTAGGTCAATTCTGTTTTGTAGGGTGATATTTTCTTCAGTATTTTTTGTCTTTTTTACCAAGCTGTTAATTCTCTTTTTAAACTTTTCTTGTATCACTCTCATCTCTTTCCCCATTTTTTCTCTGTCATTCTTATCTCTTTCTTTAGCTCTTCCAGGAATTCTTCTTGGAGTTTAATTAATATTTTTTCTTTGAGACTTCAGTTGTATCTGTACTCACATTGTTGTCTTCTTCTGAGTTTATGTCTTGGTCTTCCCTGTCATTGTAGTAGCTTCTTATGGTCAAGTGGTGTAAAATTTCTGAGGTTAATCACCAGATATTTCATGTATTTGCAGTTATTTGGAATAGGACTTCTCTTTCTATTACTGCTTCTTATGTTTTATTGTTATTATTATAGAGAAATGTTTCTGATTTTTGAGGATTTATTTTGTAGGTTGCAACTTTGCTGAAGCTCTTGTCTCAATTGGTATCTTTGCTGATTCCCTGGGGTCTTCCAAGTAAACCATCATATCATCAACAAATAGGGTTACTGTTACCTCCTCTTTGCCTATCTTTATTCTTTTAATTCCTTTATAGAACTATATCAAATAATAGAGGAGACAGTGGGCATCCCTGTTGCACTCCCATATTTTATTGGATAAGATTCTAGTGTACTCCTATTGCAGACATTGCTTTCTTTTGCTTTTAGATGTATGCTATTCATGATATTAATAAAAAGTTACTTTATCCCTATTCTTTGTGCAATTTTTAGAATAAAGGAGTGTTGTACTTTGTCAAAGACATTTTTCTGAATCTATTTAGATGATCATGTGGTTTTAGATGCCTTGGCATTTAATTTGATTAATTATGTTGATTGTTTTCCTAATTCCAAACCATCCCAGTAATCCTAGCTTAAATAATATGATCATCATAAATGATTTTTTTTGGATAAATCACTAAAGTTTGTTTGATAGATTTTGTCCAAAATTTTTAAATCAATGTTCATTAATGATATGAGCCTACAGTTTTCTTTCTGTGTTTTACCTTTCACTGGTCCAGGAATTAGAACCATATTTGTCTTATAAGAGGATTCTGATATAGTGCTTTCTCAAATTTTGAGAATAATCTGTGAAGTTTGGTACTAATTGTTCTTTAAAAATTTGATAGAATTCTCCTCCAAATCCATCAGGATGAGGATTATTTTTTCCTTGTTAGTTCCCTTAAAACTTGATCTATTTTCTTTTCTGAGATTGGGTTATTTAAGATACCCCTTCACTCTTCCCTCTTCCTCCATCTAAATACTACCATGCTTTAAAAGCCCGACTCAAATTCCATCTCCTCCATAAAGATTCTTTTGATTCCTCCCACCAAAAGTGCTCTTTTCTAAGGCACAAACTACAAGTACAACTCATTTACTGCTTACTATGCATTGCCTTGTCCTGGGGATTTTTGTTGTAGTTTTTAAAAGTGTATTAATCATGTTTCTTCAACAAAATTATAAAGCCCTTAACAGGAACTGTTTCCTACATCTAAGGCAATATTCATTACAGCTATGCAAGTGTAGTGCACAGCTATCAATAAGGCTATAAACTCAATAAAAATTCAAATGCCATGGCCACTGCCACAGGGGCTACATCCCGTTAACTTCCACTTCCCCTGAACATCTCCATCTGGAGTTACTGCCACTGCCACCAGGGAAGGACGGAGGAGAAGAGAAAGGCATCCTCTTTGAGTAGATGGAGGTAGGACAGAGGAGTGGATTGGAAGCAGTGTGTTTCAAATATCTCAAATCTGAATTCAGAACACATTTTTTCCCCATGGAAATCATATTAGGAATGTTAGTTAGATTCAGCTATTTAATACTTTTAGCATGTGTGATTCCATTATTTTTGTTCCAGTGGCAAAGCCTTTTAAGATCTAGAGTCATCTCCATGCCTTTATGGGGCATTAAGAGAAGGAACTTGATGGATACTGAATTACATTACTGGTTAAATAGACTTTTGAGGGGTAGCCTAGAAATATAATTACCATTTATAGTTAGGTTAAGGGGAAAATGTTTTACTAGTTCCAAATCAAATTTTGGAAAGCTGTGTATTTCTAAGCTCAAGTTAATCCAACAAGTATTTATTAGATGCCTGCTATGTGCAAGGCATTTTGCTAGGTTCTGGAAATAAAGACAAAAAAATTGAAATAGGTTTTGCCTCTGAGGAACTTACAGTATGGGGCACAACAATTTCATATGGAATAAAAGTTTTCATTAGCTATTGGGAACTATTTTCCATATTAATGATATTAATTTAATTAATTAATGAGATTTCTTATGTGTCTCCTATGTCTTCCTATGAAATCTCATTTATGCTAATTAAATAAAATGCTGTTGAAAATTTTATTCATTTAATTTTTTGAAAATATGCACAGTTAATGAGATTTCCTATGTATCCAGACTTTAGGGACACCCTATATAGTAGTATGATAGATAAATAGCAAGATATTATTTTGATTGAGAAGTGGTAGATTATAGTACTCATTTAACAAAGAAGAATATATCTTCTGACTTTGATTTAATGATAATGGCACAACTTTAAAAAAAAACTTTAAAAAAAAATTTTAATCTCCTTTCTCTATACCTTTTTACAGACTGTTTCCCATGCTTAGGATGCATTCCCTCCTCACTTTTGCCTCTACCCTTCAAAGCTCAGCTAAATGCTACTTCCTACATTTGGCCTGTCCTGATTCCTCCTCCCCCATATAGTTTTTATTTTATTTTGTTTTTATTTATTTATTTATTTTAAAGCAATTGGGGTTAAGCAACTTGCTCGAGGTTACTCGGCTAGTCATTATTTATGTGTGGGTGCTCATTTTCTGAGGCCAGATTCGATCCCGGGTCATCCCAACTCCGAAGCCAGTGCTCTTACTCACTGAGCCACCTAGCCTCCCCGCCCATATAGTTTTATATGAATTTTGTATATTCTTTTATGTGTACATGCTGTGTCCCTGGGTAGAGGGACCTTACTCCTTGAGGTCAGGAATGGCTTAATTTTTGTCTTTGTATCTCCAGCACCTAGTAGAGTGCCTGGAATATGGTCAGCACTTTATAAATGCCTATTGAATGATTAGAGGACTGTAGGTAATGTTAGTAGAGTATTACAAGCTCTTGAATGTCTCATAACCATGTGGAAAGGCTTTGAGTACCAAACTGATAATTTATTACATTGAGCAGATCAATAGCCTAGATGAGCTCAGGAACACTTGCCATCAGAAGGCCTGAGTCCCAGCAACTCAGAAAGGCTATGTAGGACCTGAGGGAGGAAAAATATATATATCAGAAGAGGGAATGCTGACACCAAAGAAATTATGGATTCTTGAAATATTGAAGCAAAGAAGATAATAATAGCTTATATTTTTATTGTGCTTTAAGGTCCATGAAGGATTTTACATGATGTCACTTGACCCTTTCAACAGCCCTATGAGGTAGGTACTAGAAGTATGATTACCTCCACTTTACAGACTAAGATACAGTCACAGAGGTTAATTGACTTGCTTGGGCAATCAATAAGTGTCTGAGGAAAGAGTCCATCTCAGATCTTCCTGACTCTGAGTTCAATGTTTTTCCCCCCACTAAATTGTTCTACCTGTCCCAGACTTTGGACTTAGAGTCATTGTTTATGGTTGGCATAAAGCCATTAAATAATAATCCACACTCAAATGAAAAATAAAATTTTTGCATGGAAATTAGACTGTCATGATTTCATTGGTATAAAGAATTTGCAATGAAAAAATGCCTTTGGGAAGAGACAGAATGGGGTAAATTATCTCATATAGAAGAAGCAAGGGAAAACTGTTACAATGGAGAAGAACAGAAAGGCAAGAGGGAATGGGTCAACCTTACTCTCATTGAATTTAGCTTAGGGAGGGAATGACATACACACTAAATAGGGTATCTCACCCTACAGGAGAGTAGGGGAGAAGGGGATGAGAGGGGGAATGATGGAGGGGAGGGCAGGTTGGGGGGGAGGGTAGTTAGAAGCACACATTTTTATAAAGGGACAGGGTCAAAGTAGAGAATAGAACAAGTGGGGGGTGGGATAGGATGGAGGGAAATATAGTCTGTCTTTCACAATATATCCACTATGGAAATGTTTTGCAAAGCTACACATGTACAACCTATAATGAATTTCTTATCTTCTCAGTAAGGTGGGTGACGAGGAAGGAAGGGAAAGAATCTGGAATTCAAAGTTTTAAAATCAAATGTTTAAAATATATATTATTATTAGTATTTTTTTTTTACATGCAACTGGGAAATAAGATATACAGGCACTGGGGTATGGAGATCCATCTTGCCCTACCAGAAAGTTGGAGGGGGTATGGGGGAGGATATAGGAGAGAGCAGATTGAGGGAGGGGGTATACAGTGGGATCGATGTTTTGGGGTGGTGGGTAGGGGAAAGATGGGGAGAAAATTTGTAACTCAAAATCTTGTGGAAATGAATGATGTAAACTAAAAATAAACATTTTAAAAAAAGAAAAGAAAAAAAGAAAAAATGCCCTCTTCCAGTGCAGACTGGCCTCTACTCACAATCCATAATCTGAGTGGTTAAGTAACTTGCTCAAAATCATAAATCAAGTATATGTTAGAGGTGGGACTTGAACCAGGTCTTTTGAATGAGGTCAGTTCTCTATCTACTTACTACTATTAACTCTTTTTTTTTTTAAAGCAATTGGGGTTAAGTAACTTGCTCAAGGTTACACGGCTAGTCATTATTTATGTGTGGGTGCTCATTTTCTGAGGCCGGTTTCCATCTTGGGTCATCCCAACTCCGAGGCGGCCAGTGCTCTTACTCACTGCGCCACCTAGCCGCCCCACTACTATTAACTCTTGATTGCTTTGCAAGAACTCCATAAATACTAACGGAACTCATCCTTGAACATTCTCAAGAGTTAAATTTTGGGTATAAGATTTAAAGGCAAGCTACTGACCTATAAAATGCTATTTAAAGAGAAAAGCTGAAATTGATATAGGCTTTTTTCCTGCTATAAAACAGCTATGTCTGATAAAGATGGTATGTTTTATTTTATTTTTCCAGCAAACTGTGGCTGGTTTAACATATATGCAATAATAATGGATGTCTTTTGGATATTTGAAGGGTGTAAATCTCCAGATAGAAAATACAGACATTCACATAGTAGAACCTACTAATATTACTACTACTACTACAATTTCTCTTCCTTCAAAGATATAAAAATATTATTTGGATTTGATAAGTGTAAAGTTCTTAGAGTACACCAGTGAAATGCAAAGGACTTTACATTATGTCATTTGATCCTTAAAACAACCCTATAAGGTAAATATTACAAGTATTATTATCCTCACTTTACAAACAATGAAACAGAGAGTTTAATTCAATTAACTGACCCCAGAATTAATACCAGTTAACTGACTCCAGAGACTGTTTACCTATAACCTCCAGGTAGGAAACATTGAACACAAAGATATCAAGGAGAAGACCATGACTGAATACATTGAGACTTATAGGCACCCTGAAATCAAAGGTCATAGTAAAGCACATTATTATCCCATGTCCTACCTGCCACTGGAGTTCTCCTGAGAATACTTTCAATGAGTTTTCAGAAAATGAGTTTACAAATCCTGGTCTTTTTATTCAATTACAAAAAGCACCAATTTTAATTTTTTTGGAGGCAACTGGGGTTGTGACTTGCCGAAGGTCACACCACTAGTTAGTGTCTGAGGTCACATTCTAACCCAGGTCCTCCTGACTCCAGGGCTAGTGCTCTATCTATTGCACCAGCTAGCTGCCCCCCAAAGCAGTTATTTTAAGCACTTTTGGAAAGAACATTAAGTGTAAACTAGTTTCAGAACAGCAACTTGTCCTAGGACCATTTCCTATGAACCCCATCAAAAAAGATTTGAGAAGAAAAGGTTGGTGATACAAGCAGCATATAATAATGGTTAATGAGCTGTCCTTGAAGCCAGGAAAACCTAGTTTCAACTCTTGCATGTAATGTATACCAGCTGTATAAATGTGGGCAGCTCACTTAGCCACCCCATAGGGCTAAATCCAACCTGAGGGTCCAATTTTGTACAGTCCTTAAGCTAAAAATGGTTTTTACAATTTTAAATATAATAAAAAAATTTAAAAATATAAAAACCATTCCTAACTCCCACTGTGCTAGAGGAAGTAACAAACCAGATTTGGCCAGTTGACAAACCAACCCCTGCCCTAGGGCAGTTCATTAAGACTCTGAATAGCAGAGAAGGTGCCAGCCTGCAATGGTGGACCTGGGAGTCCCTAATACCATTGAAATGACAGGTCTAGTTCCCACCCCTAATAATAATAATAAAAAGGAACCCAACAGACAAAATACCAAAAATACTTCGTAATAAACACAAATAAAAGCAGAGGGAACAAGACCTTCCCTTTGTTGTTCTTGAAAAGGACCAATGACATCACAAGGGTGATGTCTTGACTTGTGAGTAGACTGGATATTTTTTTGGGGGGGGAGGCAATTGGGGTTAAGTGACTTTCTCAGGATCACATAGCTAGTAAGTGTCAAGTGTCCAAGGCTGGATTTGAACTCTGGTTCAGGGCCAGTGCTCTATCCACTGTACCACCTAGATGCCATAAGTGAAATGGATTTAATTGAGGCAGAGCTGTGCAAAGTCAGCTTCAGGCCTTCCATTCATGTTTAACCAGTTGTATGATCATAATGTAAATTCCAAAGCCTAACTGGTGACAGGTGACATCTTACAAAAACCCAATAATACCTAATAAGTTCATTAAACCTACCTTAAATATTGGGCTGTGTAGGTCACATTTCCCTTATAAAAATCAGGTGGCTCCCACTGCAGAATGTTCTTCAAATTAACTGAATTCATGCTTACATTTTTTGGCTCAGGCAGTATTCCTAGCACTAGTAAAAATGAAAGGGAAAGAAAGAGATTGAACTTTCCTGAAACAGGGTGCCAAAAGGAAAAAATAGTAGGTGCTTAATAAACGCCTTTTGCCTGAAAAAATATACATAGATTCTAGAGCCTTAACTTTTGCTCCATGTTTCCAAAATGCTGTATTTTAAAAATGCAAATCCTAAAATGAACATGTACATATGTGTAGAGATATACACATGTATGCATGTGTGTGTATATATATATTACATATCTTTTAAGCTATGTCCTCATTCACTAGACCAAGTTAACACTTCTTAAATAGTAGCAAAGAATGGAGGAAAACAAGCAGATGCCTACTCATTCGAGAAGTTGTGGTGCATGAATGTAATGGACTATTACTGAATAGTAAGAAGTGGTGAATATGATAGATACAAAGACCTGTGGGGCATGTGAACTAATGCAAAGGGAAGTAAACAGAACAATGAAAACAACATAAATAATCACTGCAGTGATATAGATAAAAAGAACAATGAGAAAATGATCACAATTGAATGCTCTGGAATGATAATGCTCAAGTTGAACTCAAAGAAGAGAATGGGAGTGTATCTCCTTCCCTTTTTTTTTTGGCAGAGAGGGGATACTATGTGTCTGAAACACTACATATGTCAGATTTGGTTGATGTGTTGAATAGTTTTGCTACACATTTTCCCTTTTAAAAAAATTTATTTCCTTTAAGGGATGACTCTGAAAAGGAGGGAGGGACTTATTGGAAAATATGTAGGTGATGCAAAAACAAAAGGCTGTCAATTTTTTATAACAAATAAATTTTTACCCGCTTTGGCAAGAGGTTGGTATTTGACGGCTGGTTCAAATTTTTTATAATTTTCCAATTGCCATTGAGTCACACTGCTATAAATTTCTTTTTTTTTTTCCAGATTATTCTCGGAACTTTAATGTAGGAGAACAACACAACAACATAGGACCTTAGTGCTTTCTCCATTGCTGCTGGTCACTGAAAGGAGAAGCTAGTGCTGGGGTAACCCTCCACAACACTGGCTAATGAACTTAAGGACATCTTGGCATACTGGGCTGTGGGAGGTCTTGATGGCCATAAGAAACTTATTCCAGTTGTCGATAAATTTCTTTTTCAAAACCAAGAAATGGATCCAGGCATGTGATAGGAGCAATAATTACATCTTATCAGGTTGAGAAACATGGCAATAGGCCCCATTTTGCAGCTGGAATTTTGTAATGTATGTTCAAAGAAGAACGGAAAGTCCTTGTTAGTTTTTCCCTAAAAAGGCAATTCTTGATTCAGAAAACTAAGGCTCTCATCATTTATATAGATTTCCAGTTGCTTAAAGCATCAAAGACCAGATTAGTTGGCATTCCTCAAATTCGAGGGACTTCCAATTGGCTGATGAGTCAACAGACAAGTCACTTACCTTCCGTCTGTCTCAGTTCCCCCAAGTATAAAACTACTTCTCAGGGTTTTTGTGAGGATCAAATGAGATAAGATCTGTAAAGTGCTTAGCATGAAGCCTGTTACATGTGGTTAATAAATGCTCTTTCCTTTCTTCCTTCTGATATGCCATCACGGCAAATGTAGAGGCAAGGGAAGCTGTGTCCAATGGAACAAAGGCTCTATCTTTGTTGAATATCCTTTCCATGCTATTGTTGTAAGTAAGTAAGCTTCCCTCTGTTAAATGTTGTGTGGTCTACCAGTGTCCCATATGTATGTGTATCTATAGACATATATAAATAGACTTACATATTCATATATGAATATACAAGATATAAAATATACCCTATATGTATAATATAATGTAGGTATAATGTATTTATATATTATATTACATTGATATAACATGTATTTACATATTTTACACATCATATATGGATATGTATACACATGCCTATATATGTATATAGACACATGCATTATGCACACACACATACATAAACACATATGTGGTGTCTGTTTCCTGGGATTTATTTTTGTCCTGAAAGACTCCAGAGATAAGACAGAGCTGGTGATAAAGAATAAAATGGTGACTATGTGAGTCAGGAATGGGATGAACAGTTATTCATTACCACCATCACAATCCAATGCCCTAACCAGAGTATAGATTTGGTTCTTGGACAACTTTGAATATTTGTTTTCCAAAAGGAGGCAACTGTTGAAGAAAAGGATACATATTATAGTGGAAAGAGTGTATTTGGAGCCAGTGGCTTGAGCTTGAAGCCTGATTCTACTTAAAGTAAATGACTTACTAGCTGGTGTGTGCTTATGTTACGTATCACAGATCAGTAAAGACCCAAGTATTAGTAAGCATAAAGAGTATACTGTAGTATATCAGCTATGGGCTATTTTTAAAAGATAATTTAAAATGAAAAATCGCAAATTTCCCAAAATATTTTTTTCATCACTCAAGAACATCCAAATTTACATGTATAAGATCTAACAAGTTCACAAGTGGCCCAAACGATCGCCAATCTTTATAAATTTCCTGATTTAAACAGAGAGATGTATCATTTCTATTTCAGCAGATCATCAAGATGATGATATGAAAATATTTGTCTTAACAAGCAAAGGAAAAAGAATCCAGAAAAAAAGGATTTTTTTGTCTGTCTTGAGCTATGGACAGAAGCACTTCCTAGAATTGAGAAATTATGCAGATGTACAGGAGCCTCACTGAATTTGATTCTATGTCAGCCCAAGCAAAGAGTGAGGCTCATATTTGATGTATTTCCTTTCACTTTCCAAAATATGATAGTTGGACCAATTTTATGTACTGACTTCAGTTTACTAGCTCATGTTTTTGTTTCCCTACCCAGATTTAAATTCCAAACGAGTTTTCCTATAGTAACTCCATACCCTCTAATAGAGTTGGCAGCTGTGAAGTATTAATTAAAAATCGCCAGATGAACAATATAAATTGATGGTTGGCATTGGTATTGTGAAATATATTTCCAGGGAACCAGATTATAAGACATTCATGAAATATTTCCCTTATGTTAAGAGATTTCAGATTGAAGCCCAACATACTAGGCTCAGATTCCAGACTTACATTTGGGGCATCATAATGTAGCACTGGGAAGAAAGAGAGTAGATAAGAAAGTGGCAAAAAAAAAAAAATAGAGGTGGGAAATACTGGCAGGGCAGGAAGCTCAGCCAGCTCTGCCACTTAGGGAAGGGATAAGGGCGTCAGTATAGCCTTCTATAGCAGGAAGTGGGACAACCCCTAGACTGGGTGATAATAGTTAATGTGATTGGAAGACACTCTTTCTCTCTCTTTCTCTCTCTCTCTCTCTCTCTCTCTCTCTCTCTCTCTGTCTCTCTCTGTCTCTCTCTCTCTCTTCCTCATTCTTCTCCTCCTCTTTCTCCTGTGTATTTATGTGGGTGTGCAGGGTGTGCACATGTGATTGCAGGTGCGGTGTGTGTACGTGTGAGAGTAGTATATGTGTGTGTGTGTGTGAAGGTGTGTCTATGCATGTGTGCGATCCCCCGCGCAGCCATGGGGGTCCCAAGCATTTTTTTGGCGTGGAGAAGACAGAAGTAGAAAAGTATCAAATGTGGGCGAGTGTGTGTGTGTGTGTGTGTGTGTGTGTGTGTGTGTGTGTGTGTGTGTGTATCTGGTTTTCTCTATGTGTGTGGAAACCATGGCGGGGGTGGGGTGGGGGAGAAGAGAAAGATCCCACTTTAGATCCCAATCCCTGGAAGTTTCCCAGCCCACAACCCCTCTTTCAGCTCTCCTCAACTCACCTGGGATTAAGAAGCAGCTGTACAGCCAGAGCTGAAAACTCCTTTCCATGTCCAGGGGCTGCGATCTTGCCAATCGTGCTTCCTGTCCCCTTCGTCTGCGTAACGGTTTCTTTGGAAACGCTTTTCTTGAGTGGAGAAAGGAGAACCAAATACCCCCGAGAAGGGGGGGAAGTGGATGCCCAGAGGTGCCTTTAGTTACCTGGCTCCATAACCTCGCCTTTCCAGAGCGCACGGCCCCGCCTCCTCCTCCCCACCCCTCTGGTCTCGAGCTTGAACGTCACCGGTCCATCCCAGCACTGTGGGGTAAATTACAGGAAACCAGTCCGCAGGGTTGGGCGTGGAAAGGCCCTGGAGTCCGCGCTTCCCACTCGACTTGTGATTACCCAATTTTGGCTGCGGAGTGGGGAAGTCTGAGGTTTTGCCTCATTTTATCCCGCTAGTCCTTTTCCTGCCACCATCTGGAGCCCACGGCCAATCCAAGTGGCCCCTTCATTCCTCCTAATTGTGCTCGCGAAAGTAGAAGTCACCAAGCTCTGAGAAAATGTCCATTCAGTTCAGGTACAGTTAGTGTCACCACGTTGAGGCGGTGATCCTGGGGGCTGGAGACGTAACAACAAACAAAAGAAAGTCTCGCTCTCCAGGAGGTTACTCTCTAGGGGGCGGAGGAGTGGAGGGTAGGATGGTACCTTACTAAGATACGTCTACACCCAGGTGAAGGAGCTCTTTTGCAAAGTCGAAGCCTACTGTAGCTGGAGATAGAGCAGTCCTACTGATTCATGTAACCGTCTTAGTCTGCCTCTTGAAATATGCAACAGGAACAGCTGCCCACTTAAGTCTTAACCTATGCCTTTTAGACTGCTTTAAGGCTCATACACACAAAAGTAATTGGTTCAGGAGCATCTCAGGTATATTTGGACTCTCTTTTACAGTGCTTTTGGATGTAAATGCCTGTCCAGTTCAGTTCAGCTGAACAAAAATGTTTCTTGGTCTCTGAAAGGGGAATGTCACTCTTTCTAGTCCTAAGGTCAATTGGTATGAGAATTTCCTCTTAGTGGATGCCCACTTGCCTGAGGGCTGGGGTCAGGATATAACAGAGCTCTAGCCTTCCATCACCACCCATTATCTGGGTACTCCAGGCTCAGGTTGCTAAAGGAAAAGACTCTGGCAAGACAGTAAAGTATGGTGGTAGTCTTTAATATGTCCCTATTCTCAGTTTGCTACTCTAGAGACTTTGGGGAATTTCCCTTTGGGTGAGATTCAGGACCTTCTCTTTTGGTTGAGCTGAGTTATCTCAGTCTTCATGAGAGTTCTTTTATTACGTGTTTTCTGGCACATGTTCCATGTATGCCTCCTTTCATTTCTGTTTTGCTATGATTTGAATAAATAATCTTTGCTATTCACTTTGTTCATTATAGAATTGGTATTAGGTAGGAAAAGGGAGAACCTTTGAATATAGAGATGGCGGGGTGTCCCTCTTCCTCCCAGAAATGAAAAGTGATCAAAATTTAGATGGAACCAAATCATATCCCCTAGACTAATAATATTTAAGGGAATAAGATATATATACTTCCAGTCC
The DNA here is from genome assembly GCA_011680675.1 of Gymnobelideus leadbeateri. NCBI lineage: Eukaryota > Metazoa > Chordata > Mammalia > Diprotodontia > Petauridae > Gymnobelideus > Gymnobelideus leadbeateri. The sequence goes on from WOXC01009153.1 coordinate 207,687, forward strand.
AGTATCCCTTCTCTCTGATGAGAGTAGATTGGCCTCTCTAGCTTCTCCTAGCAGGAATGAAAATCTCCGTGGAGAAGGGTGGAAGAAAAAGAGTCGAGAAATGTCAATTGTGTTTCCCTTCAAACCATATACAAGGACAACTGTCCTCCCCACACCAATCCTCTCTATATGTGGGTTTCCACACTCCACTCCTTACTTTTTTTTTCTTTTTGGAGGGCAGTTGGGGCTAAGTGACTTGCCCAAGGTCACACAGCTAGTTTTTGTGTTAAGTGTCTGAGGCCGAATTTGAACTCAGGTCCTCCTGACTCCAGGGCTAGTGCTCTATTCACTGCACCACCTAGCTGCTCCACCCATATTTTAAAGGCTTAGAAATGAAAATAAACATTTAACCCATGCAAGTTAAGCTAATTTTTTTTCTTTAAAAGTACTGAGACATTCCTTAGACTTGGATGGCTCAGGGCTCAGACTATTGAAGTTTCTTCCTCATCACCCAAGTGCAAAGTAACCAAGAGGAGCTAAAGGGACCCTCAGATGCTTGACTGGTGAATCAAGATGGTAATTTGCTTAGCTGAATCAACATCAATTCAAAGGTCTTTATAACTATCCTTGTTGAATATATTTCTCCTGCTATGGTTAAATGTATCTCCTTTTGTTAACTATTGAATGACTTACAACTGTCCCATTTTGTTTTGACGTAAAATCTAAATTTGTAGGGGATAATTATTTTTTCAACTGATTGTGTATATATGATCCATCTACTTAATCACTCTCTCTCTCATACACACACACACACACACACACACACACACACACACACACACACACACCTTCATCTCTCTTTGCTAGGTTGTCCTATTGTTGGACTTGTCAACTGGATTGAACCAGACTCTCACCTGTGAATGGCCAGTGCCAAATAGAGCAGGCTAGAGACAGGAGAGTCAGGAATCAAACATAAGCCTAATTTAAAAGTGAGGAAAACAGCTTGGAAGTGAAGTCCTCCTTCCTAAAAAGGGGGACTCACTTGCTTATAATAGGGATAGGGTTTTTAAGCATGAAAACCATAATGAGCTGGATCACAACACAGGCATTCTCGGATCTTGAGCGAACAGTTTCTAAGTCTTTAGGGTTGTTGAATCTTGTAAGTTGTTGGGCAGGGTGAAGAACCAGGGTTAGCTTGGCTGGGACTTTTCACTGTTGAGCAGCAGCAGGGCACCGGATCTGTTTCACTTGGTGATTACAAGCACAAGGGATTGTTGGCAGTTAAAAGTGAAGTCGATCATTAAGCACGTCAAGGGGTCTGATTGGTTACTTTGGCTTCAGCTTCAGCTTCCAAGTCAGGGTCCCCTGGGAAGTAGGAAAGCTCCAACAAATCTAAATGGCTAGTATAATCATTACACATATCATACTGATTGACAAAGATATTATAGATATGGTTTTGATCATTTCCACATTCTTTTCCACTTCCACACATTCATTCTGTCCATCAAAAACCAAAGAATAGAAAGGGCAGGGCTGTCACTCCTTGGTTATTGTTCTAGAGCACAGAGCCTACCCTGTAAGGAATGCTAGCTGCAGCCATGATATGAGAGGGTAAGGAGTAGTTATGTTGGGGTGAATGGGTGAGATTTTCCCAATGGAACATACAAAACTGCTACTGTTGCTCCAGAGGCCTTTGGCTGGTACAGAAGAGGGAAGGGTGGAGCTTTGAACAGGAGTAGGAACAGGGGACCAGAGCACTGGGGGATAATGGATGAAGGATAGGTGTGGTTGTGTTAAGAGATAAGACCTACCTTAGACTATTTCTGGGAGAGGGGAGATTTAATTAATCCTCCTACCCATAGATTGGTCTATCATAAACCTCTAAGGGATGTGCTATAGAGCCTTTGGAGTTGTTCAGTGTCCCCTCAGGGCACTCCCCACTTGGGAGACAAATGGAATAGATGAGACATCAAACATTCATTTTCCTTCCCAATGGTTCATTTGTCAATTGGTTTCCTACACATTTAAGAAAAGAGACCTTTATCAGAGAAACTTGCTGTAGAAAATTTTGATATTACTTCGTTGTCTATGGTACCTTTTAGCAAAATATCATTTTTCTGATTTTTAAAAATTAGATCTATTTTTGTTTTGCTTTGACTGAGATCATGATTGCGACCACTGCCTTTTTTAACTTTAGCTGAAGCATAATAGATTCTGCTAGAGCCCTTTATTTTAACTCTGGGTGTAATGATAATGGTAATTTGAAGATCTTCCCTGCCCCTTAATAAGCCTAATGGAATTTGAAGACCTTCTCTGCTTTGAAGATATTCCCTATTCCCTAATAGGCTAAATGTAATAGGCCTGTCGTGGGAGGAGCTTGCTAAAGGGTGGAGCAGAGCCCACAGGAAGTGGGGAGTCAGAGTAGTTAGATCTGGAGGAAGGAGAGGACAGTACCCAGGGAAACAGGCTTGTAAGTGTTTGTGGGAAGGCTAAAGGATGGCTCTCTGTAGTGTTATGGTGTATTAACTTCTTTGCTATTATGATGGATTCGGCTTTCTGGTTTGAAGATTTGTTTTTCTGGTGTCTGAATAAATGTTTTGCTTCTATCTTCTATATGGAGAATGTTATATTTTGTGATTGAGAACTATACTGGCATATTTACAATCAACATCAGCGCTGTGAATATTGCATTGGCGCTACACTGTGTCTTTCTGTTTCAAGGGTCTCTCTTTTTACAACATATTGTTAGGTTCTCTTATCTAATGCATTCTGCTATCCAATTCTGTTTTATGGGTGAGCTCATCCCATTCACATTCACAATTATGATTACTAACTATATTTCCCTTTGTCCTGTTTTCTTCTGTTTATCCTTCTCTCTTTTTATCCTGTCCCTCCTAAAAAGTCTGTTTTTTTCTTCTGACCGATGCCTCCCTCAATCCATCCTCCCTTTTGTCATCTTCTACCTCTGTATCTTTTATCCCTTCTTATTACCCTATTTGGTAAGATAGATTTCTATACCTTACTTCTCTCTCTCTCTTTAAACCAATTCTGAAGAGAATGAGATTCAAGTGTTACCCACCAGTTGGCCCTTTTCCCAACTACTGTAAAAGCTCTTCCTTGCCATCCTTTTTTATGTGAGAAAATTTCCCCCATTTTACCACCACGCCCTTTCCCCCTTCTCCCTTTGCATCCCTTTCTCCCTCATTTTTTCTTTTGAGATAATTTCAGGATAATTGACTCACACTCATGACTTTTATATATGTAGACTTGTCCTTTCTGTCCTAAAAATGATAAAGTTCTTAGGTGTTACATGTATCATTTTCCTGTATAGGAATGATTTCTTTTTCATATTTACCTTTTTATGCTTCTCTTGAGTCTTGTATTTAAATGTCAACATTTCTATTCAGTTCCATGATATCTGAATTGTTTTGCAGGTCTACAAGTTTTCAGTGCTTCCAGGATGGTGTAATTTGGGGAGATGTGTGGTCACTGCTCTTTTGGTCTGTGCCCTGGTCTTTACCCAGGAAGGGTCCCTGCTCCCCTGCAGCTGAAAGTACTAGTGCTCTTCTTGGCCCTAAAACTGTGACCAGGTCCCCTTCCCTCCTGTAGCAACAAGCACTGGTGCTTCTCTCTGCTTTAGAACTGTGACCAGGGTTCCTGTTCCCTCCTGATCCATCACAAACACTCCTCTCTACACTTGAACTGGAACCTAGAACTTCATAAGGGCGATAGAGTTGCAAATCAGCATGAGCTACATTCAATGCCAACAAAGGGTCCCCTGTAATCTCTTTGTGATGATTGTTTAACTCCCTTACTGTCTCTGGGTTGAGAGCTCCCACAGCTGCTGCTGCTGTTGCAATGCTCAGTTTCACCATTGGTGTTCCCACCTTGCTCCAGGTTGGCTACCACCCTAGTGTCACATATCTCTCCTGTTGACCAAAGTTGTCTTTGGCTGGAAAAATATCTTACTAAGACCTTTTGTTGGTTCTGCCATCCCAAAATTTATTTTGTGGAGTTATTTTAAAGTTTTTTGGAGTAGAATGTTGGGAAAGCTCAGACCCACCATCTTGGCTCAATCTCATACAAACAAAGAATATAAATAATATAATATATAATATAAAGAATATAAAGAATAATTTGGAAATGATTCAAAAGGAAGGAGATTAGGGAGGACTTGTGTAATGATAATTTGAAGACCCCTTTTTGTATTGGCAAATAAGCAGGTACTTAGCACTTAGTAACTAATCAAACCTATGTGAAAGAAACAGAAGGTATGAACCCCTGTTCCTGATGTAACAAGAAGGGGTTGGCTGAAACAGGAAGTAGCTAATGCTGTGTATATAAGAAAAGCCCCAGAGAGGCACAGTCAGAATTCCTTGGGACAGGAATATGGAGGCAGAAGTTGCTGGCCTGGGAGGCTGAAGAAGAAAGCCCCCCCTAGGCTGGAGAAAATGATTTTGGTTTTGAAAACCTGGGTGGAGTGACTTTGATTCTGGGAGCCAGCTGAAACTTCTTCTGGGTCTGAAAGCCAGCCAAACTGCCCAAGGATTGAGAAAGCATGACCAGGATGCAGGGACTTAGTCTGTTTGTAGCTTGGTTGAGCCTTGAATTCCAAGGAGCAGAAATTGTGAAGGATTTGAGATGGACTAGACCCTGTGAACTTCAGTGTGGAGCAGGACCTAATCAGAGAGCTGGACAAGGAACTGGGAGCTGCCTGCCACTGAACCCAGATGACAGTCTGGTGAATCCAGGTGGAATCTGGGACCATGGAAGGGGATTCAGGGAATCTGAGAACCAGCCCCAAGTCAAGATGAAAAGATGTCTCCACTGGTACTGAGTAATGATGAAATTGTAGTTTACTAGTGACCTAGGGGTAGAGGGTTTGTGTGTTTTGTAATGATTGTACTTAGTGATTAATAATACTTAGTAATTGATTGCTGAATAAGTGACTGATTGAGTTAATTTAGTGTGCCCCATGAGTGGAAGACTTTGACTATTGCACTTTGAGATGATTGTTCTTTGTTCTAAATATTGTGACCACTTTGGTGAAAACTATGTGGCCATTTTAATGATAAACTATTGAGAATACTATATTGTGATTTTCTGTAATAAGTTGTAACACTGTGAATGCTGTACCTTGATTTCCTGTGAATGTTTTGCTTGGATTTGTTATGGAATAAATAGAGTGTTCACTATATTATGTAATGAGAATCTTAAAAGCTGTTCACAGTAGCAGTGACTGTGACCTGGGTGGCTGTCTCATGGTGAGGGAGGAGTACTAGCATAGCAGAGCTTGTGACCACAGTGGAGGGGGTACAATTCTTACAGGTCTATGGCAGAAAAAAAAAGTGCTTGTGGCTGCTCACAGATCAGAGCACAGGTCAGAGGAGTAGTTAACACCTCTCCTTAGATCATACCATCTTGGAGGAACTGAAAACTTACAGGCCCTAGAAGGATCTCTGAAAATAGCTGTATAAACCCCCTGAAGCATGGGAAAGTTATAATCAAGTAATAAGCTAGAAAAATGAGCAAACAATAAAGTTGTTACATAGAAAGTTACTATGGTGAAAAGGAAGATCAAAACATTCAGAAGAAGACAACAAAGTCAAAGCTCTTATATCCAATGCCTCCAAGAAAAATATGAATTGGTCTCAGGTCATGGAAGAGCTCAAAAAGGATTTTTTAAAAATCAAGTAAGAGAGGAAGAGGAAAAGTTGCAAGAGAAATGAGTGTGATGCAAGAAAAGAATAAAAAATGAGCCAACAGTTTGCTAAAGGAGACACAAAAAATATTGAAGTAAATAACACCTTAAAAAAATAGACCAAATGGTTAAAGAAGTCCAAAAATTTAGTGAGAAGACTGCTATAAAAAGCAGAATTGGCCAAATGAAAAAGGAGGGTCCAATAATTTTTAAAATTATCTCACCTAGATCTATTTTCCAGGTCAGTTGTTTTTCCAATGAGATATTTCACATTATCTTCCATTTTTTCATTCTTTTGGTTTTGTTTTATTGTTTCTTGATTTCTCATAAAGTCATTAGCTTTCACTTGCTCCATTCTAATTTTTAAGGAATCATTTTCTTCAGTGAGCCTTTGACCCTCCTTGGACTACCTGAAAGCCACACTAAAAAGAGACCCAACATCATTTTTCAAGAAATTATCAAGGAAAATTGCTCTGATATTCTAGAATCAGATGGTAAAAATATAAATTGAAAGAATCCACTGATAACTTCCTGAAAGAGATCCCAAAATGAAAATTCCCAGAAATATGATAGCCAAATTGCAGAGTTCAAGGAGAAAATATTGCAAGGAACCTGAAAGAAACAATTCAGGTATGGTGGAGTCATAATCAGAATAACACAAGATTTAGCAGTTGCTACATCAAAGGATGGGAGGGCTTGGAATATGATATTCCCGAGGGCAAAGGAGCTAGTATTACAACCAAGAATCACCTACTCAACAAAACTGAGTATAATCCTTCAGGAGGGGAAAAATGGACTTCATTGAGATAGAGGACTTTCAAGCACTTTTGATGAAAAAGACCAGAACTGAATAGTAAATTTGACTTTCAAATACAAGCCTCAAGAGGAGCATAAGCAGGTTAACAGGAAAGGGAAACCCTAAGGGACTTAATAAGATTAAACTGTTTACATTCCTACATAGGAAGATATTTGTAAATCATAAGACCTTTCTCATTATTAGGGTAGTTAGAAGGAGTATATATAGACAGAGGATACAGCTGTAATGGATTGGAGAACAGAGAATAGAATCTGGGAGAACAATTAGGAGGCAATTCTATTATCTAGGTTAGAGGTGATAATGGCTGTACTAAGGCTAAGGCTGTGTGAATGTTGAGAAAGTGACTTTTGGAAGAGAATTTGAAGATATAAAAACTATAAGAATTGGCAGTTGTTTGAAAATGGAAGCGGAAGGAAGTATCAAGGATGACACTGAGCTTTCAAACCTGGGTGACAGGATGGGTGATGGGAAATAGGGAATTTGGAGGAGGGCTGAGTTTGGGTGGCGGGGAATATTTAGTGTAAAGTTTTAGGTGCATTGAAATACAATCTAACCTATGTGTGAATTACCTCATATGTTCATATAATTCTAAAGAGCAGCATGAAATTGCATTAAAACATACTTTGTGCTTTTAATCAAATTTCTATCATTTTATAAATTTTTTGCTTTTTTTTTTTGGAGGGGGGAAGGCAGGGCAATTGGGGTTAAGTGACTTGCCCAAGGTCACATGACTAGTGTTGAGTGTCTGAGGCCAGATTTGAACTCAGATCCTCTTGATTCCAGGGCCGGTGCTCTATTCACTGAGTCACCTTGCCACCCCCTATAAATTTTTTTAAAAAGATAATAAAAGCAATGCTACATGAATTATCAAGAAAGACCATGATATCTCTTACTCTGGAAATCTTTCATAAGATAGACATGTTTCCTAGAAGTGGTAGATGGACTAGGAAACTGATAGAGATATATATCTTTCTACTATGTTATTCAAACATTAAATGTTTGTTATTTAGTTACCTTGACAATTAAAAAAAATCAATACAGTATCCTTGAAGTGGGCTAGATCCAGGAGTGTGCTAGTAAATGTTTAACAACTAGTCCCTGAGGATATGTCTGCGTGTACGTGACACACCTTTAAGTTTAGTCTGCTTTACTAACACTTTCTCCATCACTTTTGTAAGTGTAGAGAATAAAGCAATACATCAAGCCCTGATTTGTAGCATTTGTTGATTTATGAGGGGGGAGTACTCATCCTGAAAAATCAGCAATCAGTTCTCATAAGCCTCTATGAGCTGACTCCAGCATGCTGCTAGGGATCTCTAATTTTTCTTTTTGATGAACACAAGAAAGAAAGTCTAAGAGAGTCAGATAATTTTAGAAATGGAAGAAACCTAGGAAATCATATATTCTACCTTCTAATTTTAAAGATGGGGCAAAAGGCTGAGAGGTTAAGTGATGTACTCGAGTCAAATGACTAGTAAGTGATGGAGTCTGGACCCAAGACAGGCATTTTGACTCCAAGTGCTTATTACACCATGCTTTATCTTTAAATAACAAGGCACCAATGGAGATGAGGAAAGAAATAGGTGGATTATATACCTTAATTTACAATGGGATGCAGTGGATGTAGCATTGAATTTGAAATAAGAAGTGATAGAGTTGAACTATGAGTAACAGAAAAAGCAAGGAAAGTATAACTCATGAATGGGGCATGACCATCTCTCTAGATTGGCTCATTGCAATTTATCCTAACACTGGCAGGTCTCTGGTTCCCAGAGATAGACCACCATTATGTAACTATGAGTCACATTCTCTCAATATCCTAGAGGTAACCCTTTTATAGGGGAGTATAGTCACCAATGTAGCTCATACAACCCCACTGACCTGCTTCCCATCATATACAAAATCAGTCAACATGATGCCATTAACTCTTAAATGTAAAACATTTACTTAATGGTAAGTCAAAAGCAAAAATAACCGATATATCACAGTCGACACATAAACCTGAATCACACTCTTTCAGTAATACAGCATTCATGGAAGAGAATGGGATGAAACCATAGAAACCTAGCAAGGAGGCAGATGAGCAAGCCTATGTGCTCAGGGCAACTCTGGACTGGAGTCCTTGGGTCTCCTTGGTCTCTTCAGGAACCATCTACACCACAGGAAGCCAAAGTCTTTCTCCTCTGTTTTCCTTCTGATCCTCTTCACGTGCTAGGCAAATCTCTACTTCTACTCTTGAGCTGATGAAACAGTGACAAGCTCATTAAACTCCTACCCTGAAAAGGATGTAGAAAAAATGTCACATGAATGTAGTGAGAAGCAGTTCTCTTAAGGCACAGAATGGCAAACTTCCCTAGTTAGGCTCTCTGGGCAGTGCAGACAAATCCAGTCAGTTCTTCACTCAGTTCCTTATACAGATATCCCTTTTACATTGTAGGGGGTAGGGTGTGGTGCCACCATGATCTGGAAAAATTGTGTTAAATTTTTTGGTGCTCCCTTTATACCAGAGAAGTCTGAATCATTATGGTATTAAAAGATAAACTATGTTAAAATTATACAATTCTATATATTTTATGCATTTCTAAGTTTCTAAACTTTTTCTATGTTGTCTGCTAGACTTCCAGTGTCATCTGTGTCTTCCACAAAACTCCTCAAAAATTCTCATTTAATTTCTTATGCTGACCTGCAATATATTGAAATCATGATGGGGAAAATCTTGATGTGAAAGGGATACCTATATATCTTGGAATTAAGGCTTTATCAGAGAAGCTTGATATAAAGATTTCCACCCTATGGCGCAGTGAGTAGAGCGTCGGCTCTGGAGTCAGAAGCACCTGAGTTCAGATCCAGCCTCAGACACTTAACGCACACACAAACAAAAACCTAGCTGTGTGACCTTGGGCAAGTTATTTAACCCCAACTGCCCTCCAAAAAAAAAAAAAAAGATTTCCACCCTAGTTATCTACTTTCCTTTTAATTCTAATTGCATTGATTTTGTTTGTGCAAATTAAAAAAATATTTGTGCAAATGAGATTGTTCTCTTTTTGTTCATGAACTGTTCTATTTATTCACAGATCTGAAATTTCTTCTTTAGTCTTCTAATTTGTTTGTGATGTTACTTCTTGGTGTCCAGAAGGGGAGGTTGGTTTAAACCTAATTTCTGCCACCCTGTCTTCCACTTTTCCAGCAGTTTTTGTCAGATAGTGAGTTCTTATTCTAGTAGCTGCAGTCTTTGGGTTTATCAGACAGCATCCACTGGCCTCATCACCTAAGAGCAGGTATGGAGAGAGAGCCTCTAATAGGCATACCTCCTCTTTGATTGCAAAGATGTGGGAAACTACTAGGACAGAATATTGAATAAACTGTTAGAAAAAGATCCTGTATTGGATATTTTTATACTGTTTTCCCCTTATACAAGACATAGTTAAATCTAGGGAGTAGAGGTAATAAATGACTGCCATATAGAGACAAAAGACATCAACAAAACTAATTAAAAACAAAAAAACCTGTTTAGCTTCCAGTGGTAGTAAGGCTCTAGCACACAAAGGATCACAGGTATAGAACTGGAACGGCCTTTACAAGTCATCTGATCCACCTTTTTCAATTTACATATGAGGAAACTGAGGTCCAGAAATATGGAATGACTTCTCCAAAGTCACAGAGGTAATAAGTGGCAGAGAGAGAATTCAAAGTGAAGAAATTACATTGATTCTATATAATTTATAATTTATTCTACTCTGTAATTGAGTCTGTTCTGTATTGCTGCCTCCTTTTGTATGACTGCTCAAGCCATACCTGTCTCTTTGCCTATGAACTAAGTTTAGGAATTTAGTTCTCCTGCTAATCACTATTCTATTTTTGCCTTAAAGAAATCTGTTATCCTTGAGGGATGCAGGTGCATAAGAGGCAGTCTGGTCTAGTATCTTTATACCACCAGGTTACCTTTCAAGGATGTCTGGTTTATTATCCAAAGAAGTCTGGTCTACTATATGTAACCTTACAGGTGGACTCAAACAATGGACATTTTTTTTTGTTTGTTTTTTGGAGTGGGGAGAGCAATTGGGGTTAAGTGACTTGCCCAAGGTCACACAGCTAGTTTTTGTGTTGTCTGAGGCTGGATTTGAACTCAGGTCCTCCTGACTCCAGGGCCAATGCTCTATTAACTGTGCTACCTAGCCACCCCATAATGGACATTTCTTAGTCACAGGAGGGAAGGAAGCAAGCCCTTGTTCCCAATTTCCAACCAACTGTATTGTCCTCACATGATGCTGCCAGTCCTGTAATCAACTGAACTATTTTCTTACTGTTTTGCCTTTTTTTTTTTGGAGGGGGGAAGGCAGGGCAATTGGGGTTAAGTAACTTGCATAAGATCACATGGCTAATGAGTGTTAAGTGTGTGAGGTCAAATCTGAATTCAGGTCCTCCTGACTCCAGGGTTGGTGCTCCATTCACTGCGTCACCTAGCCGCTCCTGCATTATTTTCTTTACCTACCTAATTCCATTCTTTGTTTTATGCTTATAAAAAGGAGCTGTGCTTCTTCCTCTGGGTAACTGGCCTAACTGAAGTATCGATTTAAGATTTGCATCTTGTTAATAAACTGATACATCTCAGAATTCTGCACCTCAATTTGCCTTTATTAAATTCTGGTGAGACAAAACCCAAGTCCTCTGATTTCAAATCCAGTTGTTCTAATGCTAGACCTGTAACACTGAGAGCCACCTAACAATTAATGATGTGCTACTCCTTTAGATCACATGCATCTGTTTCCACTCTCTTCCTTGGCTTTACCTAGGATTGTCGGTGTCAATTCATTAGTTTTGTCTGCTCTTTATGTAGACTTGCCCTTTAGTTCTTAACTTTTTTTTGTTTTTGCTTTTTGGAGGGCAATTGGGGTTAAGTGACTTGCCCAAGGTCACATGGCTAGTTTTTGTGTTAAGTGTCTGATGCCAGATTTGAACTCAAGTCCTCCTGACTCCAGGGCTGGTGCTCTATTGACTGCGTCACCTAGCCTCCCCAGTTCTTAACTTTTTATCTTCCCCCTTCCTTCTTCCCTCTTAGGTCTAAAACTTCCTGTTTTCTAGAAGCATCCAACTTCTGTCTCAGGAAATTCCTATATATAGCAGTGAACCTCATTCTTCATCCTGAGAAATACTACTGGGCACATTTTAAGTCCAGTAAAGGTGGTTTGTTAGAGCACCTTAAGGTATTTCAACAATGTTTTACATAAAAAATAAGCTTCACAGCATCTCTATGCATTTAGTTTGCATATTTGATTTTTATCATGAGAGTTGTAAATATTCTCTTGTTTTCTTCATTTTCCCTTGAGTCTTGGGATCACATAGAACTAATGAGGGAGAAGAGACAGAGAGGGAGAGAGAGAGAGAGGAAGAGAGAGAGAGAGAGAGAGAGAGAGAGAGAGAGAGAGAGAGAGAGAGAGAGAGAGAGAAAGAGAGAAACACATAATATTCATTAATGTCAATGAAGTTATCAGGATTCATCTTCTTATATAACCATCCCCTAGGTCCACATCTGAGTCTGAAGAAACACTTTCATTGGAGGAAGAATTTTCAGAGCAGAGGGATTCTTTAGAGGGGACATGGAAAAGTGGCATCTTTCCACATGGAGCATGAGTTATATGCTGTAATTCAGTCCCATCTGAATCCACTAAGTTGATTTTGTCTCCTTGCACAGGCAATAATATCTGAGCAGCATCTTCTTCTGATTCTTTATCATCTCCACAGTCTCCCACAAATACAGTGCTTAAATTCACATTAAAATTGCAGCAGTCTTCTGACCTAGAAGAAAAGGTATGACCTTCAGAAAGGTGGCTCCGGATATGGTGCACTTGACTTTTTTCTGGGCCAGTCTTTAATTGATACGATGTGGCACTCTCTGTGTCAGCCAGAGGAGGGTCAGCCTCAGGACTTTCAGTTTCATCTGAGTCTGATTCAGTGGAATTATATTCTCTCCAGCCGAGTTTGGAGTCCTGACTTTGAGATCTACAGGTAAAGCCATTCATGGTGTAGTTATTTTCTATTCTCTGAGTTGATTCACAATCACTGTCACTTTTGTCATCACTGTCATTAAACATCTTTTTCTTCTTTGTCTTGTAAATGATGTCTGCCTTTGTAATTTTCACATATGAAAACTGAAGTGGACCAGTTATGACAGTTTGGACATCCTTAAAGAGAACAGAAGGAGAGGAAGAGAGATTAATGCTCAAGTTTTGCTTTTTATAGTTCAACAATCATCATTCCAATTTGAAAATCAATAATAATAAACTCCTGAGAATATTAGATTGCAAACTTTTCTGTCCTACCTCTTAATTAAAGATATATGAGAAAATAAAAAAAAATATCAAGCATATTCTAAAAGATTTATAGGAATTCTAGGCAGTTCCTTAGTGGACACTTGTCCAAAATTCCCAGTTCTTCCTCTTGCTTGTAATATCTTCCACTCTCCTATTCGTCTATGTAGTCCTACCCTTCCTTCAAGGGGCAATGAAACCCCACTCTTTTCTGGAGACTTGTCCTGATTTACCTTAGCCCTCAAGAAGCATTTCCTCCTCTGAACTCCTAAGGTGTTTATCATCTGCAGCATTCATTTGATAGCTCTTAAAATTATTTATATTTTTAAAAAAGTAATTTGTCCTGTCTTCCCAATTAATAGCTAATAATAGCTTATGTTTACATGTCTGGATTACTAGGAGATGATGCATTCAGCCTACAGGGCAGAGACAACATTGAGGATAGACACAGAGGGATAGTTGTCCAAGGGAGGAGATGGTTTCATGCAGAGGATTGGTGATGGTGGAGAGAGGTGCTGGCTATGCACTCAAGAAAGAAATAGAGCCTGGAAGCCCAGCTAATAGCCTGGAGTACAGAGAGCTATATCCAAAGGGAGCTTTGTGAGGACTCTACAAGGAGAAAAAGGCCCTTCAGCACCAGAAGTTGTGAGTCAACCTTTGCCCTATGCCACATCCTACACACATGTCTCTGTATTCTAAATTTGAGCCCGCTTCCTAAGAAAATGGCACATGTTTGTGGGAGAGGGTGGCCAAGACTTTTTGGAGGAAAATGCTTTCTAACAACTGTTCTTGTTACACCATTTCTGAACCTTTAATAAGAGATAATTAAATCTACTTTTCTGTAAAATTTATTCAATTCTGAGAATATTAATACTACTATTCCTGATTTATGTTCTAGATATTTTCATAATTCAGTTTACTTTTATTTTATGAATTTAGTTGCCATGTCATTTAGTGTCAGTCTCCTGGCTGATTGTTAATGAGAAGCACATTGGTGGGAACTTAGGAGCTAGGGTAGTAGAAGTAATGACCTACAGGGTCACTCTTGGATATTGAAAACTCCTCTGAGAACCAATCTGAGTATGAAGTACCAATTGAGGGAGTAGCCCCAGAAAGGGCATTATAGTAAGAAAGATGAACAAATACTATATAACAAAGTAATGAAGTAAATCCCCCCACATTTAAAGATAATAATAGTAATCACTATTTTTTTTAAACAGTAAAAGATTGACTTACAGGGTTAAAAAAAGCAACAGAAAGGATGATGAAGGGATTGTGTCCTTTAAGAAAGGACATAAAGGGATAAAGATGTGAATGGAACTTAACGACATGGAAGTGGTGAAAGGGTAGAACTTGAAACGTAGAATGGCCTCCCACAAGTATGTTAATGAATTTTGTAAGACAAATGGCAGAGTGAGTATGGGACAGAGGGGGATAATAAGAATAAGATCTGAATTTTATATAGTGTTTGCTATGTGCCAGACACTGTGCTAAAACACTTTATACTTATTATGTCATTTGATCCTTACAGCAACCCTGAGTCTGAGTTTGAACTCAGGTCTGAATGTGTGAAGAAGCATCCCTACAAAGACTATGGGTAAAAAGTGAAGGGATGGTGATTCCCACTGTCTCATGTCAAGGAGAAGGTGCTATTGGAGAATAAGAGAGATGGCAGAAAGGAGAGAATGAAGATGGGAGATTGGGAGAGACAGTCTCATCTGTCTCAGAGACAAGAGCCCCACTAAAATGCATTCCCATGGGGGAGAAGATTTGTGTCTGTGATGGGTCTCACTCTGGGTTTAATATGTGAGGAGTTGGTGCACTGGGAGGTCATTTTCTCTGAGATAGTGTTGTACCCCCACGGATAGCAATCTGTCTGATAGCTGGAACTCAGAATAGTGGAGGGGACACAGACCTCATTTCTTTGAAAAATAGAAAGACAAGGGTGAAAGCAAGATGTAGGAGTAGGTCAAATAATTTGAGACACAGGATAATTTCTTCCACTCAAGTCTGACTTGTCCAAAATTGCTTCTCTCATGAGTTGCCACTTCTAAGAAAGACGTATAGCAAAAAAAGAGGACGACGTGGCAAAATCTATAAAGCAAATAACAGCAATGGATTTAACGAGAGGAAGATTACAACCATACTTTGGAAACTTTAGCTCCACGAGGAAGACAGAGGGGCCGGTTGAGATTATGTAAGTAATTGGTAGTGGACCCAGTCAGAACCATTTTGTAATTTTCTCCAGCTTCATTCTGTAGCATGGGAATAAAATCTGAGATAGCAGAGGGCAGGACTGGTGACAGGATAAGGGGGCAAGGAATTTGAGTATATACAATAGAACTGATTCACCAAGGGATCAAGATAAGGAAGGGAGGAGAGTGTAGCCAGTACAAGAGTGATGGCTTGAGAAAGAATATTATATTCACATATAGGAATTTGTTTAGCCATCCTCCAGTCAGTAAGAATTCACTTTGCTTCTAGGTTTTTTTTTTTGCCATTACAAATTTTACTAACAATATTTTGGTATACATATGTTTGTGTTACACACATAATGTTGAGATTTTCTCCTTGTAGAGTCCTCCCAAAGCTTCCTTTGTATTTAGCTCTCTGTAGCCCAGGCTATTAGCTGGGCTCCCAGGCTCTATTTCTTTCTTGAGTGCATAGCCAGCACCTCTCTCCACCACCACCAATCCTCTGCATGAAATTATCTCCTCCCTTGGACAACTATCTCTCTGCACCATTGTCTGCTTTCAATGTTGTCTTTGCCCTGTGGGCTGAATGCATTATCTCCTAGAAATCCAGACATATAAACATAAACTATTATTAGCTATTAATTGGGAAGACAGGACAAATGGCTCAACATCATCCACATAATCTCAACATTATGTGTGTGTGTTATCCACATAATATTGGATAAATGAGTATCAACAGTTTAGCAACTAATTAATCAATGAACATTTTGTTAAGTACACGCCATGCTCAAAATATGCTATGGGTTGGGCATATAAATACAAAAATGAGATAAGTTCTGATCCTAAAGAGTTTATATGAATGGCTTTTCTCACATAATTACAAACTGTTTCCCAGAACAATGGTATCAATTTAAAGTTCTCAACAAGTGTATCAGTGTGCCTGTTTTCTCATAGCCCTCCAAACGAGACTTTTTTATTCCTTATTATCTTTGCCAATTTGATAGATGTTTTAATTTGCATTCCTCTTATTATTAATGGATTAGAGTTTTTTTCTCCCATGATTGCTGATCATTTGTGTTTCATATAAAAACTGTTCATGTCCTTTTATTACTTATATGTTAGGGAATGATGCTTGGAACATATATTATTTATCTTTATTTTTCTCATAGAACCCACTACAATGTCTCATTCATAGCAATAAATATTTATTGAATTCATTCTCTTGTCTCTCATTACCTTAGTTCTGCCCATTTAGTATCTGCATTTTAAAGTTTCTTGGAAATGGTGTAATGTTTTCATATAATATTACTCAGTTATGTCAAAAAGCCTACAAAGGATAGACAAAGAAGGACCTTTGAAAATGTTATAAAGTATCTATCTAAAAAAAATCACCCCTAGTATTATATGAAATGGGGAAACATTAGAAGCTTTCTGAGTGAACAGAGGAATAAACCAAGTTTGCTCCCCTTTCCTGCTATTACTTGACATAGTTCTAGGAATACTAGTAATAGCAATGAGGGATTAAAGGTATAAAGATAGGTAAAGAAGGGACAAAATTATCCCCCTTTGCAGATAACATGATGCTTTAATTAGAAATGCCTAGAGTAGGAGCAAAGAAATCAAGAGATGATAAAAACTTTACTGAAAGCAATAGAGAGAATAGTTTCAGTAAAATAGCAGGTTACTAAATAAACCCTCAAAAATAAACTATTTCTGCATAGCAATAACAAAAGCAGGAGGGAATAATAGAAAAGGAAGTTCCATTCAAATAAATACAAGATGCATAAAATATCTGAGTTAATCTACCAAAGTATATTTAATACTTTAATATGTAATTGTAAAATGTTCCACAAAGAAATACAGAATGACCTAAATAGTTAAAGGGATAGTCAGTATTCATGACTGTATTGTGCCAATATAATTCAAATGGCCTTACTACAGAAATTAATTTATATTTATATATTTTATAGACACCAGCGGTATCAATCTCAAATAGAAACAGGGATCCCAGCTATAGCATATTGGCTTACAAAGCAACAAATTAACATTATCTAGGTTGTACTGTATTTTAAAAATTTTGTTCAGTTACATTTTAAATTGGTTCAGGGTGACAAGTTTGACACCTCTGTGCTACACCAATTAAGATACCAAGAGGATACTTTACAAAGTCAGATAAAATGATGCCAAAACTAATTTGGAGGAACAAAAGATATAGAATTTCAAGGGAAATAATTTTTTTGAAGGAAGAATGAAGCACGTTCAGATGTTATATTCCATAGTATAAACTAAAATTTAAAGCAATAATGACCAAACGCATTGGGGACTGGCTAAAATTTTCAAAAATTAGATCAATGGAAAAGACAGGCTATGGAAGAATCAGGAACAAATAAACTAAATAACCTAGCATTTGACTAACTTTAAAAAAAATACCTAGGAAAGAACTCCTTATCTAGTATAATAAGATTAAAAAGAGAGGACTTACATGACCCTCACTTATAGCACATATAAATGACTCTGATCACATTCATTGTTAGGACATTCTATCTTAACCTTACATAAGACTTACTATATATTTAATTAATCTATCTTGAACTATATAGTGATCTAGTGGTACACTGAGTAATTTATTTCTTGTTATTAAATTTGCAACATCTTACTAATTTACTCAATTTCCCACTCTAATTCATTAAGTATTCATTATTCAGTGAATTAGAGAAACCTTTCTTAGTAGTAATTACTATCATATATAAGTATTAAAATTATGAATATATTTATATAATTTATTAACAAATTAGGACAATTAAAATGTAGACACATATGCAATATATTGGCTATGACAAATATCACCACTAGAATCACCTCAGACCATCAAAAATATACATAGTTGACTTTTCTGAAAATTTAATCTAAAATATGATTAGAGTCTTTCAAAATATTATCTTCATATTTCTCTTCAGGATTAGTTCTTTCTTTTTGTCTTCTCTTCAATAAACAAAAGAAATAGTCTTTCCCTAAATATACTGTACTGCTACCTCCTTCCTAAAATTCTCTTTATAGGTTTTGCTCTTCAATTAGCAATGAAAATAGTTTTCATAAGAAAAATAAGTCCATTTTCACCTTCTCTTCCTGTTACATAAATTCTTCATAGATCTTCATGAATCACAGATAAACACATACTTTCTCCTTAAATAGAGAAAGACACACATAGCACAAATTCTTCATAGATCTTTATAGATCTACAAACACATTGTTTCCCTGACTCAATAGGGGAAGGTACTCCAGTCACC
The DNA here is from genome assembly GCA_011680675.1 of Gymnobelideus leadbeateri. Lineage (NCBI taxonomy): Eukaryota > Metazoa > Chordata > Mammalia > Diprotodontia > Petauridae > Gymnobelideus > Gymnobelideus leadbeateri. The sequence goes on from WOXC01009153.1 coordinate 225,974, forward strand.
TTCTCAAACGACTTTTCACAGATCCCCATAGATCACAGATAAATGCACATATGTTTTCTCTAACTGTATAGTGAAAGGCATTTCATATTGATCCATTTCCTTTTAAGATTTCATTTTTGTTTAAGCCATTTCTTAACTGTCACTTTAAACTGTCAACTCAGATTATTTTCTCCCAATAATTTATCTGAGGTATTAAAGCGACAGTAATATTAAAGCGACAGTAACATCTAGAATCTCTCTGATACAAACAAAGAAAGAATCACACTGAGAAAACTAGAAAAACTATGATAAAATCAGGTTTAGATCAACAACTTAGACTGTATATCACAATAAACTAAAAATGGATATATGACTGACTATTAAAGCTCATGCCCTAAAATGAATTAGAAGAGAAATACATCAGGTACAAAGTCACTGCTATGACTTGGAGGGTGAATTCTGAATTAAACATAGAATAGAGATAACAAAACAGATAAAGAAATAAAAATAAAAGATAAAACAGTTAATTTCTATTACATGAAACTGAAAACCTTTTATGTGAACAAAATTAATGTAATGAAGACAACAAAGGAAGCAACCAACTGGGAAAATCTTTTTATCAAATATCTCTGATAAGGGTCTGGTACCCAGATATATAGGTAAGTAACAGAGATACATAAATCCAAGGGTAGTCCCCATAGATAAATGGTTAAAAGTTATTAAAAAAAACCAGCTGTCCCAAGAACTAATTGAAACTATTAACAGCTACATAAAAGAATGTCTCAAATGGCTAATAATAAAACAAATATGAAAATCAAAAGAATTAGCAAAGGCAACAAAAGATGGGAATAGTTGGAAAGGCTGTTGAAAGATGAGCACACTAATGAACTTCTGGTGAACTGGAAAATCAATCTGAACATTCTAGAAAAAAAAAGAGAATTATTTAAAGAAAGTTGTTAAAATGTCTGTACCCTTTGACCTAGAGATTTCACTGCCTGGCATATACCCTGTTGGAGGTGGGGAGGGTGGTCAATGGTAAAAAGAAAAAAAATCCCTGAGTACTTAAAATAGTACCTTTTGTTTTTAGTAAAGAACTAGAAACAAAGTATATGCCTTTCAGTTGAACTATAATCCTACTACAGAAAAATAACTACAATCCTACTTTAGAAATCTCCAATGGGAGCATAAATTTCATTCAAAAAAGTCATAAGAGTATTTGAGTTCTGACCATAGCAAGAGTTAAAAATAAAGTTTAAAAAAAGTAAAAAAAATATTAAGTAAATACTTTCAAGATGATTTGGTGATATCATGTACATATTTATGGTAAATGAAGGTGGGTCAGTGGATAGAGCACCAGGTCTGGAGCCAAGAAAACCTTAGTTCAAATCCAGCCTCAGAGATCCAATTGGCTGTGTGATCCTGGGCAAGTCACTTAATCTTGTATGCCTCAGTTTTCTCAACTGTAAAATGAGCTGGAGAAGACAATGGCAAACAACTCCAGTATCTCTATTAAAGCAAAACTCCAAATGGGGTCATAAAGAATTGTATATGACTGAAATGATGGAACAACAACATGTACAAAGCACTATGGTAAGTTCTGGGGATGCAAATAGAAAAGTAAGACAACACCTGCTCTCAAGGAATATGACTATGCTGTAGTAGCAATGAATATACAGAGAAGCATAGGAAGATTTATAAGAACCAAAAAAGTAAACTGAAAAAAATAAGTATAACAATGAAAGCAATACACACATTGACTACAAAGTAAATAGAACTATCTCTACAAAACAAAACTGAATTCGATGTAAGTATAATGACCAATCTTGGCTTCATATAATATATCTGCAGTACTTCTTTGTAGAGGTGGGGGCTATGGTTATGTACATATTGCATATGATGTCAGAGTTTTTCCAATATCTTGGCTACTTTAGCTTAATTGTTCTTTTCTCCTTCTTTTTCTTTCTTTTTTTCTTTCTTTCTTTCTTTTTGTTATTAAGTGGCAGCACTCTGGGAGGGGTTGAAGAAGGCTATTTTGGGAAATGTAGGTCACATTAAAAACATAACAATACAATTTTATTAAAAAATATCAAGAGAAACACAGGAAAAAAAAAGAGAAACACAGGAAACAAATCACTAAAGAAACAACACACATCCAAGAAATTGTTAAGTAATAATTCAAAAGAGTATAGTAATAAATAGCAAAATGAGCATTTGTCTTGGAAACCCATCTTCATTGTGCAGACTTTACAGGCAATCTTAATGTGGATGTGATTGTTTGGTTTGTCTTTCCTTCTCAAAAAGGATCATGACATCGGGAAGATATTGCCATGACTTGCAAGTGAATTGGATTTAAGTGAGGAAGGGCTGTGCAGTTGCCAGACTCACTTTCTCCTCCAGAGCCATCTGGGTCCGATGGCCAGATATAGATCAGGACAACTGGAGATGGCTCAGCAAAACAATCTTTTGATTCGTTTGCTGGCAGAATGAAAAGAGAATCTAACCTTCCATGAATTAAAAACAAGGAAATGACATAAAAGTACATACCAGTGCTTTGGGAGAAGGGGGTTGTTTTCTGCATATATATCCTGTTTTTTTCAGCATTATGACAAGGATTATTATTGACAAGATGCTAAGAGATGTAGGAAGTGATATTATAGCAATTGTTTCTGAACCTGGAAATGAAAATTTAAATGGAATTATTTAAAATAATATGCAGTATTATATCCCCCTGCCTTTTTTAACCAGAAGTTCAAAATTTGTGAATTTGTAATAGATCAAGGATTTTTAAACTAAAAGTTTTTAACTATTTACAAAAAAGAAGGAAATACAGTGTATTGTATACATGTCTATTACCTTCAGTAATTTACAGGCTGTTTTAAAAATATATTAATTTCTACAAAGCTTTAACAAAATTGTCTTGTTTGTTTTTGTGACTCCTCATGAATTTTTCCCTGTGCATTCTAAAACTGTTGTCCATATAATTATCTTAATTTATAGAATGGTCTTGCTTTCTTCATTCTATATTATTTCATGGCTTCCCATAGTTCTTTATATTTTTCATATTTCTCATTTATTATAATGAAATAATGTTCCATCAAATTTGATCAGTCATTCCACAAATAATAGATATACAATTGATTTCTATATTTTTTGTATTACAAAAAGTGCTGGTAGGGATATTCTTGTATAGGTTATGTCTTTTTTCACTCTCAATAACCTCCTGAGAGCAGAGCACCAGTAGTGTGGTTACTGGGTCAAAAAGCATGAACACTTTTTTTTTGGTTTTACTTCTATTATTTAATTGCATATTGCTTTCCAAAGGAACATAATCTAGTCAAAGCATTACCAACATCTGAGGGGAGAGGGTCAACACCAGATGTTCTCTACATATTTGAAACCACAGACAGGGAACAAAAAATGCTATCTTAAGAGTTTTTAAAATTTCACTTCCCTCAGTATGAGAATTTGAACAATTTTTCATAGGGTTATTGATAATTTATATTTCTTTCCCCCCTAAGCACTGCTTGCTTAAATCTTTACCTCCCTTATTTATTTACTTTCCCACCTACCACAGAGGCTTTTTCAAATCTTTTTATCTCTTCTCAAACCTCTTATAGTCTCTCTTTCTCTTCCCTCTTGGCTGAGAATGCTGCCTCTTATTTCACTAAAAATAACAGGTTATTTGTCAAGAGCTTCCTATTCTCCCCTCCTTCTCAACTCACACAGATGCTTTCTGCCACTATCCTCTCCTTGCATCTCACATAATGAGGTCACCCTTCTCCTTGCCAAGGCAAGCCCTACTACATGTATAAGTGATCCCATTCCAGCTCATCTTCTACAAGATTCTACCCTGTCTATTGTCTCTATTCTCTCCCTTATCTTCAATTTCTCTCTCTATTTCCCTAATGTCTACAAACATACCCATATCTCCCTCATCCTTAAAAACCCCTCACTTGACCCATTCATCCCCACTACCCATAATCCTATATCTTTCCTCCCTTTTGTGGTTAAACTTTGTGGCCATATTTGAACTCAAGTCTTCCTGACTCCACTTTATCCACTGTGCCATCTAGGTACCCACCTGATTCCTACTTTACTAACAAAACAAAGGTCATCTACTATGAGCTCCTTCTTTTTCCCATGCCACAATTAAAAATCTCTTAATATTTTCCTCTCTACCCCTATGTAATGGTAATGGTAATTTGAAAAATCCTTCCTATCCTTTAATAGGCCTAAGAGAATTTGAAGATCTTCCCTGCCCCCTAATAGGTCGAATGTAATCACATGGAACCTGTGGTGGGGGGTGTATGTTGAAGAGTGGAACAGAGCCCACTGGAAGCTGGGAGTCAGAGCAGTTAAATCTGGAGGGAGGAGAGGACACACCCAGGAGACAGTTAGGCTTGTGTTTGTGGGAAAGCTAAAGGATGGTGTGGTTCCCCACTGTGCTATGGTGTATTAACTTCTTTGTTGCTATGATGGATTTGGTTTCCTAGTGTTGAGATTTGGCTTTCTGGTGTCTAAATAAATGTTTTGCTTCTGTCTTCTCTACAGAGAGTCTGTTATATTTTGCAATTGAGAACTATGCTGGCATATTCACAGCTGCCAGTGGCACTGTGAATATTGCATTGGTGCTACACCCCACCTCCCTACCACTGCTCTACACCCTAAGGAAAAGTTGGTCTTTTCCTTGCCAATGCAAATCTCCCTACATATGCACTTCATCCTACAGCTCCTCCTGTCTCACCTGGGAACTTGTCAAACTGATCATTCCTCCTTTCTCTCATCTTCAATCTTACTGCCTACAAACATCTAAATTGCCTCTATTCTTGTTTTTTTTTTTTGTTCTGTTTTTTGTTTTTTGGAGGGCAATTGGAGTTAAGTAACTTGCCCAAGGTCACACGGCTAGGTTTTTGTTTGTGTGTGCGTTAAGTGTCTGAGGCCGGATCCGAACTCAGGTCCTTCTGACTCCAGGGTCGATGCTCTACTCACTACGCCACCTAGCTGCCCCTAATTTCCTCTATTCTTAAAAAAAACCAAAAAAAAAAACCAAAAAAAAAAAAACCTCAGTTGACTCTGAAATCCCCTCAAGCTATTCTCATACATTTTCTTTGTTGTTCAGTTGCTTAGTAGTGTTCAACTCTTTATGATCCCATAGACCATACTGTCCATGGGGTTTTCTCGTCAAAGATACTGGAGTTGTTTCCCATTTCCTTCTCCAGTGGATTAAGGCAAACAGAGGTTAAATGACTTGTTGAGGGTCATATAACTAGTTAAGTGTCTAGGGCCAGATTAGAATCCTCATTATCCACTGCTCTATCCTCTGGGCCATCTGGAAGCCTCTCTATTTTAATCTAAACTCCTAAATAGAGTTATCTATGCTGATTGCCTTCATTTCTCTACTCCATACTCACATTTCTATTTCTGGCAATCTGGCTTCTAACCATACGTATCACTCTGCTCTCTCCGATGGAACCAATGATTTCTTCAATAATAAATCCAGTGATCTTTTCTCTGTCCTCACCTTACTTGACCAATTTGTAGCTTTTGGCAATGTTGACCACTCCTTCTTCCAGGATATTATTTCTTCCCTTAGCCTCTAGGATATGACATTAAAGAGGCATCTGCTTTGCCTCAGCACCCTAAGGACCATAGAACATTTCCATCTGATTTGCGACTGGAATCTTTCCTATGTGTGTCTCCCCCATTAGAATGTGAGATCCTTGAGAACAGGGGTTGGCTTACTTTCCTATTTGTATCCCCAAAGCTTAGCACAGTGCTTTGCATATAGTAAATGCTTAATAAATGTTTCATTCATTCATTTAGTCATCCATTCACTGGTTTTCCTTTCTGTCTGAATGCTCTTTCTCACTCTCTTTTTAAGGATCATCATGCATTTCCCACCCATTAAATATGTGTAACATCCAGACTCTTTCTTAAGCCTTTTTCTCTTGGTGGTACAAGCAGTTTCCATGGGTTCAATTATGATCTCTATATAGATGATTCCCTATGTCTGTTGTGGGCAACATTATCCTTTCCTTACCTAGGTTCTTAATGTTAGCGTTATCTTGGACCCTCCTTTCTCCCTTACCTCGATACCCAGTCAATTGCTAAGTTTTGTCAATTCTGTTTCTACATCTCTCTGACTTCCTTTCATACATACAACTAGCACCTAGGTCAGGCCCTCAGTAGCTCTTGCCTAGATGGTTATAAGTCTTTATGTGTATCAAATCTCTCTTTTCTCCAACCCATTCTCCACACAGCTGCCAAATTAATATTTCTTTAAAATGGGCTTAACTATGTTACTCCTCTCCTTAAGAATCCTTACTGACCCCACTGACTATTCTAGATATTTGATGTTCCACTCCTTTACACACTCTATGTCCTAACCACACTGGTCTACTAGCTGTGTCCTGAATGGAACATTCCACCTCCTTTCTTTTCACATGCTGTCTGTCCTTTATGTCTGGAATATGCTCCCTTCTTTCCACTGCCTCCTAGGAATTAGAGTTCCCTTAAAAAGATTCAACTTTGCTGCCATGTACCACATAAAACCATTTGTAACCACATGTCCCTCCTGCCCACAAATAAATATTATTATATTTTGTTGTCTCCCCAGTGGAATTAAACTCATTAAGGGAAAAGATTGTTTCATTTTTGTCTTATTAGTTCTAGCATCTGTCCATGCGCACAAGAAGAACTTAATAAGTGTTTGCTGAATTGAATTGACTTGATGTGGGAAATTCCAGAGCTTTTACTGTAGACAGGAAGGGCTTTCACTTGGCTGAAGTGCATGAGAGTAAAGTATTATAAGAGAAAAGTAGAAAGGTAGCATGGTATCAGACTGTGATGGCCCTTTAATTGCAGACAAAAGGTGGGTAAGTGACAATTCATCATTTCAATAAATGGTATTCTACCTATTTTGCCACTTCCTTTGGTAAATAGGCAATCTTTGCACTAACATGAATCAATAAAGATTTGTTAAGTGCTTACTTTGTACCAGTTGCTATGTTGAGCTCTGGAAATTAAAGGAAAAAATAAACAGTCCCTGACCTCAAAGACCTTACATTCTAATGAGAGATATAACATAAATATAAATTGGTCCACAAAAATAAATATAAAGGAGATAGAAGATACAGCAAAAGATATTGTAAGTTGAATCTTATTCTCACAGAAGCAATGGTATGACTACGGGTTATGTTTCTGACAAAGGGCTGATATTTAACACATCACAGAAATGATCACTAACACCACATGACATCAACTACAAATGATGTCCTATCTAATATATAGCTTTCTAAAGAATAGAAAAATCAGTAAAGACAATATGGAAACCAATCATAATATAAAGTTAATATGAAAAATATCATAGAAAGTCAGTGTCTTATAGTCAACAGAAGGCCAATCTTGAAGCAAGAATTGGGGATCAGCTTTTCCATCTGACACACTAGACACAGTGCATCTGACATACTAGCTGTGTGACCATTGGCAATTATTTATTTATCTCTAGGGTTCTCCATGCAACTTTGCTTTGGGGGCAGAAGGTTCCATGTTGAGAATTCCCTACACTGATGAAATGAGAAGCTCAGATCTAATATGATATATGCTTTGTCATATACAAAGTTTCCTATAACTTCATATTTTTACTTCAGCAAATTGGGAGGCATGAGAATGAAGGCCTCCCAATTCAGAGACTTTTTAGAGAATTTTTGATGGTCATCCTTGATGCAACTTTTTATGAGATTTAAGTCTATGTAGCAGCAACCTGAAGCCAAGGGAGATTCGAATGGTATGGTGGTAGCTGTGGTGGTGAATGAAGATCCATTGAAAAACCATGTTAGCCATTAAATTGTTACTGAACAACAGAAAATCTACCCTCCAACCCCACTTATTTTTTGTATAACCTTGAGGAAAGTTCAGAAGTGAAGTATGTAAAATTACATCTTACCTGATTTTTTACTAGAAGAAAGCATGATACACTGTAAGGGAGACTGAATTAAGTTATTAGAAAACTGTAAATCCCAGTGAGCAGATACACAGTAATTTGAATTTGGAATCAGAGAGTCGATTATGGTAGTTACGTTTTCTCTGTCATCCATTTCAACTGTTAGATCCTGAAATGAAAACCAATATTTACCTTTAAAATAGGTTTATTATGAACATAATATGAAATGTCAATATAATTAATTAAATTTGCTTTGCAATTATTTCATTATTAAATGACAATTTTAATACATAAAATGTCAGAACAATTTTTCTATAATTTCCTCTGTTTCCATCAGGACTTTTGTTCCATTTATTCCCAGTTTTCATTTTACATGGTCATTACATATACTACTTTTGTTTTTTTTAAACTTAATATTATTTCTTATATTTCTCATACCTGATCTTAATTCATTATAGTATTGCATTATATCAATGTCACACAATTTAATTAAGCATTCCCCTGTTTTTTTTGATAGTTAGGTTGCTTCTATTTTTTTTCAATTACAAATAATGCTGCCCTGAAAATCTATGAAAAAGGAGCTCTTTAAAAAAATAACTTTCAAGGTATATTTCCAACAATTTCATTGTTGGGATAAAAATTGTTAACATTTTTGTAACTTTTACTCAATATTGCCATATCGGTTTCCAAAAGATTGTAACTTTAGATTTGTAATTCCACCAGCACAACTTCACTAACTCTGAGTTGTTTTTAATTATTTTTGCAAATTTGATAGGGGTGAGTTATTTTAATTTAAATGATTTTAATTTAAATCACTTTAGTTATTAGTGAAGTTGAATGTTTCTCAAGAGACCTAACTATATGACTTTTCTCTTTTGAAAAGTTGATTCAAGTCAAATCAACAAATATTTATTAATCTCTTGGTGATAAATTCTTCCCTTCTCCACAGATCTGACAGATAACTATTCCTTGTTCTCCTAATTTACTTATGGTATCGCTCTTTATATCTAAATTATGTACCCATTTTGATTTTTCCTTTGTATATTATGTGAGATGTTGGTATATACCTAGTTTCTGCCATACTATTTTCTAGTTTTCCCAGTATTTTTGTCAAGTAGTGAATTCTTATTCCAGAAGCTAGAGTTTTTGGGTTTATCAAACATTACATTACTATAGTCATTTACTGCTGTTTTGTGTACCTAATCTATTCCACTGATCCAGCACTCTATTTCTTAGGCAGTACCAAAGGATTTTGATGATTGTCTCTTTATAATATAGTTTTTTAGATCTGGTACTGCTAAGTCACCTTCCTTTGCATTTCTACCCATCATTTCCCTTGATGTTTTTGACCTTTTGTTCTGCCAGATGAATTTTGTTATGATTTTTTTCTAGTTCTATAATTTTTTGGTAGTGTGATTGGTATGGTACTGAATAAGTAAATTAACTTGAGTAGAACTGTCATTTTTATTATATTAGCTCGGCCTACCATGAGCAATTTATATTTTCCCAACTGTTTAGATCAGACTTTATTTGTGTGAAACATAATTTACAATTGTGTTCATATAGTTCCTGGGTTTGTCTTGTCAGCTAGACTCGCAAGTATTTTATATTGTCTACAGTTATTTTAAATGGAATTTCTCTTTCTGTTGCTGCTGGGTTTTGTTGGTCATATAAAGAAATGCTGATGACTTATGTGGGTTTATTTGATATTTTATGACTTTTCTAAAATTCTTAATTATTTCAAGTAGTTTTTTACTTGATTCTCTAAGTATACTGTTATATCATCTGCAAAGAATGATTGTTTTATTTCTTCATTACCTATTTTAATTCCTTCAATTTCTTTTTCTTCTCTTATTGCTAAAGGTAACATTTCTAGTACAATGTTGAATAACAGTGGTGATAATAAATATCCTTTTTAGAGACCTGATCTTACTGGAAGGCTTCTAGCTTATTCCCATCACATTTAATGCTTGCTGATGGTTTTAGATTGGTACTACTTATCATTTTAAGGAAAGCTCCCTTTATTCCTATATTCTTTAGTGTTTTTTAATAGGAATGGGTGCTGTATTTTGTCAAAAGATTTTCAGCATCTATTTAAATAATCATATGATTTCTGTTGGTTTTGTTTTTGATATGGTCGATTATTCTGATAATTTTTGTAACACTGCATTCATGGTATAAATCCTATCTGGTCATAGTGTCTTATCCTCATGATAAATTACTGTAATCTCTTTGCTAATATTTTATTTAAATTTTTTGCATCGATATTCATTAGCGAAGTTGGTCTATAATCTTCTGTTTGGCCTGTTTTCCCAAATAGTTAATATAGTAGTGGAATTAATTGTTCTTTATATGTTTGGTGGAATTAATTTGTAAATATGCCTGGTCCTGGGGATTTTTTCTTAGTGAATTCATTGATGTCTTGTTCAATTACTTTCTCTAAAATGGGGTAATTTAAGTATTTTATTTCCTATTCTGTTAGGCTGGGCAATTTACATTTTTTGTAAATATTCATCCACTTCACTTAGATAGTCAGATTTATTGGCACAGAAGTGGGCAAAATAGCTCCCAATTATTGTTTTAATTTCCTCTTCATTGGTGGTAGTCTTTCATTTTTGATACTGGTAATTTGGTTTTCTTCTTTCCTTTTGAAAATTAAATTAACCAAAGGCTTATATATTTTATTATTTTTTTTTTACCAAAAATTTAATGAATATATATATGCATGGGCTTATGACTAGCATATAAAAAGCAAAATTTGAGCCCAGATCTTCTGAACTATAAGGTTGGTTCTCTATTATGCTATAATGCCATTCTAAGTACCAACAGGTTTTTTTAAATAGAATCATAGTATTTATATATTTTTATAGAATTCATTAGTAAAAAAATGAAAAAAAGCATCAATAATCTAAATATATTTTTAAATGGAAAAAAAGTAATAAATCTGTCTCAATTATGGAAAGAAGAATCAACTCATTAACTGATCAAACAAGAAATTATCGGGGACAAAAATGTTGAGTTTGATTATAAGAAGATAGAAGGTTTCTGAACAACAAAACACAATATCATAAAATTTAAAGAAAATAAATGACGTTCAGATAATGTACCAAAAATGGAAGCACTGATATTTTCTCTAGTCCTCATAACCAAAGCCTTTCCAAAACAGGAATCATGAACAAAAGATAAGACGACTGTATCTCCGTGTTTGAAGACATCAAGAACTCTAACTGATGAACTAAAAATAGAGAAAGCTCATCTTTAATCCCTCCCCAATGGCTACCACATTCTGGGAATGCTGAACAAGGCAAACAAGCTTGCAACAGAACTCAGCCTCTTTACTGCCTATCTAATACAAGAAAACTCAGTTAAAGACCTTGAGCCCCAACCAATAAACCAACAGGAAAGATATTAACACCAAAAAGGAAGAGGGACTCCAGGGCATATGAGTCCAGATACCAATGAATAAATATTGCAAGACAAAGGAAACTGAAGTGCAGAGGCCACTGGATTCCCAAGACAGCAGAATGTTCTGAATGGTTTAAGAGAGAAATAAGAATTGTGAAGGCAGAATTTGTGACCTGAACATCAGAAAAATCAACATATGAGTCCACAGAGGCAAGTCTCACAGTAACCAATTGGGAATGCAAATTAACTAAAGTGAAAGAAAGTGAAAGAATAGGAACCAAAAGCAGTAACATTACAAGAAACTATGTTCTCTACACAAACAAAAATCTTTTTTTAAAAAAATTACATATTTTTAATTTTCAACATTCATTTCCATGAGATCTTTAGTTATAATTTATTCTCCCTGTCTTTCCCGTACCCCTACCCCAAAATAGCAGACCTAGTGAATACCCCTTCCCCCAATCTGTTCTCTCTTATATCATCTCCCTTCATCCCCCTAACTTTCTAATAGGGCAAGATGGGTTTCTATACCCTAGTACCTGTATATTTTATTTTCCAGTTGCATGTAAAAACAACAACAAAATTTTAAACATTTGTTTTTAAAACTTTGAGTTCTAGATTTTTTCCCCCTAATTCTCTTCTCACCCACCCCCACTGGGAAGATAAGCAATTCAATATAGATTGTACTATGTGTAGTTACCCACATCATTTCCATAGTAGTTATATAGTGAAAGACTAACTATATTTTCCTCCATCCTCTCCCACCCCCCACTTAATCTATTTTCTCCTTTGACCCCTTTTCTTTTCAAAAATGTTTCCTTCTAACTACCCTCTCTCCCAATCTGCCCTCCCTTCTATCCTCCCCGCTCTTATCCCCTACCCCACTATTTTCCTGTAGGGTAAGATACCCTACTGAATGTGTGTTATTCTCTTCTTAGGTCAAATTCAATGAGAATCAGGTTGTCCTATTCCCTTTCACCTTCCTGCCCCTCAACTGTAACAGTTTTCTCTTGCCTCTTTTATATGAGATAATTTGCCCTAATCTATCCTTTCCTTTCTTCTCCCAATAAATTCTTCTCTCACCCCTTAATTTTATTTTTTAGATAGCATATCTTCATATTCAACTCATCCTTTGCCCTCTGTCTATGTATACATGACCATACAAATGTCCACACTCATATATATGTTTGTATATACGTACACTCTCCTTTACATACACATATATGTATGTATACATACATTACACACATATATATGTATGTATTCCCTTCAACTGTCTTTCATACTAAGAAAAGTCTTATGAGTTACCGTTATCATTTTTCCATGTAGGAATGTAAATAGTTCAACTTTAATAAATTCCTTATGATTTCTTTTTCGTATTTACCTTCTCATGCTTCTCTTGCTTCTTGTATTTGAAAGTCAAATTTTCTGTTCAGCTCTGGTTTTTTCATCAAGAATGCTTGAAAGTCCTCTATTTCATTGAATGACCATATTTCCCCCTGTAGCATTATACTCAGTTTTGCTGGGTAGGTGATTCTTGGTTTTAGTCCTAGATCCTTTGACCTCTGCAATATCATATTCCAAGCCCTTTGATCCCTCAGCATAGAAGTTGCTAGATCCTGTGTTATCCTGATTGAGTTTCCACAATACTCAAATTGTTTCTTCCTGACTGCTTATAGTATTTTCTTCTTGACCTGGGAACCTTGGGATTTGGCTATAATATTCCTAGGGGTTTTCTTTTCAGGATCTTTTTCAAGAGGTGATCAGTGAATTCTTTCAATTTCTACTTTGCCCTCTGGTTCTAGAACATCAGGGCAATTTTGCTTGATAAGTTCCTGAAAGATAGTGTCTAGGCTCTTTTTTTGATCATGGCTTTCAGGTATTCCAATAATTTTTAAATTACCTCTCCTGGATCTATTTTCCAGGTCAGTGGTTTTTCCAATGAGATATTTCACATTGCCTTCTATTTTTTCATTTGTTTGGATCTGTTTTATAGTATCTTGATTTCTCATAAAGTCATTAGCTTCTAATTGCTCCAGTCTAATTTTGAAGGAGTTATTTTCTTCAGTGAGTTTTTGAAATTCCTTTTCCAGCTGGCAGATTCAGCTTTTTAAAGCATTCTTCTCCTCATTGGCTTTTTGGGCCTCTTTTGCCATTTGAGTTAGTCAATTTTTTAAGGTGTTATTTTCTTCAGTGTATTTTTGGGTCTCCTTTAGCAGGCTGTTCACTTGCTTTTCATGATTTTCTTGCATCATTCTCATTTCTCTTCCCAATTTTTCCTCCACTTCTCTTACTTGATTTTCAAAATCCTTCGTGAGCTCCTCCATGGCATGTAACCAGCCTGTAACCTCTTGGAGGCTTTTGATGTAGGGGTTCTGACTTCAATGTCTTCCTCCCACTCCATGCTCAATTCTATCATTTGTTTGTGTTTCTGTTGCTTGCTCATATTGGCAGCCAATTACTGCCTTTTGAGCTCTTTGCCTTGGTAGAGCTCTGCTTCCAGAATGGAGAGAACCATGTCCTAAATCACTGGGGTTTTTGCAGCTGCCAGAGCTATTAAATGGGCACCCTCTCTACAGCTCCCATACGCTCTGGCTCACTAGTCTCACACCCTAGGATTACCACCCAAGACTGAGATCTGGATCTAAGCAGGTCAAAGCAAAATTGATTACCCTCTGAATGGTCACTTAGTCCCCCTACAGTCTGCAGTGCAGGAGCACAGGAAAGCAGCCACCACACCGCCTCTGCTTCTAGATCCAGGGATAGCAGCTGGACCAGAACTATTTTATCCTCCCCTGGATCAATCAAGTTCCGCTCTGACCTTTTACTTTGTCTTTGGCATTTATGGATTGAGAAGTCTGGAAACTGCTACAGCTTTACTTTTGTGAAGTCTTCTCTAGCCGCCTCTCTTAGGGGCTGCCCTGGGGCTAAAACTGAGGTTCAGTTGGGAATGTGCTCTGCTCCCAGTGTGCTGCAATGGACCCTTCTTGCCAGCCTGCCAGGCTTCCTTCCGTGGGAGATTTGCTTCTCTCTGTCACTTTGTGGGTTCTGTAGCTCTAAAGTTTGTTTAGAGTCATTTTTTTTCTCTTGCTTTTTAGAGGGCAATTGGGGTTAAGTAACTTGCCCAAGGTCACACGGCTAGGTTTTTGTTTGTGTGTGTTAAGTGTCTGAGGCAGGAACCGAACTCAGGTCCTTCTGACTCCAGGGCCGGCGCTCTACTCACTGCGACACCTAGCCGCCCCTAGAGTCATTTTTTACATGTATTGGAGGAGGTGGAAGTGGGAGCTTCAAGGAAGTCTTGCTTCTACTCTGTTGTCTTGGCTCCACCCCTCCACAAACAAAAATCTTGATTTGAAGATGCAATGTGTTTTAAGGATTACAGACCTTCCAGAAAAACACAAGTCAAAAAACCCAAATGCAAGAAATAATACTTCTGAAAACTGCTCAGAACTTCTAAACACAGAAAGCAAAGTATTTATTAAGAGAATCCACAGATTCACTCTAGGAAAAAAAATGCCTATGCTGTAAATTTCAAAACACGTAGTTATTATATTCAACAATTCTAAAGAGAAAAGAAAAAATTCTATGACCAACAAGGAGAATGACCTTAAAATACAAAGGAAAAGATATTTGGATGACACAAGACTATTCTGTGCCAACTAGAAGTAGGGCAGGGAATGGAATTACATCTTCTGAAAGGATGTAATTCTTCAAAGGAAACCAAGATGAAATGAAAGATGACAGACCCTGAAAAACTGAGCCTAATCATCAATGACTTGGTTTTCATAGTTTTTAGTTTAAGCTGTACGTTTTGAACTAATATAATTTTTATGCAAGTTAAACATAATACAATATAAGATTCTTACTGTTGTAATCATAATATTAGAATCCACTCACCTTGTTTAATATGTTACTTGATTGTACTTTAATGACCACTGCTGAAAAAAGTTCTTTTTCCTTACTCCTTATCTGAGATAAGGTTGCTGGATGATGCACAGTGACATTAATTGAATCCTTAAAACCATAAATACTAACTTCTGGTGGATCTAAAATTGCTGTTTAGAGAAAACACACATGAAATACTTAACAATTGAGGAATCTTCTAAAGACCAGCAATAATAATACTTGCTTCACAAAGAGATTTTCCTCAAAGAATCTCATCACTTTGCAGATATTTTCTTTGCAATGTTCCTGAGACTCCCACTGAGACAAGAATCATTCTCATTTTACTGGTAGAAAATGTGAAGGATATAATGACTCAGTAAATTCCCCACAATAATAAAGTGATTAATGAGAGCACTAAGGACAGAATTCAATTAATGTCCTAACTTCTGGTCTACTATATTAAATATAACCAGATCATATTAATTTCTGCCAATGTTTTATATGCATTTAATTATTTTTCATGACAATGAATCTCAGGGTCTTCCAAATGATTTATTCATATGGAATTTTATTATCATGAAAACTTAACATTTTCAGACAAGAAGTTGACAACCACTGTTCTTACTGAAATAGCTAGAAGCACTATAGTAGACAGTAGTGTGGGGCAGCAATCCTTTTTGCCTCCAGGACTAAGCTAGGCACCTCTGGTGTTACTAGTATGTCTAAAGAATAAGGGTAATGAAAGTATGGGGTATGTAAGTGGAAGTACATAATGGGGAGTGGTAGAGTGACATTATAGCTGCTTCATATACCATTTAATGGCAGCTATTTCAAACTCCCTATCTCTTTGGGAAAGAAAGTGGTATTATTCATATACTGATACAATCCTTTTCTTTCTTCAAATTCTTAGATAATATGCTTACACACAATCACATGTAAATGTGTTTATAAGAATGTTGTTTTGTTGTGAATTGGGAAATGAAAGAAATTAGAAGTGCTGAAGAGAGAAAAAATGCCAGATGAATGATCTGTGAACAGTTTAGCTACCACTTAAGTCAATTCTATTTTATTTCACCCCCAGTCTTGTAGACAAGCAAACAAAATCAATAAAAATCAACTTACTATCTGTTATGGGATAGAAATTGTTCACACATTCAACTAATTTTTCCTTTCCATTGAAGCCTGTTACATTGGCAAGGTAGGTTTCATGGGTTTCATAAATATCTGTCATATTACATGATGATTTTGTGATATTTGTGCAACTTTCAACAGCCTTCCATTCTTCAAAAGCACTGTGTTCAAGGGAAAAGAGATAGGAAACAATCAATCTAAAGTGAATCACAAACTAAGTCTTAAGTTAAAACCTTAAGTTTTAAATATAAAAGGAAGGAGATTCCTCTTCCCTAGCAGTTACAGAGGGGGAAAAAGCCATTATATTTGCAATTAAGACATCACTAGTAATTTCAGATAGTAATTTCAGCAGTATGATAGCTAGTGAGATGGTATGAACTAGTGAATGTTTTAGAAGATGAGGTGATGAGTGCCTCTGACTGCAGCAGGGGTAGAGTCAGTATATAGGGAAAAATTAGAAGAAAGGATAAACTTAAGATTGAAGGAACTAGAGTCAAGGGTACATTCAGAGGGTTGGTCTTCGAGAGGAGAAAGTTTATCTCCTCATCAGAGATGGAAGAGAGGAGGAAATAGTGCAGGATAATATTAAGAGATTATTAAATAAAGATAGATATGGAGAGGTTGTGATGTTGGTGAGGAAAAA
Organism: Gymnobelideus leadbeateri; assembly: GCA_011680675.1. Lineage (NCBI taxonomy): Eukaryota > Metazoa > Chordata > Mammalia > Diprotodontia > Petauridae > Gymnobelideus > Gymnobelideus leadbeateri. Next base: position 242,959 of record WOXC01009153.1, read on the forward strand.
AGATTTGAAATGGCCTATATGGTGAGTGGGAGTTGCTAACAGTCAATTAACATTTATTTATTTATTTTTTTGTTAGTGATTTTTTTTTTGAGGGGGGAGGGCAGAGCAATTTCTGCTAAGTGATTTGCCCAAGGTCACATGGCTAGTAAGCGTTAAGTGTCTGAGGCTGGATTTGAATTCAGGTCCTCCTGACTCCAGGGCCAGTGCTCTACTCACTGCTCCAACTAGCCACCCCAATTAACATTTATTAAGCACATATCATTTGTTAGGCAGTATGCTAAGCACTAGAGATACAAACAGAGGCAAGACAGTCCCTCCCCTCAAGGAACACAGAGACCAGTAGTAAACAAGTAGGAGAGACCAGTAGTAAACAAGTGTATACAAATTAGTTATATACAGGATAAATAGGAAGTTAAAAAAGGAGGGGAGGCATTAGAATTACAAGGGGTTGGGAAAGACTTCCTGTAGAAGATGGGATGTTAGTTGGGACTTAAAGGACACCAGTAGGTGGAGACAGGAGGGAGAGCAGGGATAGGTGATAGCCAGAGAAAATACCCAGAACTGAGAGGTGGTGTGTCTTGTTCATAGGACAGGCAGGAGGCCTGTGTCATTGACTACACAGTACATTGTGAGGCATAAGGGGTAAGAAGAATGGAAATGTAGGAGGGGGCTCGGTTATGAAAGGCTTTAAATGCCAAACAGAAGATTTTGTATTTGATTCTGGAAGCCATAGGGAACTACTAGAGTTGATTAAGTAGGGGAGTGGCATGGTCAGCCCTGAGCTTTAGGAAAATCACTTTGGTGGTTGAATGGAAGATGGAGAGACTTGAGGCAGGGAGATTCACCAGCAGGCTGCTTTAATAGTCCAGGTGTGAGGTGGTGTGGGCTTGCATCACCGTGATGTGTCAGAAGTGTGTGTGTGTGTGTGTGTGTGTGTGTGTGTGTGTGTATTTGAGAGATGCAAAAGTGAAATCAACAGGGTTTAGCAACAGATTGAATACTGGAAGGTGAGAGATAGTGAAGAAGTGAACTATTTAACAATATACAAATTGTAAAACAGACCTCATAACTGTGTAAGACACAGTATAGTGACTTGGTATAGTGCCAGTGTTGTTTACTTCCCAAGATAAAATGTGCTGAAAATTATGAGATGTCATCGTTAAAATGCAAGACTGCAATGGTATGTCTAAGGAAAGAAAAAAAAATTAATCACAACACTTCACAATACTGGAACAAGGGGGAAAAAGTATTACATTCAATTATTTCTTAATCTATTCACTAGTAAATTAGGATTAATTAACACACAAAGACTGAGAGAAATAATTATTAACAACCAATGATTTGGGGAGATTCAGTTCTCCCTTTTTCTATAGTTCTCATTTACTTTGGTCTCTTGAAGAACATTGCATTTAGTGAGATTGAATTAACTCTCCTAAATCTTGGTCAGACTCTACCTAATTTTATGAGTAATTAATCTAAGGTGGGGAAGCCCTTTGTGCTCCATTAAGGGACTCCAGGGCTGGTGTTCTATTCACTGTGCCACCTAGCCGCCCCTTTTGAAGATTTTTTAATCACTGAAACTAATCTCTATGGATCAGAATCCAATTTAATTGTGTAATCCTTAGTAGTTGAGTTTGTAAGAGCTTTGGTACGACAAGTCTTAAGGACTACAAGTGGTCCTCTCTTTTGAGGGAGAAAAGGAAAATGAGGGGTAGATGACTCAACCTGGTTATGAGATGTTTTGCCAGGCACTGGGTCTCTCTGATATTGAGTGCTAACCATGGGGCAGAGGACCTTCCAGAGAGTGTTACTCAGCTCTGTTTTCTCCATTGCTCTGGATTCTGGAGACACTCTTGCCAGTCAGGTGCTGTATAGCCTACTCTTCACCTTTCATATAAACTAATCACTGTGTTACTTTAGTTTGCATCACTTGATCTTATGTAACCACCAAATAGTATAAAATTCTACTCTGCTTCTAAAGTGTTTTTGGTAACCCAGGGACCATTAACTTTTATTATTGGTAAATGCTAGCCTAGTTAATAAATAAATTTTGCTTGGACCCTTTTGCTTCAACCTTTGTGTGTATTTTTATTGCGACAATGCACAATACATATAGATTCTGCCTCTGAGTCTTTCACATTTCTATCACAAGATAGATAGCATTTTTTATTAGCTCTCTAGAATTGTGGTTAAGTAATTATGTTAATCAGAGTTCTTGAGTCTTTCAAAATTATGTATCAATACAACATTGTTATCAGTGTACAGATTATTTCTGTTCAATTTACTCCCTATTAGTTTATACAGGAATTCTCTGAAACCACCCTCTTCACAATTTCATATAGCATAATAGTATTTTATCCCCAGGAAATAGCATAATTTTTTAACCCTTTCCCGAACTACTGGGCACCCCTTTAGATTCACATTCCTTTCCACTTTGAAAAGAACTACAAATACTTTTGTACATCCTTAGAGTTTGTTTTGCTTAGGACTAATTCCTCTTTTTTTTTCTAATTTCCTCTAATTTCCCCTTCTCTCCTTTCCCTCCTATTTCCCTGGTGAGTGAAGCATATTTTTGTACCCAGTTATATGTGTCTAATCTTTCCTCTTTTGATCAGCTGAGATGAGAGTGAGGTTCAAATGCAAGCCACCTCCTTATGCCTTCCTTCTCATTTGTATAGCCTTCTACTTGTGTATTATGTGAGATAATTTTCCATACATTTCCTTTCCCCCACATAGTGTATTCCTTTTCCCTTGCCTTTCCATTCATCTTTTAAGATCATCAAGATATAACACTCCCATGCCTGAGACTCTATGACCCTTGATGATGTTCTGAGGAGACATACATATCGTCTCTTCATATTAGAATGTAAATAGTTTATCCTTGTTTTGTTCCTTATGATTATTCATTAGCTTACCTTTTTATATTTTTCTTAACTCCTATGTTTGAGCTTCAATGTTTCTACCCAGTTCTGGTCTTCTAAATGCTTAGAAGTCTTCTACTTAATTAACAATCTGATTGTACTCAGTTTTGCTGGGTAAGTTATTCTTGGTTGTTAGCCTATTATTCATGGCCTTCTCAAACATATTTCAAGTTCCCCACTCCTTTAGAATGGTGACTGTTAAATCATGTGTGATCCTGACTATGGCTCCTTGGCACTTGAATTTTTTTCTTTCTGACTGCTTTCAGTACTTTTGATTTGTCTTGAAGGCTCTGTATTTTGGCTATAATAATCCTCAGAGTGTTCATTTTGGGAGTTCATTCAAGAGGTGATTGGTGGATTCTTTCTATTTCTGCTCTGTCCTGTTCTTCTAAGACATCTGGGCAGTTTTAAGATTTCTTGAAATATAATGCCTAGGTTCTTTTTTGGTTGTGACTTTCTAGTGGTTCAATGATAATCTTAAATTTTCTCTCTTCAATCTGTTTTCTAAGTCAGTTGTTTTTAATATGAGATACCTTACATTTTCTTTTATTTTTTTATTTCTGCTTTTTGACTTTGTTTTAATATTTCTGGTTGTCTCACGGAGCCATTGACTTCTATTTGGTATTCTAAATTTTAGAGACTTTGATGTTTGAGAAAGATTAGGTATTTATCTTTTGTTAATTCCTTGTTAATCTACCTGTCAATTCTCTTTCCAATTTTTTCTTCCATAGCTCTCATTTCTTTTTCAATTTTCCCTTCTAGTTCCTCATTTTATTTACAAAACCATTTAAAACTCTTTCTTCATCTTTCCCCAGAATTCTATTTTAACTTGTGTCTGAGCTGTGGTTTCCTTTAAGGCTTTACTTGTAGACATAGATGTTTCTCTTTGTCTGGACTTGTTTGCTGGGTGCTTCTGTCACCATAACAGTTTTTTTAATGGTGGGATTCTTTTTCTGCTTGCACATTATTTCAACCTACTTCCTGACTTTGGTCTTGATGTTAGGATCAGGCACTGTTGTCACTTTTTTTTTTTAACTGAGTGTTGTGTTATTCCAGGTGTCAGAGACATCTCAGGCTAGAGACCTGAACATTTTTAAGGTTCACAAAGTGGTCTGATCCAGAACAAAGTCTGATCACTGAGCACCACCCAATCCTCCTTCCCAGTCTGAGTTCTGCAAATTCTTTATCTGTATTTTAGTCTGAGCAATAGTAAATTGGTACAGGACACAGGCACTATCAACTGACTGGGAAACTCTGCTTCTTCAGAGTGACAAGACTACAAGCCTCTTTTTGATCTAGGATTCTTGCCTTAATCATTCCTCTCCAGACCTGGGATGGAAGTTGGAACTAAGACCCCATTCTGCTCCTGGGATGTGAACCAAAAAGCTAATGCTTGCTTCTGAACTTGATAAATAGACAGAGCAGTGCCTGTGACTGCTTTCCTCTCTACCACCCCTAGACACAGGTACCCTTTTCAGTCCACCCTGGATCTGTGACTTGGAACTAAATAGTGAGCAATAAAGCTTCCAATAGGCACCTACTCCCTTGTACTGAATGTGGTCCTTTGATATGGGTTTGCCCTGGTGTATAGATTTATTCTGGGCACCAGAATGCTCTGTGCAGCTTGCTCCTGAATAAATCCCACCCCCAATGCTTGCTGACCCTGACCTGGGCTAGAAAAATGACTCAGTATGACTTGACCCGGGCTAGAAAGATGTCTCTCTGTGACTTGCTTGGATTTCTCCATTGGGATACAGTCTGGTACTTTTTGTGGATCTGTTTGGAGGAGTTTAGTGTCTATGTGCGGAGCTTAATATATTTCTTCCTCCTATTCTGCTATTTTGGCTTTGCCTCTAGAAGTTTTCCTATATTATTTCTTGCATCATGGTAATCAGTTTTTTTTGAGTTGTTGTGTTCTTCTGGTATATCTATCATCCTTAAGTGGTCTCTTCATATGCTATCTTTGAGATCATTATGCTAGGCTTGCATGGAGATCACATTTTCTTTTAACATAATTGCTTTTGTCTTCCCTTATTTCAGACTGGTCTTTCACCTCTGTGTATTTGCATTCCTAATCCATTGTTTTCTCTTTTTCTTCTTCAGTAAGGTACTTGTCATTGTGGATTCAAGTTTTTCTATTCTGCTGGTTATTACTGCTATAAAATAAGTGATATGTGGCAGCAAAATGCAGTGGTAAAAAATAAATCTGTTCCCTTCCCTAATGCTTACAGCTTATGTTAGAGGGCAAGTCTTGGATTTCCTTCCAGAAGAAGATTGCAGAGACAAATTCTTTTTTCATTGTTTTCTATTTTCTGTGCCAGTTCTTCCTTCCATTGGTGGGGAGATTTAAGAGCACTGATTATGTACTCATAATGTTTTATAATTATCTGTATCAGTAATATAGCTCATTGTAAATCTATTCATTATTTTAATCCATTATTAGCAAATGAAACAGAGAGAGCCATACAATTGTGTTCTGGGTCCTCATTAAACTGTTGCCTAGTTTTGTTACTGGAAATTAGAGCTTAAAACTATTATACTATTCTTACTTTACTTAAAAGTCACTTCTAAATACCCTAATTCCTATTCAAAATTTATTTAAGTCACTTAAAAATTTCTTACTGAAGAAACTGTATGACCATGTAAAGCAGATGGGCCCTAGAAAAAAGGAGATGATACATTAGAATCGCAACAAATTATTTCTCTAAGTTAAATTTACAATCTAGTTGACTACAGCACATATATAATTATTGGTTACCTTCTTACTAAAGCATATTGGGTGTATTTTCTCCCACATGTTAAACAACTCTCAACTAAATGGTTTGGAGACAATCAACAAGTGCAATCACAAGGAACAAAGGTTTATAATCTGAGTAAATTAAAATGGAAATCGACTAGGAAGGAGAAGATTTTAAGCTGATGGATGTACTACTAGCATAAGAAACATACATATGTACATACATATAATATATATTTAGCAGGGTAGGAAATTCTCAAAATATAGTTTGTTAGCTAATAAATAACAGATTTTATAAGGAAAGGAATTTACCAATAGAGTTGGAAGAGAGAAAAAATGTGTTAACTATTAAGATGATGATGGTGGGAGAGATGGTGTTGTGGTGCTGACGATGCAAGAACACAGGGAAAGATAATGAAAAAAGTGAATAAAAAAAATAACAATAACCTACTAGAAAATAGAAAGACAGACTATTCAGAGAAATTGGCTTCCTTTGAAGTAGTCCAGCCCAGTCTGTATTGGCAAGCTGTCTGACAGTTTTTTAAATTAGACTTCATTTGCATAGTGACACAACGGATGGAAAGGTACAGATAATACAAGACCCAGATTTATTCATTGTTTGTTGATTATAAAAAGCATATAATTTGGTAGAACAAAACATAGTCTTCAAAGGCTCTCCTCCAATAAACTGTCACTTGTACATGTTAAGATCATCCTTGATGCCTAGGTCCATGTAATAACTATTCACTGATCTGCTTATTATCAGTGTAAATCATGATATAAAAACAGAGACAGGCTTGCTGTTCTGAAGGCTATTCCACACAGAGTTCCAATGGCAAAATAATTCTCTAAAGATCAGGACATCCTGTATATGCTTCTGTTTGCAAATAATATCATGTTGACTATACCTGAAGAGGGAAGGGTGATAAGGGGGGGGGGAGGGTAAGTGGTTCTGCCAGGGATACCTCCCTGGCATCCAGTCTGGAAGGAATTCACCAGGCTCAAGCAGACTTTGAAGCCGAAATTGTAAAGTTTATTGTTATGCTGTAGAGAACAGTGGGCTAGATTCTTATGGAACCTGCAAACTCGCAGAGGCCACAGGCATAGTTTTAAGGGGTCAATTATGCTAACTAGGTGAGTAAGGGTGGGATCAGGGAGGAGTTAAGGAGTGGTCAGTGCTCAAAGGACCACACACTTTTAATATCAACTGTGCAGGTGTATTGCTCATGATTCACTGGGAAATAGCTCAAGCTGGGCTACCTGGAGGTGTGGTTTTAGGCCTGACACATCACTAAAGAGTGCCCAGTCTGCCTCCCACCAAGGTCATCAGAGACAGTGTGGGTATATAATTGACTAAGGAGTTACCCTATAGATAAGGTATTGAAGAATTTATGGTGGGGCTGGCCACTCTAACTAAGGGAGATAACATTTACATAACTTATTGTTTCAAGCAGAGATAAACAGGTCATGAGTTGTTGCTGGGCAGAGTGCTGGAAGGGGGAAGGGGCAGAGTCAATGCTCTGAGGCTGGGAGGGTGGAAATGTGATCTTACAGACTGCTTTTACAAATTGATTTTACAGACATAGATCCCAAAGCACCCCATTTACAAAATGATGTTACAGATTGATACTACAGACATATATTCATCACAAGGACCCCATCATACCAATCTCTTAAATACTATAGGTCTTCCTCAATTCAAAATAAATAAGCAAAACAAGCTAATTTTAAGAAAAAAGACGTGAAGAGTGTTTATCGCTCAGATTATGCCAAGCAGTTAGAAGGGCTTCCATTAAGTTAGTCTACAATGCATTCATCCTGAATGAATGTTACAGATGGACATTAAGCGGGACTGTGAATTAGGTAGGGAAAATAGGCAGGCTAGATCATTTGAAGGAATTTCACAGTACCTTCAATGATCCTAAATTGTTCCCTGACACAAAAGGCTATTTTTAACACTAATATTCTCCCTCTGATGATATGGTGTGGTTCAGGTTTTGAATTGTGTAACACCACAAACTCCAAAAATATCCAAATTGTTGTTGAGCCAATAAGCAGTGGAGATATGTACGGTAGATATAAGTATGCTGCAACAAATCATCAGCAATGACTTATGAATAAGAAGTAGCAGAAAGGAGATTCAGGAAACAGAATTAGAAAAAAAGGTAAGTTGGTAATAAAATGATATCAGAGGAAAGTGGATAGACAGCCCAATTACTGCACTGGTACCGAGAAAATGTTTTAAGTATGGAAGAACATAGATAAAAAAATTTGCACAGAAGTTGAAAACATTGATGTTTCTCCTTCCATCTGTATAGGTAAAGGCAATAGCCACATTGAGTATATCAGAGGTACACTCAAATATCAAATTATTCCTCAAAGGACATAAAAAGATTTACCAATGACTGTCACCATCTAAATGATTTTTAATGAGCACATGATTATGCATGTAAGATTTTTTAAAATACCAACTTACCCCAGGGGGAGAAAATTAGTAATCCAATAAATAAGGTACACTGGTTCTGAAGCATTGCCATTAAGATGAACTTACTTTGTTTTCACATCTGAAATGACATTAAATGAGAACATTATTTGATTTTAAAGAGCCTATTAAAATACAAATGTTAAACCAACAGAGTCAAGACAATAAGAGCCCCAAACCAGAATTCAATAAATATTTATTATTGGTTCCAACTATGATTTCATTGTAGTGGGTGCTGTGGGCAACACACAAAAAAATAAAACATGGCCCAAGGGCCATTTCCTGATAGATAAGAGATCAAAAGATGCAGTTTTCAGAAGATGAAGTGTAAATGATCAGCAACATAAGAAAAAAGTTCTAAAACACTAATAATAACAGAAATGCACATTCAAACAACTTGTTTACTTCTCATCTATCAAGAGGCAAAGATAATAGGAAATGAAAGCAGTCTCTGTTGGAGGAACTGTGAGAAGATAAGCATATAAAACCATTCTTGGAAGTGTCAAACTGGTTGAACTATTCTGGAAATCAATCTAGAATTATGGGAGAAAAATGACTAATATAAACTTCTTAAGGAAAGGGCCTGTCTCAGTACTCTAGATTTGTCTCCTTTTGTCATTGTTCAGTCCTTTTCACTTGGGTCTGACCCTTTGTGATCCCATTTGGGGTTTTCTTGGCAGAGATACTGGAGTGGTCTGCCATTTCCTTCTCCAACTGAGGCAAACAGAGCTAAGTGATTTGTCCAGGGTCACAAAGGCATAGTAAGTGCCTGATGCTTCAGATGTGAACTCAGGTCTTCCTGACTCTAGACTAGGCACTCCATCCACCGCACCATCTAGCTGCCTCTTTCTTTCCCTAGTATAAAAGTAAAGTGCTTAGCATGTAGTTGGTGTTTATAAATATTCATTAATCAAATAGTTACTATTCATACCCTTTTATCCAGCTATCTTACTACATGGCATATGACATAAGGAGAGTAGAGAAGAACGGTCTCATATTGATGGGGTCCTTGTGATGTATATATGTCTGTAGTATCAATCTGTAACATCAGTTTGTAAATGGGGTGCTTTGGGATTTATGTCTGTAAAATCAATTTGTAAAAGCAGTCTGTAAGATCACATTTCCACCCTCCCAGCCTCAGATCATTGACTCTGCCCCTTCCCCCTTCCAGCACTCTGCCCAGCAACAACTCATGACCTGTTTATCTCTGCTTGAAACAATAAGTTATGTAAATGTTATCTCCCTTAGTTAGAGTGGCCAGCCCCACCATAAATTCTTCAATACCTTATCTATAGGGTAACTCCTTAGTCAATTATATACCCACACTGTCTCTGATGACCTTGGTGGGAGGCAGACTGGGCACTCTTTAGTGATGTGTCAGGCCTAAAACCACACCTCCAGCTAGCCCTGCTTGAGCTATTTCCCAGTGAATCATGGGCAATACACCTGCGCAGTTGATATTAAAAGTGTGTGGTCCTTTGAGCACTGACCACTCCTTAACTCCTCCCTGATCCCACCCTTACTCACCTAGTTAGCATAATTGACCCCTTAAAACTATGCCTGTGGCCTCTGCGAGTTTGCAGGTTCCATAAGAATCTAGCCCTCTGTTCTCTACAGCGTAACAATAAACTTTACAATTTCGGCTTCAAAGTTTGCTTGAGCCTGGTGAATTCCTTCCAGACTGGATGCCAGGGAGGTATCCCTGGCAGAACCACTTACGCTCCCCCCCCCTTATCACCCTTCCCTCTTCAATATGTTTCAAAATTATTATTATTAGCAACAGTATTTCTAGTAGTAAAAACAATGCCCATTGATGCCCATCATTTGGGGAATGGCTACACAAATTGTGGTATATGAATGTAATGGAATACTATTGTGATATAAGAAATGAGGAGCAGACAGACTTCATAATAACCTGGAGAGACTTATATATACTGATGCTGAGTGAGGGGAGCAGAACCAGGAGAACATTGTACACAATTATGTGTGATGACTAACTTGGATAGACTGGACTCCCCTCAGCAATGCAATGAGAAAACAATTACAGAAGACCCATAATGGAAACGGATATTCACATCCAGAGAAAGAAATATGGAGTCTGAAAGCAGACTGAAGCAAACTACGTAATCTCTCTCTTTTGTGTTTTGTTTTATTTTATCCTTTCTTTCACATTGTTCATTCCATTAGCTATAATCCTTTACAACTTAATGTGAAGGTATTTGGAAAACCTATATTTGATTGCATGCTGCCATGGTGGGGGGAGGGGCTGGAGAAGGAGGAGGAGAAAATTTGAAACTCAAGGGATTGTGGAACTGAATGTTGTAAACTAAAAGTAAATTAAAAAAAAAAGATTGCCCACTGACAGGGAAAGAGTGAACAAATCCTTGTATTTGCATGTAATGTTGTTTCTTAGGTCTTTATTCTTGTCCTGGCTAGACTCTCCTCTCTTCACACTCCTTGGTGAATTAGTTTAACTCTACACTGTCCTACACATTGGAATCCTTGTCTCCTGGTCCTATAACTAATCACCTTTTGAAGCCCAAAGAGTGAATTATGCCTAGTCACATGCTACTGAATGGACCTAGAGAAGCAAAATAATCCTGACTACGAATTCATTACATAAATTCAACGGGGCTCTCATTGAAGCAAGACAATCTTTCTACAACTCCCTTATCAATTCATTATCCTGCTCTGCACAGTTACTATTCTAAACCTTTTCATCTCACCTCAGTCTTCCCACTCTCTCCCCTCCCCCAAGCCTAGCAAAGGACCTCACCTAATAATACTTCACCCTCCTCACCCCTAAAAAAATGGAGGCCATTTGCAAGAGATCCCCTGTCCCTTTCCTTCTCATTTCATATCATTCAGGTATCTTTCCCTCCTTTAGCTTTGTCTCACATGGAAAGGTGGTGCTTCCATTTACTAAAAGCAAACCCCTCTACATATATGCACCCTTTATTCTATTCCCTCCCTTCTTTTTACACTTACTGCCCCCTCTATCATCACCATTTCCTCTTTTTAATCTTCCATCTCTACTTGCTGGCTTCTTCTCTGCTGCTTACAAACACAACTATGTCTCCCCCATCCTTAAAAAATTCTCATTTGATCCAGCTGTCCCTCCTGAATGAAGGCATCCTTTAGCCTACATCCTCTTCTTCACTAACTCCCTGGGAAAGCCATCTACACTATTAAGCACCTCCACTTCATCTCTTCCTTCTAAATGCCCAGACTGTTGTGTTTTATTTCATCATTCAATTGAAACTGTTTGCTCCCAAATTACCAGCAATCTGCTGATTATCCCCAACAACAAAGCATTTAGTGTATGTCAGGTTCTGTCCTAAGCACTGAGGACTTAAAAAAAAAATACCATAAAACAAAACCAAAAAACAATCCCTCCTCCCCCAAGGAGCTCACACTGTAATGGGTGAGACGACATACAACTATGAAATACAAGATATGTGCATTGTAAATGGGAGGTCCACACAGAGGGAAGGTACTAGGAGGAGGGAAAGCGAGAGGAAATAAGAGGAAAGGCCTCTTACAGAAGGTAGGTTATGAGCTGAATTTTGAAAAGTCACAGAAGCCATTGAGATGGAGCATCCAGGAATGGGAGATGAAAAGGTACAGAGACAAGATATGGAATATCTTATGTGATGAATAACAAGAAAGCCAATGAAGCTGGATCATAGGGTATAAGGAGGAATGTAAAGTATAAGACTGGAAAGGGAGAAAGGAGTTCAATTGTGAAAGGCTTTCAAAGTAAAAAAAAAAAAAGAACATGTAAAATTTGATCCTGGGATAATTGGGAACCAGTGGAGTTGACTGAATTGGTGAGGAGGTAGAGTGTGTGTGTGTGTGTGTGTGTGTGTGTGTGTGTGTGTGATAGTCAGACCTGTGTGTTTTGGGAAGGTCCCTTTGGATCTAAGTGCAGGATGAACTGGTGTGACCTTAAGTTGTCAGGGAGGCCACCCAAAAGGCTAGTACAATACTCCAAGCATGACGTGATAAGGACCTGCACCAGGGTGGCAGCTATGTGACTGGAGAGAGGGGGCCAGAAGTGGAGAGTTGTTGCAAAGACAGATTTGGCAAAAGATTGCATATGTGATAGTGATGGAGAAGAGGGATCAGAAAAGAGACTTTGGGGGGCAACCATGATTGTTGTGGTGTGATACTGGATGAAAATCCAGCAAGAGAGGCTCAGAAGGAGTAGCTGGACATGGAAGAGAACTGGGAAAGAGCAATGTCACAAAAACCTAGAGAGAGGAGCCTATTGAGAAGAAGGGTCAAACTGTGTCAAAGGCAAGAGGTGGGGAAGAATGAGGCCAGAGAAAAAGTCATTAGGTTTGGCAATGAGGTATAATTTGTAAGTTTGCAGAGCGCAATTTCAGCTGAATGATGAGGTCAGAAGCTAGAAGGGAGTGAGAGGAGAGGAATCAATCAGACAGCCATCTTAAGGAGTTTAGCCATAAAAGGAAGAATATGATATGATAGCTAGCAGGGATGGATGGGTCAAGTGACAGTTTTTTAAGGATGGGGGAGACAGAGAGTGTTTGCAGGCTGTAGGGAAACAGGCAGCATACAAGGAGAAATCAAAAATAAGTAAAAGTGATAATGCTATGAGTTCAGGTAGCTTATCACTGTCCATAGGCATTTGGTCTCCAGGTAGAGTTGTCCCAGGGCTTCAGGCAGTGTGTGTAGCTATAAAATGGGAGGTGGCTTGGAGGGCTGGCTACTTCTGAGGAATTGTGGAAGGCTTGAGAGAGTGCCTAGAACATGTCTCCTTCCTAGATAGCCACAGGCAAGGCAATTTCAATGGAGTTGTAATAAGCTATCAGTTTAAGCAAAACTGCTTCCTCTCTACAGGTCTCTTATTTCTACAAAAACATAAGGAGGTGTTTCCTCAACTTTCTTTCAGGGCTAATTTTAGTCATTCAATTCCCGCCTCCCCCAATTACATTGTAATAGTCATTGTGTATGTGGTTTTCCTGTTTTTGCTTATATCCTTCTCAACACTTCATTATTTCTCTGAATTCATTATATTTATCTTTTCTTACTGTGAGGGATAACTTGCAGTGAAATTTCCCCATTCTGAACATCCTATATACATTCCTATTACTTCCTTATACTTTGTAACTAAGTTCAGTATCCTTTCCCCGTGTGTGTGTGTGTGTGTGTGTGTGTGTGTGTGTGTATGTCATTATGTATTTCAAAGTAATGTGAGAGCTATTGAGTATTAATACAATTGATTGGATTAACTATTGAGACCAAATTAGAGGTGTTTTTAATTTGGGTAAAGGAATAGTAGTGTGAGAGGTAGCAAAGGGTTAAGTTTTTATAGAACTGCAAGAATTACTGAAACAAGACTACTGATAAAAAGTACTAGACCCTTGGGAAGAGTTGAGGCAGTAGCCTTGGGAAGAAGTTGGGTTCCCAGTTCCCAGAGAACTCCTAGATAATACTCAAAATGAAATAATGTAGAATAAAAGGAGCTGGCAGCAGCAGGTGGATTTGACCAATCAGAAAGCAGACAGTGGCCTTGGGACACTCAGGCCCAGATAAGGACACATCTAGGTTGGACTGAAGTGGGTTCAATATTCTGGGGTTGTTACTGCACTTGTGGAGTGGACCTCATGTATTATGTATGTTATCTAACAAAATTAGAGCCTCATTAGTAATAATTATGGTAATGGATGGAGGGGGTTTTGTGCTGATTGGATGGCATTAATAAGAAGATTGTGAGCTTGCCTTACCAACCAATGGTAAGGTGGGACAGTGGAGAAGGTGTGGAATTCCCACATAAGGGCTTTATAATCTTGCTTTTGCCTTCTGTAGTGCTCTTCTCCCTTCTGACTTTTTTGTTGGATTTGGAGACGCCCTTTCTCAAGAAGGATGATAATAAAGTTTTTGCTTCTACCTTGAGAAGTCTCTGAGCCATTCTGGGTGAGTGGTCTTCTGACCCATACATTATAATGCAAGAACATTCTACTCTATTCATATACCACAATTTATCTATCCATTCTCCACTAAATGGGCATCTACTTTAAGTCTTCGCTACCATATATATGGGTCCTTTCTATCTTTGATCTTTTGGAAGTATATGCCTAGCAGGAGAGTATCTGAGTAACAGTTGCACTTTTTAAAATATATATTTATTTATTTTTAGTTTTCAACATTAACTTCGATCAGATTTTGAATTCTAAATTTTCTCCCTCTCCCTTTTCTCTCCCCTCCCCAAGATGGCATGCAGTCTGATATAGGCTCCACATATACATTTATATTAAACATGTTTTCACATTAGTCATGTTGTAAAAAAGAATAAGAACCAGTGGGAGAAATAACGAGAATGAAGAAATTTTAAAAAAGAGACAGAGCAAATACTATGCTTCAATTTGCATTCAGACTCCATAGTTCTTTTTCTGGATGTGGATAGTGTTTTCCATCAGGAGTCTTTTGAAGTTATCTTAGACACTTGCATTACGGAGAAGAGCTAAGTCTATCAAAGTTAGTCATTTCACAATGTTGCTGTTACTGTGTACAATGCTTGCCTGGTTCTGCTCACTTCACTCAGAGTCAATTCCTAGAAGTCTTTCCAGGTTTTTCTGAAGTCCACCTGTTCTTCATTTCTTATGGAACAATAGTATTTCATTGCATTCACATACCAGAAATTGTTCAACCATTCCCCAATTGATGGGCATACCCATAATTTCTAAGTCTTGGTCACCGCAAAAAGAGCTGCTACAAATGTTTTTGTATATGTGATTCCTTTCCCCATTTGTATGATCTCTTTGGGATACAGACCTAGAAGTGGTATTGCTGGGTCAAAGAGTATGCACAGTTTTATAGCCCTTTGGATATAGTTCCAAATTGTTCTCCAGAATGTATTAGTTCACAACTCCACCAACAATGCATTTGTGTTCCAATTTTCCCACATCTTCTCCAACATTTATCATTTTCCTGTTTTGTCATGTTAGCCAATTTGATAGGTGAGATGTGGTACCTCAGAATTGTTTTAATTTGTATTTCTCTAATCAATAGTGCTTTAGATCATATTTTCATATGACTATAGATAGCTTTGATTTCTTCAGCTGAAAACTGCCTTTTCATATGCTTTGACCATTTGTTTATTGGGAAATGACTTGTATTCTTATAAATTTGACTCAGCTCTCCATGTATTTGAGAAATGAGGCTTTTATCAGAGACAGTGGTTGTAAAAATTGTTTCCCAGCTGTCTGCTTCCTTTCTAATCTTGGTTGCATTGGCTTTGTGCAAGAACTTTTCAATTTAATGTATTCAAAATTATTCATTTTGTATTTTATAATGTTCTCTATTTCTTGTTTGGTCATAAATTCTTCTGTTCTTCATAAATCTGACAGGTGAACTATTCCTTGCTCTCCTAGTTTGCTTATATTATCAGCCTTTAAGTCTAAGTCATGTACCCATTTTGACTTTATTTTGATATATGGTGTGAAATGTTGGTCTGACTAATTTCTGCTTTATTATTTTCCAGTTTTCCTAGCAGTTTTGTCAAATACTGAGCTCTTATTCCAGAAGCTGGAGTCTATGGGTTTATCAAACAGTAGATTACTATAGTCATTGGCTACTGTGTCTTGGGTACCTAATCTATTCCACTAATCTACCACTCTATTTCTTAGTCAGTACCCAAAAGTTTTCATGACTGCTGCTTTATAATATAGTTTTACATGGGGTATGGACAAAATTCCTTTCTTTGCATTTTTTTTTCATTAATTCCTTCGATATTCTGGACCTTTTGTTCTTCCAGATGAATTTTGTTATTATTTTTTCTAGCTCTATAAAATAATTTTTGGTAGTTTGATTGGTATGGCATTAAATAAGTAAATTAATTTAGACAGAACTGTCATTTTTATTTTATTAGCTTGACCTAACCATGCGCAACTGATATTTTTCCAATTATTTAGACCTGACTTTATTTGTATGAAAAGTATATAATTGTGTTCATATAGTTCTCGGGTTTGTCTTGGCTGGTAGCCTACCAAATATTTTATAATTTCTACAGTAACTTTAAATGGAATTTCTCTATCTCTTGCACAGCTGTATTTCTTGAGGAGTTTTCTTATGTGACCCTATCATTCTTCTGAATTTTGTGAAATTGGCTTTTCAAAGGTACATGACTAACAGTGCCCAGTGCTCCTCTTCTTGACAATAAGATGACAGTAATATTAACTAGCATCAATCAATCAATAAATAAACATTTATTAAGTGCCTACTATGTGCTAGGCATGGAGCCAAGTTATGGGGATACCAAAAGTGGCAAAAGACAGTCCTTGCCCTCTGTCAAGGGGCTTATAATCTAATGGAGGAGACACAATGCAAACAAATATGCACAGAACAAGCTATATACAGAATAAATAAGAAATAATTAATAGAGGGAAGGCACTGAAATTCCAAGGGGTTAGGAAAGGTTTCCTATAGAAGGTGGGATTTTAGTTGGGACTTATGAGAAGCAAGAGAGGTCAGTAGTGAAAGTGAGGGAGGGAGAATTAGAGACAGCTTGAAAAAATGCCCAGTGCTGAGAGATGAACTATCTTGTTTGAGGGAAAGGAAGAAAACTAGTGTTAATAGATTTGGGGGGAGTAAGGTATAAGAAGAAAGGTAATGTAGGAGGGAGCCAAATAACAAAGGGTTTAAGTGCTGAAGAGAACATCTTGTATTTGTTCTTGGAGGCAACAGGAAACCACAGGAGTTGAGAGAGAGAGAGAGAGAGAGAGAGAGAGAGAGAGAGAGAGAGAGAGACTCTACTCTAGGAAAACCGGAAAACCTCTTTTAGTGGCTAAATAGAGGATGAACTGGGATGGGGAGAGATTTGAGGCAGGCTGACCTACCGGCAGGTTATTGCAATAAATCCATGCATGAGGTTATGAGAGAAGGGAACATATATGAGAGATACTGCAAAGATAAAATTTACAGGACTTAGCAACAGAAGGGATATGGGGGGAGGTGAGAGACAGTTAAGAAGCTAGGTTACAAGTCTGAGGGACTGGGAGGATGGTGTTGCCCTCTACAGTAAAAGGGAAGGGAGATGATAATGAGTTCCATTTTCGACATATTGACTTCAAGAAGTCTGAAAGTCAGTTGGGGATGTGAGAATGGAGGTCAGTAGAGAGACTGGGGCAGGATAATTAGATTGGAGAGCCATCAGAATAGTGATAATAATTAAATGGGGGAGGGATAATGAGATCATGAATTGTAGCACAGAAGGAGAAGAATGAGGGTTTGATGTAGAGGTGGATCCATAGTTGACCAGTGAGGTATGTATGTCTATGGCCATTTATTTTTGATGAGGAAATTATGACTGAGAGAGGTTAAGTAACATGCCCAGTGTCACAAAGCTAGTAAGTTTTTGTGGTGGGATTCAAACTCAGGTCTTCCTGATTTCAAATTCTGGGCTCCATCTACTATGGCCTCTCTGGAAACTCCTTGAATGCAGAAACTATCTCATTTATGTATTCCCCCCCTCAGATCCTACCTAATACAGTGTCCAGCGCATCATAGTCACTTAAACATTTATAGATTATTTGTAAAAACAAAATTAACTTAGGTCGATAACCAAAAGCTGTTGGTTACTAATTTTAGGTGACGGATGATAGTTCTTTAAATACCTGTATACAGCTCTCATGTTCATGCTAAATCTTCTTTCTTCAAGTTTAATACCTCCAAATTCCTTCCTCATATGGCATGATCTAAATTTTCATTGCCCTTCTTTCGGTGCTCTCCAGTTTATTAATTTCACTTCTAAACTGTAGCTCCTGGAAATTAAATGAAAATAACTATTTTGGACATTATGTCTCTTTGAATGCAGGCTACTCTGATTTTTTGAATAAGTTGTATGATAGCTGTCAAACTGAAGATCTAAACAACTGGAAAAATATCAGTTGCTCATTGGTAGGTTGTGCTAATATAACAAAAACGGCAATTTTATTTTGGTGAGGTAATTGGGGTTAAGTGACTTGTCTAGGGTCACACAAATAGTAAGTGTTAAATGTCTGAGGCTGGATTTGAAGTCAGGTCCTCCTGACTCCATGGCTGGTGCACTATCCACTGCACCACCTACCTGCCCCTAAAAATGACAATTCTACCTAAATTAATTTAATTTGCTTAATCAGTGCCATACCAATCAAACTATCAAAAATTATTTTATAGAACTAGAAAAAATAATAACAAAATTCATCTGGAAAAATAAAAGATAAAAAATATCAAGGGAATTAATGAAAAAAACTGTGAAAGGAGGTAGTTTGGCCATACCAGATGTAAAACTATATTATAAGATGGCAATTGCGAAAACTATTTGGTACTGGTTAAAAAATAGAATGATAGATCAGTGGTATAGATTAGGTATATAAGACACAGCAGTCAAAGACTACAATAATCTACTGTTTAATGAACCCATAGACTCCAGCTTCTGGAATAAGAACTCACTATTTGACAAAAACTGCTGGGAAAACTGGAAAGCAATATGGCAGAAACTAGGCATAGACCAACATCTCATACCATTTACCAAGATAAAGTCAAAATGGGTACATGATTTAGACATAAAGGGTGATACCTTATAAGCAAACAAGGAAAGCAAGTAATAGTTTACCTGTTAGATCTGTGGAGAAAGGGGAGAGTTTATGACCAAACAAGAGATAGAGAATATTATGAAATGCAAGATGGATAATTTTGATTTTGTTAAATTAAAAAGATTTTGCGCAAACAAAACTAGTGCAACCAAGATTAGAAGGAAAGCAGAAAGAAAGGAAACAATTTTTACAGCAAATATTTCTGATAAAGTCCTCATTTCTCAAATATATAGAGAACTGAGTCAAATTTATAAGAATACAAGTCATTCCTCATTTGAAAGTCAAAGTATACAAATAATTTTCAGATGAAGAGATTAAAGCTATGTACAATCATACGAAAAAAATGCTCTAAATCACTATCGATTAGAGAAATATAAATTAAAATATAAATTAAAAATATAAATTAAAACAACTTTGAGGTGGCACCTATCAGATGGGCTAATATGGCAGAAAAGGAAAATGATAGATGTTGGAAATTTGGGAGACTAATGCAATGTTGGTGGAGTTATGAACTGATCCCACCATTTTGGAGAGCAACTGGGAGCTATGCCCAAAGGGCTGTAAAACTGTGCAAACCCCTTGATCCAGCAATACAACTGTTAGGTCTGTATCCCAAAGAGATCATAAAAAGGGGAAAAAGATCTACATATACAAAAACATTTATAGCAGCTCTTTTTGTGGTGGCAAAGAATTGGAAATTGAGGGCATACCCATCAATTGGGGAATGACTGAACAAGTTGTGGTATATGAATGTAATGGAATACTACTGTCTTATAAGAAATGATGAGCATGCAGATTTCAGAAAAACCTGGAAAGACTTACATCAACATGAGCAGAACCAGGAGAACATTGAACACTGTAACAGCAGCATTGTGCAACGATCAAATGTGATTGACTAAGCTCTTCATAGCAATACGATGATCCAAGATAATTCCAAAAGACTCATGATGGAAAATGTTATCCACATCCAGAGAAAGAATTATAGAGTCTGAATGCAGATCAAAGCGTACTATTTTCACAGTTTTTTGTTTTCCATGGCTTTTCCCTTTCTGTTTTTTTTTCTTCACATGACTAATGTGGAAATATGCTTGATTGCACATGTACAACCTATATCAGATTGCTTACCATCTTGGGGAACGAGAATGGGAGGGAGGGAAAAAAATTGGAACTCAAAATTTTGTAAAAAATGAATGTTGAAAACTATCTTTACGTATAATTAGAACAAATAAAAAATACTATTTCCAGGGGAAAAAAAAGAAGAAAATTAAACAGGACCATACTGAAACTATGAAAGAAAAATTGAAGCTGCCAAGGGGTAAATTTAGACTTGATATCAAGAAAAACTCGCTAAAAATTAGAGCAGTCACCTGAAATTGAACAGGGTTGACTCTAGTAGAGTCCCCTTTCCTCGGAGCTCTCCCCAAGCAGAAAATCGACGAACATTAGTTGGATATATTTTTTTTTGTGGGGATGGTGAGGTGCTCCTCCGTATTGGATTAGAAAGCAGCCGAATTCCCTCCGGGAAGTCCTGTCTCTGTGTATTTGCACTAAAACTAGATGCTGTCTTGGGAATGCTCCCCCTCGTCACTTGTTCCTCTTAAATTCCTTAATTTTTTCTTGGAGGCTCAGAACAAATGCCACCATTTGGAGGCCTTTCCCAAGTCGCTTGGCTGCAAGTACATTCCCATTCTACCTACAAAGTATAAACTTATCTTGTATCATAGGTCTGTTTTTTTGGTCATAGACTTTCCCGTTAGAATGCAAGGCCCCTGAGAGCAGATACTGGCCGGGGTGGGGTGGGTTGTTGCTTTCGGGCACAGCACAGTGTCCCGTTTAATAATGAGCTTAATAAATAGGAGTTTAATTGCTTACTGATTATCTGCGGGAGAGGAGAGGGGTTTGTGTTTCCCCACAGATATCTTAGATCACAACTTCCGGCCTTATCTTTAAAATGAGGTTGGATTAGATGAGCGTCTGGGTCCTTTCCTTTCGTCTACCCCAAAAAAGAACGCAACTATAGGTTTACCTTTGCAGCTCAGAGTCTCGATGCTTCAGGTTGCATAGTAAGTAACCTCCGCCAGCTTTCTGTCCTCCTCGGGGTGTCAGGGATGCGGGGGAAGCCGAGGTGGGGACCGGGAAAGGGGTTGGGGGGGAGCTGCAGGAGGAGTCCACGGGAGAGAGAAAGGCCGCGGAGCCCGCAGCGAGGAAGGATCACGGATCCTGATCTTAGAAAGTGAACTAAAGCCGCCTTCGGAATGCTTTTCCCAGACTCAATTCACCTCAGCTTGCGCAAGAAAGGAAAATCCTAGTTACCGAAAGAGAGCGAGTGAAAGAGAAGCCAGGCTGAGGGAGAGGGTGGGGAGGTGGATTCGGGGTATGAGAGGGGCGGGGAAAGAAACGGTGACCGCCGAGCAATTCTTTAAAGGATGTGCATTGAGCCCCCACGTGGAGGGACCGAGGAGTGCTCTGGGACGCTTATGAAATGTGTGCACTAGGGCACATTTTTGGAATTCATCCCTCTCTGGGGATGAGGGGAAAACTCTCCTTTCAGATCGATTTAGAGTGGTAATAATGGGGAGGGAAGAATGAGGTCCTACAGTGTTTCATATGAGTGGAGCTGGAAGGGAACTCATTGGTCACTTTGTCAGTCAAATATTTATTTGCCAGATGCTGTGCCAATCTTTGCTACACACAAAAATGCCAAAGACAGGCTCTGATCTCAAGCAGTCCAAGGTCTAACAGGGGAGGCGATGCACGGACAAGATATATATATATAGATATATATATATATAGATATATAGATATATATATATATATATATATATATAGATATATATATATATATATACAAGATACACTGGAGATAGAGAGAAGAGAGGGAATGCATTGAGGTTTCTCGTAGAAGATGGGACTTTATCTGGGACTTGAAGAAATCTAGAAGGTTGAGTCGTGAAAGGACAACATTCTAAGCCATGGGCCACCAAGTGAAAATGTCTGAGTGGGAACTTGGAGTGTCTTGTGCACGTGCAGCAGGTTAATGCTATTTTTTTTTTTGGAGGGGGAGGGCAGCACAATTGGGGTTAAGTGACTTGCCCAAGGTCACACAGCTAGCAAGTGTTAAGTGTCTGAGGTCGTATTTGAACTCAGGTCCTCCTGACTCTAGGGCTGGTGCTCTATTCACTGCTGCAGCCTAGCCACCCCCTCAATGTCACTATTGCACAGTACTTGAATGTAAGGTATTAGGAGGGACCAGTTTAAGAAGGGCTTTAAACAACAAACTGGCTTTTTATATTTTATGCTGCAGGTAATAGGAAGAAGCTACTGGAGCTTATTGAATAGGTGGGGATGAAATTTTAGCTGGGAATCCAGGAAAACCAGAAGATGGAACTTTATCTGGGACTTGAATGAATCTAGGAAAACCAGAAGAGAGCATTCTATGCAAGAGTGAAAGACAGTGAAATTGCCTGGGAAGTGGGAGATTGTCTTGTTCAAGAAACAGCAAGGAAGTCAGTGTCATTGGATTACTGAGTGTGGGAAGGGCTAAGAAGACTCAAAAGGAAAGGTAGATTGGTGGGCTAGATTATAAAGGGCTTTGAATGCCAAACAGAGGATTTTCTATTTGATCCTGGAGGAGAGAGGGAGCCACTGGAGGTTCCTGAGGAGGATGGTATGTGACCTGGTCGAACCTGAGCTTTGGGAAGATCCCTTTGACAGCTGAATGGAAGATGGTTTGGAGTGAGGAGAGACTTGAGACAGGCAGACCCACCAACAGGTTGTGTCAATAATCTAGGTATGAGGTGATGAGGGCCTGCACCAGAATGATGGCAGTCATCAGAGGAGAGAAGTACAAGACATGGCCACAGGTTGAGCAATGGCTAAACAAGCTATTGTACATGGCTGTAATAGAGTTCCATCATTTAGTTAAAAATGAGAAAATAGATGATTTCAAAAAGACTTCAAGGGGGAACTGTTTTCCAGGAAAATGGCATTGGGGTTGGGCTTAGAAGCAGGATGTGTGAATTAGGAGATGATGTTACTCTTAGAGTTTTCAGGCTTACCCCCTCAGTCAGTGGCAGTTGGTAGTGAGAAAGAAGGTGACTTCCTTCTCCACAGTGGTTGCTCTCCTTACCAACAGTGGAGGGCTTGGGCTGAAAGCAGGGTCAGGGGTCTGAGAGGTGCTCTCACTTGCTCTTCTTGGACTTGCTGGCTTGTCAGTGGCAGTCGGTCAGTTGTTGAATCTCTTTCCTCAACTTTCACATTAGACATTTTAAACTGGATGCCCAGAAGACATCTTAAGCTCAACATATCCAAAATGGAGCTCATTACCTTTTCTCCCCAAGCCCTACCTTCTTTCTAATTTCCCTATTACAGTTGAGGGGACCACCCTCCTCCCAGTCACCCAGGCTTGCAATGTAGGTATCAACCTCAACACTTCACTCTTTCATCCCCCCCAGTATCCAATCTTCTGTCAAGTCCATTTTATTCTACCTCTGTAACAACTCTGGTATAGGAATCTTCTCTCCTCTGATATTGCCATCACTCTGGTTCAGGCTCTCTTCTCCTCACATCTGGACTGTTGAAACACCCTCCTGGTGGGTGTGCCTGCCTCATCTCTCTTCACTCCAATCCATTTTCCAGTCTGCTGTCAATGATCTTCCCAAAGCATAGTTCTGACCATGTCCCTCCCCCGCCCCACCCTCCACTTTACCTCCTTACTCCCTCCTTTCCTACCCCTACTGCCAAAGCTAGCAATTCAAAGACACTGGCTTCCTTGCTATTCTTTGAACAAGTCTCCCCCTTCCCCCATCTCTTGCCTTCAGGCATTTTCACTGCCTTTCCCTCCTTCATGAACAACTCTCCCAGCTCATTTCTGTACTGGCTTCTCTGGTTCCTTTGAATCTCAGCTAAACTTCTGCCTCTCAGAGGAAGTTTTTCCTAATCCCTCTTAATCCTAGTACCTTCTCTTTGCTGTTTATTTCCTATGGATCCCCTACATAGTTTGTTGGGATTTAGATGTTTGCATGTTGTCTCCTTTATTGGATTGTGGTCTTCTTGAGGGTACTGGCTGTGTTTTGCCTTTCTTTGTAAACTCAGAGCTCAGCTCATTTACTGGCATATAATAGGCACTTAATAAGTACATACTGACTAACTGAGGAGGCAATTCATAAACTTCATAATCTCATTTAATTCTCACAATAACCCAATGAGGTTGGTACAAGAACCTGAACCTAAGAAAGCCCGAGTCCTCAGAAGCACTGACTTTCCTGGGGTTGTTTGGATAATAAGCATAAGACCTGAACCCTACTGAGTCCAAGTTGGATATTTTCTTCTACAACATCACCCTGCTTCATTAGATTTCTTTTTTTTTTCTTTCTAAAGACTGGGTCTCTCTATTTCGCCTGGGTTGGAAGTGCAGGGGCTACTCGCTGGCCAATCCCACTACAAATCAGCATGGCCAATTTTAGACCTGGGCTAGTGTGTCCATCTTTGGGCCTCCTGGTGTATCTCCTTTTCACACCACTACCTTCTTCCCACACTGATATCAGGCTTAGTGCAGACAGTTACATCCATTTAGCCCATTTCAGCTCAGCCTTCCCAGTAGCAGAGAGCAGAAAAAGGCACCACTGAGTCTGACTTTCATTATATTTTTTTTTTCTCTGCTGATATTGGCAGGCTTACTAAATGAGATAATGTGGCAACGTGAAAAGAGAGCTAGATTTGGAATTAGAGGACCTCAATTCTGGCTCTTCTGATTACTACAAATTGCAATCTTGGGTGAATTACCCAACTTCCCTGGACACTTGTTTCTTCACCTATAAAGTGCAGAAGTTGAATGAGATGGCCTCTCAGTTCTCCACAGTTCTAAATCTATGATCTTTTTGTAACCTGTTTCAAGGTCTTTCATTCTGATGTAGGTGTGAGGGTTGATCCTCTTAGCTCAGGTGCCTTCATTGAATCAATCAAAGATGTAAACTAGATGTGAACCAGATCCGGACACTCTTTAGGTACAAAGGGGCCTCTGGATTGGTCATTTCCTATAAGGGTGTATATAACTATTGAGCTGGTTTGGAATTGGGGATTTGATGATCTAGCAGCAGAAAAGGGGTGAGGATGTCAAGAACTAATCTAGAAAGAACTGACTACACATGGGAGAAAGAAAAAATAGAACAGCTGTGGCAGAAAAGATTGGAGGGGAGAAGGTAGGGCAGTTGGGATTAAGTGATTTACCCAAGGTCACATGGCTAGTAAGTGTTAGGCATCTGAGGCTGGATTTGAACTCAGGTCCTCTTGACTCCAGGGCCAGTGATCTATTCACTGGGCCACCTAGCCACCCCCCATACTCTACTTTTTTACCCAAATGTTTCTGGTAGCCTGAATTATGTCCCAATTATAAAGGGGTCAGAGATTGGCAAGAGATAAATATGTTTAAATTAAGGCAGAGAACCAAACCTCTGCCTAAATGTTAGGTTTTTACCATATTAAAACAAAGGGTTCAATGGCAGCAGGACATATGTAAACAATTGATTGTGGTATAAAATAAAAAAGCATAAATAAAACTTTTTAAAAAGTTAACATGACCAAGCTTCCATGAAATAATCATTTTTGTTGCGTTTGAATATGATAAATCACTCCAACACAGCACAGGCAGCATGGTATACTGGATAGGGTGATGGAGTAGGAATCTAAAAAATCTGGGTTCCCATGCTACATGGTCCCTTACTCTTGTGTGAATATAGGCCAGTTATTTAACTTCTTGTTCATTGTCTCCCCTGAGCCTTGTTTTCCTTACCTGTAAAATGGGAATAACTTGTAGTCCCTACTTGTGTGGCTCACAGGAGATAACATAAGTAAACTTTAAGCACTACATAAGTTGTAATTGTCTCTATAAAAGGAACCTATGAACCACCCTTCCATTTGCTAAAACTGTCTTCTTTTTTTTTTTTAAATTGAGAATGCCAATATTACTATTGAAAAAAATGAAAACTCTGAGAGACAGATTTTCTGGGTAATTGATAATAAATTTATTAATTAGGCTAGCAAATAATCAATCAAATGAGGTCAGTGGCCCAATGGTCTCTCTTATATCCAAAGACTCCTCATGGAGGTCACTGAAAATTTAAATACCTTTAGAAAAGGGGGTGTCCCTGTTGGAAAAAGGGGTGTCCCTGACAGGTAGAAATCAACTTTGATTGGTTAACAATTAATGAGAGAATGAATATTATAATGAGAGGTAACTTTATGAAGGGCTGGGTGAGTGACTCCGATTATGTCAGCATTCCTAGATCATTCTGCCTCCAGCAATCTACCTAAAAATAAATCTATTATTCACCCTGTCCTACATGAGTTGAATGATGGTTAAGTCATAGCAAGAATTCCACCTAAATATGATAGACTGGGTGGGGTGAATTTTGGGGTAAGGTCAGAAATATCCTCCAGAGCCTAGACTTTGAACAAGTAAGCAAAAAGGGGAACTTTGGGTCCTATGTGTAAAACTGGTTATTAATATAATAAGCAAATAATCATTTTTCTCACTGCGATTCAGTTCCCCCATCAGAGGACCAATTAGCTAATGACTGATTTTTGGATTTCTAGCAGTTCAACTGTTTATAGACTACTTAAGTTATTTTGAGCATTCTCTATATTTTTTTGCTCACTTTGCCATCATCACTGAAGAAGTACAAAGAGGTCACAGAAGACAATTAAGTGTTCATTGTTTCATATGTTGCCATGGCCAGAGAATTTATTCCCTGGTGCCAACCCTCTAATCTTGAGCCTCTATAACAAACATAAACAAGTATAGACAAAATAACAGATAAATGATATAGACCCACAGTCTATGTCAAGGACTAACAGCTACAATAACTTTTTTGTCTTAATATTCTCAGAGTCTCTTTTGTTGGTGCCCCTGTCAAACATGCAGAACAAAGTTTCCTTGAACCTGCCAAAATTTGGAGAGAGCACTTTCTTCTAATTTCCCTGACTGACAAAACCTGGGAAAGAGCCTAAGCTTCTGTCAATCAGATCCTTTTCTTGAGCCATCAAAACAAATCCCATTATCAGTTAGTCAAGTAGATTAAAATATCTGGGGGGCAGAGAGGGGAATGACCAAATTCAGTATTTCAGTTGTAAAATACAGGTTTGCATAAGTCTAGATATTACAGGGCTTGATTACAGACAGAAATAAGCTCACCACATGACTATTTGTTATGATTCATACTGCCTCTGTGACTATTATCTTTTCTGACTGCTCTTAATTACAGTTGAACTTTACCTTCAGGGGAAAAAAATCACTCTTTTGGTTTCCAGATAAGATGCATACTTTGTTACTGTATGGTACTGTAGTACAGTAACTAAGTCAAAACTTTGTTATAGATGTAACAGGTCAGATCAAATGAATCATAATTTTTAGATTGTTGATAATGATTAACTCTTGGTACTCTAAATGAAAGATATATTTCCACTGATCAATACATTTATATAATATTAAAAGAAAGGAACTCCAATATTCTTTTTTTTACTAATTAATTAATTTTTAGTTTTCAACATTCATTTCAATCATAATCAACAAAGTATGGATAATTAATCGGGTAAAGCTAGCTAGCTGCAACACAAACTCTATCAGTGATCCTATAAAAATAGAGCATTTCAATAGAACCATTAGCATGTATGCACAATAGACATTACTATAGCATGAATGTAGCACAAAATAGTCAAATGTGAAAGTAAAATAAGAATTAAGTATACTTGAGTGTGCAGTAATTCACATGGGTAACTGTGAACATATGTAGTTATATGCAAGGCACATTTCTTATGGGTAATCTCTAGTATCATTGCCTAGATATGCATATAACAATATCACAGGGTTTTGTTTTCTTACATAATGTTACTCTCTTTTTTTTGGTTTTATTAGATTGTTTAATCTACTCACATTTAAAGTTATGAGTTAGGTTTATATTTTCCTTCATTTGTCTCTAAAATTGCTCCCCCACTCCAGGTATGATTTTTTTTTTTTTGCTCTTTTGCTATAAACATAGTATTATGTTCCTTCAGTTACTTTAGTCTTTTTTCTTTTTAAGGTGGCCTGGTTTCCACTGGCTTTCTTTCTCTCACCCCTGCTCCCTTCTTTTTATTTTTAATCCCTTTCCCTTTGGGATTTTGTTTTTTAGTTCCTTTTTCTCCCCTGCTTTTATCTGACTATGTATTTCTTCCCCCTCTTTTTTCCTCTGTCAAGCAAATTCTTCCTCCTTCTCCCCTTCAGTTAGTTCTATGCATTACTTTTTTAATGTCTTTTTTCACCACCCCTTTCCAGAAAGGATTTCTTTCACTTTCTTCATTATCCCTCTTTTTGGACTCTTATTCTCTGATTGATGATCCCTATAATTATCTGGGTTCTCTCTTTTCTCTGTATCCTTTTTATAATTAAAGCATCCAAGGTGTCTATTCTAGGCTCTCCAATCTAGGCACTTTCTGCCATTGCCTTGTAGGGCTTACTCTATGGACTCCCCTTTTCCACTGTGCTTCACTCTCAGAATAATGCCAGTTATTGCAAGTAGCAGAGAAGACTTTGCCTCATGGTAGGGCCCCTCCCCCACTACTGATATATAGCCTCTCTTGTTAACCTCTTTTTTCTCCATTTACCTGGAAATTTTCTTCCTGTGTCCATGCTCTATGAGTCACCCAGGTGCAGCTACCTCCAGGGGTTCCAATTCTCCTCTTCCTAAGACAAGGAGACTTTTCAAGCACCAAATCCCCTAGGGCTCATCTAGTATAAGGTCCTCGTCTCTCTTCATTCCCCATTAAAAACATTACTCAGCACCCCCCTGGAAATCTACTTTCTTTAACCCTTTAATGGTTTTTAAAAAATTTGTGTCATTTCAAAAAAATTTTTTAAAAATGATGTATCTTAAATTTAATAATTTATTATAAATTTGTGGCTTTTTCCCTGCATTGAAATATTGCATCATGTAACAGTATAGTATCATATTGTAACCAAGTCATTACACATACATATTCCTGCAGGTGCATGTGTAATGGAAATGCAAATTTAAAGATCTTCCCCTCCCCTAGGCCCTTTGATAGGCTTAAGAGACTCTGAGAACCTTCCTTGATTTGAAAATATACTCTGCCCCCTAATAGGCTGGATGTGGTCACATGGAGCCTGTGGCAGGAGGCTTGGTTTTCAGGAATGCCTACACCTTGATGCTGTGTGATTGGGTAGTGGGTCAAGAGGGTTGTTACATTCTCTGAGCCAGGAGAAGGCTATATAGTCCCTGAATTGAGGCTTTGCTTTGGGGCTCACTTTGAGAAGTGTTGTGTGATTTGACCAGATGAGACTCTGGGCAGTTGTTGAGAGTTCCCCGGCTTTGAAAACCCAGATGTTGATGTTTCCCTCTCTGGTAACTGTGATTTGGTATTGATGTAATGGTTGGGCAGTTTGGAAGCCTGTCTGCTTGATCTGTTTGTTTCTCTGTATTGTAAGTTCTGTCTGTATACTTTGAAGTTCAGGGTGCTGACCTTTTCCCCTGAACTAGGTAAATGATAAATGTTTGATTCATTAAAGTAAGCTTGTTAATTCATTTTGAGTTGCTTTCCTTTAGAAAAGTATATCTAAGAACCTGTGTTGGCAGCCACCCTGGGGATGTTGGAGTGCTTGCTGCTACAGCATGCTGGACTTCCTGACAATGTGTGACAAGCTTGCCTGCTAACACTTGCTTGTTAAGACCTGCTGGCAGACTTGATAGTTGATTGGTTATAACTTCCATTTTGTGTGTTTATTTGGAAAATAATGTAATTACTATGTCTTTAACTCTGTCACACAATAGATAAAACATGTACAAATGATTTTTCAAAATTTTCTTATCTTCCTTCTTTATGCTTCCATCATCCCCCTTTTTTTATTCACCCTCCCACCCAGTTACACCTGAGGCTATTATATCCCCCCTGGATAATTCCAATGCCCCCAAGGGGCAGCATCACCCACTTTGGGAACTATGATATGATCCATTAGACCATTTATCAGTGCAACCTCCTCCTACCTCCAAAGTAAGATCCTCCTTTCCCACCCTATTCCTCCTATAGGCTCTTCTTTTTCTGAGACATCAGAGGTTCCCTTCCTCTTATTGCTAGCCCTTGATTTGACCCCATGCATCACTCACTCCTCTCTATTCCCCTGTTCCCTCTTTTCCCTTTTATCTACTATCCCATGTTATAATATAGTCTCACAAAAGAAGTATTTGTCTGAGGCAGGGTATTTCCAGGTTCTGTGCATAATGCTCTCCTCTTCCTCTCCTCCTCCCCCACTCTACCAGATTTTTGCCTTCACTCCACTTTCCTTGTGTACATTTATTTTTTTAATTGTTTTTCCCAGTTACATGTAAAAACAACTTATTACCCTTATTTGTTTTTTTTCATAATTTTGAGTTCCAAATTCTCTCCCACTCTCCCTACCTTCCCCTCTCATTGAGAAGCAAGCAATTTGATGAAAGTTATACATGTGCAGTCATGTATAAAATTTCCATATTTGTCATGTTGTAAAAGTAAACACAGATTCCCCCCCCCCCCACTTAAAATAAGTAAAAAACTGGTATGCTTCAATTTGAATTCAGATTCCATCAGTTCTTTCTCTGGAGGTAAATAGCATTTTCATCATTAAGTCCTTCAGAATTGTCTTTGATCTTTGTGTTGCTGAGAATAGCTAAGTCATTCACAATCAATCATCATCCAATATTGTTGTTACTGTGTATAGTATTCTCTTGGTTCTGCTCAGTTCACTTTGCATCATTTATGTAAGTCTTTCCAGGCTTTTCTAAAAGCATCTTGCTCATCATTTTCTTATATTTCAATAGTATTCTGTCACAATCATATACCAGAACTTGTTCAGCCATTCCCCCAACTGATTGTCATTCCCCCCATTTCCAATTCTTTGCCACCATAAAAAGAGCTACTATAAACATTTTTGTGCATTTTGGTCTTTTTCCTTTTTAAAAATCTTTTTGGGATACAGACCTAGTAGTGGTATTGCTGGATCAGAGGTTATGTACAGTTTTATAGTCCTTTGGGCATAGTTCCAAATTGCTCTCCAGAATGGTTGAATAAGCATACAATTTCATTAACAGTGCATTAGTGTCCAAAGTTTCCCATATCTGCTTCAACATTTGTCATTTTCCTTTTCTGTGATATTAGACAATTTGAGAGGGGTGAGGTAGTATCTCAGTGTTGTTTTAATTTGCATTCCTCTAATCAACAGTGACTTAGAGCATTTTTTCATGTGACTATAGACAACTTCAATTTCTTCATCTAAAAACTACCTGTTGATAGCTTTTGGCCATTTATTAAATGAAGAATGACTTGTATTCTTATAAATTTGACTCAATTCTCTATGTACTTGAGAGATGAGAACTTCATCAGAAAAACTTGATGTAAAAATTTATCCCCATGGGGCGGCTAGGTGGCGCAGTGAATAGAGCGCCGGCCCTGGAATCAGAAGGACCTGAGTTCGGAGCCGGGCTCAGACACTTAATCCGCACAAACAAAAACCTAGCCGTGTAACCTTGGGCAAGTTACTTAACCCCAATTGCCCTAAAGGGGCGGCTAGGTGGCGCAGTGAGTAAGAGGGCCGGCCTCGGAGTTTGGATGACCCGAGATCAGATCCGGCCTCAGAAAATGAGCACCCACGCATAAATCAAATGACTAGCCGTGTAACCTTGAGCAAGTTACTTAACCCCACTTGCTTTAAAAAAAAAAATTTATCCCCAGTTTTCTGCTTTCCTTCTAATGTTTGCTGTATCAATTTTGTCTGTGCAAAAAAAAATTTAATTTAATGCATTCAAACTTGTCCATTTTAGAGCCTATAATGGTCTTTTTCTCTTCTTTGTCCATAGATCTGACAGGGGTGTTTAAGAAGCACATAATCTCATCACTTCTGGTTTTCTTTCTAAAAATATTTCAAACTCTTATTTACTATTGAATGTCCACATTTTGTCCTGTATAGTTAAGCTCAGATTTATAGAATAGGTCATCCTGGGCTATATTCTGAGCTCCATTGCTCTTTGGAACACATTCGATTTTTTCCTTTTTCCAGTAGGTATAGAATGGTCTTTCATTATTTAAATACCCTTTCCTTTGTAAAAGTCTTTCTCCTTATGGCTTGCAAAATTTGTCTCTGAGCTGAATTATTAATTTTTACCATTATATGTCTTGGAGTTCACAGGCTGGTGTTTTTTTTTTCCTTCTGGAGGCAATTTGTGAATTCTTTCAATTAGAATTTCATTTTCTTTCTTTCTTTCCTTTTTTGCTTTTTGGAGGGGTGAGGTAGGGCAATTGGGGTTAAGTGACTTGCCCAAAGTCACACGGTTAGTTTTGTGTTGTGTCTGAGGCTAGATCTGAACTTAGGTCTTCCTGTCTCCAGGGCTGGTGCTCTATTCACCGTGCCACCTAGCCACCTTGGAATTTCAGAAGTTCTGGACAGTTCTCTTCCATTATTTCCTTTATTATGATGTAAAGGTTTTTTTTTTTTTGCCCTGTCATGTTCTTCTGGGAGACCTATGATCCTTAGGTTTCCTATGCATCCTGTCTTTGAGCTCAATATGTTTTGCATACATAGGGAACATATTTTATTTGAATGTTCTGTGTATTTACATTCTCTACCTGTTTATCATATCTTTTGTTTCTTTGATAAGGCTTGTCATTGCAGTTTCCAATTTTTGTATTCTGCTCATCACTTTTACTGTGGAGGACATGAATTTTGACTTCACAATTCTCATTTCTTTTTTAAACTACTCAGGAACAGCATGTTGTGGTTCCATATTCTCCTCAAATTCCACAGGGTCCTCTGTCTCACTATTAAAAAAAATACACTGAGTTCAGATTAAAAACTAACCACCAGAATGGATCTCAACAGAGATCTCACAAGCCAGTAGGAATAGCATTCAGTTCTGTTGCTGCACATTAACTCCTAGTAACCCAAGTGTCAATGTGCTTAAAATCCCTTTAGTAGTAAATGTTGAGTTGATTTTTTTTTTACAATAAAAACAGCTGAGTAATATTTCAAAGGAGTGCCAGAGATTGCCCCATTGGAAACAAACACTATTTACATTAAATTTAAAAACTTGTTTTCAGGCCTGTATTTGCCACATTTACAGCATGAAGTAATATATTCTTTGACAAGAGGTAGGAAAAACCAACTTTTGGTGCTCAGTACCACAAAGTAGCACAGTTTGTACCCATGAGAGTAAAATGAAGGGCAAATAGGAGAAACTAAAAGGGAGGAGAAAAAAAGGATGGAGCAAGAACTTTTGTTGCTTCATTTCTGGTTTTGGAACTGATTGTACAACCAGTCCAGTCCTTCATACAGCCCTTCCTCATTAGTGGCACAGGTGGCTTGGATATACAAGTTCCTATGATAAAGAGAATGTAGTCCATTTTATCTGTGGTTTCAGCTGTGTTCATGGCATTGGGAATGTCTTGTTTGTTAGCAAACACTAATATGACAGCATCTCTAGGCACATTCTCTTCCCTTTCTTGGGCCTCATTTAATCATATTTTGTTATTACTGTTAGTCACAAAAATCAGTCCTTGTGTGTTCTGGAAGTAATGGTGCCATAGGGGTTAGATCTCATCCTGGATACCTACATCCCACACTGTGAAGCTAATGTTTCTGTATTTTACACTTTCTATGTTGAAACCTATAGTGGGAATAGTATTTACTATTTCTCTCAGCTTAAGTTTGTATAGAACAATTGTGTGGGGCAGCTAGGTAGCACAATGAATAGAGCATTAGCCCTGAAGTCAGGAAGAACTGAGTTCAAATCTGATCTGACACTTAACACTTGCTAGCTGTGTGACCTTGGGCAAGTCACTTACCCCCCACTTCCCTGCCTTCCCCCCTCCAAAAAAAAGCAAAAAACCCCAAACAAACCTAAAACAAAACAGCTGTCTTTCATGTAGTATTCAGGCCAACCATTAGAATCTGTATTTCTTTTTTGCCAGTCCCTTGAAGAGGTTAGCAAATCGATTCCCCATGTTCCAAGTGTGATGTGTTAAACACCAGCAAAAGAAAACTCTTTGCTCCTGAGCCTCAGCTTCCCATTTCCTCATTTGTGAGTGGCTGCCACTCCTTTTTTTTTTTAAAGGGGTAAGGCAGGGCAATTGGGGTTAAGTGACTTGCTCAAATTCACACCGCTAGTGTTAAATGTCTGAGGCTAGATTTGAACTCAGTTCCTCCTGACTTCAGAGCTGGTACTCTATTTACTGTGCCACCTAGCCTCTGCTGCTCCTTTTTATTGGATCTCCAGGTATTGCTTTCACTTCCACAAGATGATGGCTACCTAGTCCTTGCCTTTCTTTGCCATCTTGCTTCAATTTTATTACTTTTTTTTAGATATGGATTTTAGGGGCATCTAGGTGGCACAGTGAAAAAAGTGGCAGTCCTAGAGTCAAGGGGATCTGAGTTCAAATCTGGCCTTAGACACTTGACACTTACTGGTTGTGTGACCTTGGGCAAGTCACTTAACCCCAATTGCCTTGTCTTTATCCTTCCCCCCAAAAAGGAAATGGATTTAAAAAATTTTCTATCAACAAAAATGTTCTTTCTCACCCTTTTTTCTATCCTCTCCTCCTAATTGAGAACTAAATAAAAAATTTATTACAAGCATGTATAATTAATTAAAATGTTCTCAAACTGGCCATGTCCAAAAAAATTCATCTCGTTCTACACTCTGAGTCCTCCACCTCTCTGTTAGAAGGGGAATAGTACATTTCCTCATTGGTCCTATGGAATCATGGTTAGTCATTACACTGATAAGAGTTCCTAAGACTTTCAAAGTTATTTGCCTTTGCCATATTGCTGTCATTATATACATAGTTCACCTGTTTCTGTTTCTTTACTTTTCATCAGTTCATACAAGTCTTTTCACGTCTATCTCAAATACTCCCCTTCATCATTTCTTATAACACACTAGTACTCTATCACATTTATGCACCATAACTTCTTTTTTTAATTTTAATTTTTTCAAATTTTTAATTTATTTATTTTTAGTTTTCAACATTTATTTCCACAAGATTTTGAGTTACAATTTTTTCTCTCCCTGCCTTTTCCCTACCCCTACCCCAAAATAGCAAGACTACTCAATACCCTTCCCCCAATTTGTTCTCTCTTATATTCTCCCCCTTCACCTCCCTAACTTTCTAGTAGGGCAAGATGGGTTTTCCTATCCCAGTACTTGTATATCTCATTTCCCAGTTGCATGTAAAAAACCAATTTTTAAACATTTGTTTTTAAAACTTTGAGTTCCAGATTTTTTTCCCTTCTTTCCTCCTCACCCACCCCCACTGGGAAGATAAGCAATTCAATATAGATTGTACATATGTAGTTACCCAAATCATTTCCATAGTAGCTATATTGTGAAAGACTAACTATATTTCCCTCCATCCTACTCCGCCCCCCACTTATTCTTTTTGCTCCTTTGACCTTATCCCTTTTCAAAAGTGTTTGCTTCTAACTACCCTCTCCCCCAATTTGCCCTCCCTTCTAAACTCCCCCTTCATATCTCCTACCCCCTTATTTTTCTGTATGGTAAGATACCCACTTGAGTGTATATGTTATTCCCTCCTTAGGCCAAATTTGATGAAAATCAGGTTCTCCCATTCCCTTTCACCTTCTTGCTCTTCCTCCCCATTGTAACAGTTTTCTCTTGCCTCTTTTATATGAGATAATTTACCCTACTCTATCACTCCCTTTCTTCTTCTCCCAATATATTCCTCTCTCACCTCTTAATTTTATTTTTTAGATATCATCCCTTCACATTCACCTCATCCTGTGCCCTCTGTCTATGTATACATGAATATACAAATGCCCACACTCACATATATATGTATTTATATACACATACATCCTCCTACACACACACACACACACACACACACACACACACACACATTCCCTTCAGCTATCCCCATGCTGAGAAAAGTCTTAGGAATTACAATTATCATTTGTCCGTGTAGGAATGTAAATAGTTCAACTTTAATAATTTCCTTATGATTTCTTTTTCCTGTTTACCTTCTCATGCTTATCTTGTTTCTTGTATTTGAATGTCAAATTTTCTGTTCAGCTCATGTTTTTTCATGAAGAATGCTTGAAAGTCCTCTGTTCCATTGAATTACCATATTTTCCCCTGTAGTATTATACTCAGTTTTGCTAGGTAGGTAATTCTTGGTTTTAGTCCCAGCTTCTTTGACCTCCAGAATATTATATTCCAAGCCCTTCGATCCCTCAGTGTAGAAGGTGCCAGATCCTGTGTTATCCTGATTGTGTTTCCACAATACTCAAATTATTTCTTCCTGACTGCTTGCAGTATTTTTTCCTTGACCTGGGAACTCTGGAATTTGGCTATAATATTCCTAGGAGCTTACTTTTTGGGATCTTTTTCAAGAGGTAATCTGTGAATTCTTTCAGTTTCTATTTTGCCCTCTGGTTTTAAAATATCAATTTTGCTTGATAATTTCTTGAAAGATGGTGTCTAGGCTCTTTTTTTGATCATGGCTTTCAGGTAGACCAATAATTTTTAAATCATCTTTCCTGGATCTATTTTCCAGGTCAGTGGTTTTTCTAATGAGATATTTCACATTGCCTTCCATTCATTTGTTTGGATCTGTTTTATAATATCTTGATTTCTCATAAAGTCACTAGCTTCCAATTGCTCTAATCTAATTTTGAAGGAGGTATTCTCTTCAGTGAGTTTTTGAAATTCCTTTTCCAGCTGGCAGATTCAGCTTTTTAAAGCATTCTTCTCCTCATTGGCTTTTTGGGCCTCTTTTGCCATTTGAGTTAGTCAATTTTTTAAGGTGTTTTTTCTTCAGTGTATTTTTGGGTCTCCTTTAGCAAGCTGTTGACTTGCTTTTCATGATTTTTTTGCATCATTCTCTTTTCTCCTCCCAAGTTTTTCACCACTTCTCTTACTTGATTTTCAAAATTGTCTTGAGCTCCTCTATGGCCTGTAACCAATTCATATTTTTCTTGGAGGCTTTTGTTGCAGGAGTTCTGACTTCAATGTCTTTCTCCCCCTCCATGCCTTGATCCTTTTTGTCCCCTATAAAGGATTCTATCATCTGTTTGTGCTTCTGTTGCTTGCTCATATTGGCAGCCAATTACTTGACTTTTGAGCTCTTTGCCACAGTAGGACTTTGTTTCCAGAATGGAAAGAGCTATGTCCTAAATCACTGGGGTTTTTGCAGCTGCCAGAACTATTAGATAGGCACCTCTCTACAGCCCCCACATGCTCTGGCTCACTGGTCACACACCCCAGGACCACCAAGACCATACTCCAAGACCACAATCTGGATCCAAGCAGGTCAAAGCAAAAGCAATTACCTTCTGAATGGTCACTTGATCCCTCGACAATCTGAAATCCAGGAGCATCCAAAGCAGCCATATGGCAGTGGCTGCAGCCACCACAGCTCCTCTGCTTCTAGCTTCAGGGGCAGCAGCTGGACCATGCTCCCCCCTGTTCCCAACAAAGTTTCACACTGACTTTTTACTTTGTCTTTGGCATTTGTGGATTGAGAAGTCTGAAAACTGCTACAGCTGCTGGTGATTTACTCTCATTAAGTTTGCTCCAGTATGGCTGGTCCAGGCAGCTTTGGGGCTAAAACCATGGCTTAGTTGGGACTGTGCTTGGCTTCCAGCATGCTGTGATCGACCCTTCCTGCCAGGCTTCCTTCAGTGGGAGATTTGTTTCTCTCTGTCACTTTGTGGGTTCTGTAGCTCTAAAGTTTGTTTAGAGTCACTTTTTACATGTATTGGAGGAGATGGAAGCCAGAGTCACGTGGAAGTCCTATTTCTACTCCACCATCTTGACTCCACCCTTGTATCATAACTTTTTCATCCATTTCCCAATTTATGGGTACTTCCTCAGATTCTCACTCTTTGCCATCTGAGAAGAGATATAACACATATTTACATATTTTTATTTGACTTTTAAAATTATTTATTTTTAGATTTCAACATTCACTTCCATAAGAATTTGAGTTCTAAATTTTCTCCCCTTTCCTCCTTCCCTCCCTCCCCAAGATGGCATATAATCTGATATAGGATATACATCTATATTCATATTAAACATATTTTCACATTCAAATTCAAGAAAGAAGAAACAAATTAAAAAGAGAGAGAGCAAATAGTATGTTTTGATCTGCATTCAGACGCCATAGTTTTTTTTTTTTTCTGGATGTGGACTGCATTTTCTATCATGAGTCCTTTGGAGTTGTTTTAGAGCCTTACATTGATGAAAAGAGCTAAATTTATCAAAGTTAGTCATTACACAATGTTTCTGTTACTATGTGCAATATTCTCCTGGTTCTGCTCACTTCACTCAGCATCAGTTAATGTAGGTCTTTCCAAGTTTTTCTGAAGTCTGCCTGCTCATCATTTCTTATGGAACAATAGTATTCCATTACATTTATATACCCCAACCTGTTTAGTCATTCTCAAATTGATGGACATCCCCTCAATTTTCAATTTTTGGCTACCAAATAAGAACTGCCATAAACATTTTTGTACATGTTGGTTCTTTCTCCATTTGTATGATGTCTTTGGGATACAGATCTAGTAGTGGTATTGTTGGATCAAGGAGTATACCCAGTTTTATAGCCCTTTGGGCATAAATTGTTCTCCAGAATGGTTGGAGCAGTTCCCAACTCCACCAACAATGCATTAGTGTTCCAATTTTCTCACATCTTCTCTAGCATTTATCATTTTCCTTTTCTGTCAATCTGATAAGTGTGATGTGGTACTTCAGAGTTGTTCTGATTTGTATTTGTCTAATCAATAGTGATTTAGAGCATTTTTATAATAAATATTTTTTTATATCCTTGAATAGAGTTTGTTTTCCTTAGGACTAATTTATCTCTTAACCTATCCTCCCTCTAATCCCCCTCCTTTCTTCTTTCCTTTCCCTCCTATTTCCATGTACCTTGATTATAAGATAATTTTCCCTAACTTTCCTCTCCACTCCCCTATTGTATTCCTTTTACTCTCTCTTTCTGTTCTTCTCTTGAGATGATTAAGACATAATAGAGCCATTCCCAGCCCTCATCTAATTAGATTCCCTCTATGATCCCTTATGATGATAGCATTTAAAGGTGACACATGTATCATATCCCCATATTTGGATATAAGCAGTTCCTCCTTGTCTAATCCATCTAGTCAATACTTTTTTTCATGTGTTTTATTTTTTATTTATATTTTTTTAACAAATGCTTTATTAACTTCTGGTTTACATTATTCATTTCCACCATATTTTGAGTTACAATTTTTCCCCCATTTTTCCCCTACCTACCTTCCCAGAATAGCAGTTCCACAAGATATCCCCTCATCCAATCTGCTCTCTCCCATATCTTCTCCCATACCCCCTTCAACTTTACCATTAGGGCAAGGTGAATCTCTATGCCCCAATGCCTGCACATCTTATCTCCCAATTACATGAAAAATAGTATTAATAATAGTATTTATATATATTTGAAACATTTAATTTTAAAACTTCGAATTTCAGATCCATTCCCTTCCTCCCTTGTCATCCACTCCCTTTGGGAAGATAAGTAATTCAGTATGTGTTGTACATGTGTGCAAAATATTACCATAGTAGATATATTGTAAAAGACTGCTTATATTTCCTTCCCACCCATCCCACCCCACACCTGGTCCACTCCCTACATGATCCTGTCCCTCTTTGAAAGTGGGTACTTCCAACCTTCCCTCCCCTCAGAATGACCTCCCCTCCATCATCCCCCCTCTCATTCCCCTTCCCCCTACTCTCCAGCAGGGTGAGATATCCCATTTAGTATGTATGTCATTCTCTCCCTGAGCCAAATTCAAAGAGAATATGTTTTTGCCTTTTTGCCTTCCTGTTCTTCCCCTCTTTTGCAACTACTTCCCCTTGCCTCTTCTACATGAGATAGTTTACCCTACCCTGTCTCTCCCCATCTCCTCTTGCCACTTTCCTCTCTCACCTCTTAACTTCACCCCTTAAGTATCATCCCTTCCCACCAAATTCAACCTGTGCTTTCTATTCATGTATACCTGTAAACATATATACACACATTCACATATGTATTCATATGCCCATATACCCTTCTTTAATTATTTTCATAATGAGGAAGGTTTCATCAGTCACAGTTATTGTTTTTCCATATAGGAATGTAAATAGTTCAACTTTGATAAGTTCCTTTTGATTTCTTTTCCCTGATTACCTTCTCAAGCATCTCTTGCTTCTTGTGTTTGCATGTCAAATTTTCTATTCAACTCTGGTTTTTTTCCTCAAGAATGCTTGAAAGTCCGCCATTCCACTAAATGACCATATTTTCCCCTGAAACAAAATACTCGGTTTTGCTGTGTATGTGATTCTTGGTTTCGATCCCAGATCCATTGCCCTGTGGAATATCATATTCCATGCCTTTTGATCCCTCAGTTTAGAAGCTACCAGGTCCTGTGCTATTCTGATTATGTTTCCACAATATTGAAATTGTTTCTTCCTGGCTGCTTGTCGTATTTTCTTCTTGATCTGGGAGTTCTGGAACCTGGCTATAATATTCCTAGGAGTTTTCTTTTGGGGATCTTTTTCAGGAGGTGATCTCTGGATTTTTTCAACCTCTATTTTGCCCTCTGGGTCTAAAACATCAGGGCAATTTTCCTTGAGAATTTCTTGAAGGATGATTTCTAGATTCTTTCTTTGATCATGGCTTTCAGGTAGTCCAATAATTTTTAAATTGTCTCTCCTGGATCTATTTTCCAGGTCAGTGGTTTTTCCCATGAGATATTTCACATTGCCTTCTAATCTTTCATTTGTTTGGATCTGCTTAACAGCATCTTGATTTCTCATAAAGTCATTAGCTTCCATTTGCTCCAGTCTAACTCTGAAGGAATGAATCTCCTCAGTGAGCTTTTGAGATTCTTTTTCCATCTGGCAAATTCAGCTTTTCAAGGCATTCTTCTCCTCATTGCCCTTTTGAGCCTCCTTTGCCATTTCAGTTAGTCTATTTTTTAAGGTGTTATTTTCCTCAGTCAGGTTGTTGACTCTCATTTCATACTTTTCCTGTATCCTTTTCATTTCTCTTCTCAATTTTTCTTCCACTTCTCTTATTTGGTTTTTAAAATCCTTCTTAAGGTCCTCTGTAATCCACTCATATTTTCATTTGGGCCTTTTGGTGCAGGATTTCTGACCTCATAGTCCTCCTCCTGTTCCATGCTTTGATCCTCTTTGCCCCCAAAATTGGAGTCTAGTGTTGCATTTTTCTGTTTATGTTGTTTCTTTTGCCTAGGCATATTGACACTTAATTACTTGACTTTTGGGCTTGTTGCCACAGTAGGACTCTGCCACCAGACAGGGGAGCTTCCCTCCCAAACATTGGGGTCTTCACAACTTCTGGAGGTATTAGTTGGGTGGCCTCTGTGAAGCCTCCACACACTCTGGCAAGCTGGATACCCACCCCACCACCTCCACCCCAGACTGCAATCCAGATTCAGGAAGGTTAAAGCCAGAGTGATTACCCCCTGAGACTGATCGCTGCATGTGCCTACAGTTCGCAGGCCAGGAGCTGAAGCTGCCACTGAAGCTGTAAAATGGCATCTGTGCTGCAGCTCCTCAGTAGCTTCTTGCCCCCGGGGGAAGAAGCCGACGTGTTCCCCAAATGCTGGTCCCAAAGTCCATAGGGCACTAACCTTTCACTTTGTCCTAGGCATATCTGTGTTGACAATTCTGGAATAGCCACAGCTGCTGATGTTCTGGGGTCCCTCCA
Organism: Gymnobelideus leadbeateri; assembly: GCA_011680675.1. NCBI lineage: Eukaryota > Metazoa > Chordata > Mammalia > Diprotodontia > Petauridae > Gymnobelideus > Gymnobelideus leadbeateri. Next base: position 284,482 of record WOXC01009153.1, read on the forward strand.
GCTGGCTGCTGGTCAGGCTGCCCTGGGGCTAAAGCTGTGGCTCACATGGGCCTGGGCTCGGCTCCCAGAGCTGCACTGCTGGTTCCCAGCATGTTGTGCTGTCAGAGCTCTGCACTGGCCATTCCCTGCCAGGCTACCGGGCTGTCCTCAGTGGGAGGTTAGCTTCTCTGTGTTGTTCTGTGGGTGATGCAGCTCCAGAAGTTGTTCAGAGTCACATTTTACATGATTTTTGAAGTGGTGTGGGGGAGAGCACCTTGTAGCTCTGGCATCTGGCATTTTCATCATGAATGTTTGGATTTCTATTTCATTAAAAGTACATTTTTCCCTCTGTAGCATTATGCTTCAGTTTTTCTGGATGAGTTATTTTCAATTGTAAGCTCATATCTTTTGCCATCTAGAATATTGTATTCTAAGATCTCTGCTAAATTGTATGTAATACTGACTATGCTTCCTTGGTACTTGAATTCTTTCTTTTGTACTGCTTGTAGTATTTTTTTTCTTTAACTTAGCAGCTCTAGATTTTGGCAGTAGTATTCCCAGAAGTTTTCATTTTTGGGTTTCTTTTAGGAAGTAAACAGTGAATTCTTTAGTTCTAAGAGATCTGGGCAATTTCCTTTATAAGATTTTTTGAAATATGATGTAGATACCTCATTTCATCTTATCCCCCATATCCAAACTGTTGCCAAGTTCTGTCATTTCTACTTTTAAATATCTCTTATAAATGCCCTCTTCTTTCCTCTGAGAGAGGCAGCTAATTGGCACAGTAGATAGAGCACCAGGTTTTGAGTCAGGAAGACCTGAGTGCAAATATAGGCTTACACACTTAGTAACTGTGTGACTCTAGGCAAGTAACTTATCCCACTTTGCCTCAGTTTACTTTATCTGTAAAATGAGCTGGAGAAGGAGTCGGCAGACCACTGCAGTATCTTGCCCAAGGAAAACTCAGATGGGGTCATGAAGAGTCAGACATGATTGAAATGAGTGAAGGAAAAGAAACTCCTCTGATGCTGTGTAACGGCAAACAAAGTGGGATTTTTTGCTGATTTTCTGTGTGTGTTATTCAGTTTCCCAGCCTCAATTTTATGTGCCTCTGCACTGAGCCAATCAGAAATGTGCAAGTTGGCTTTAACCAGTCAGATATGTACATGTGGGCTATAGCCAATCAGATGCTGACTAGAACTGTATACAACTCAAGACAGCTGGTGTTGTGAAAGCAGGCATCAAGGAAGCCAACATTGAGAAAGGGACACAATGCTCAGAGAGAGAAGCAGCTTGAATGGGTGGAGGGAGGGGACCTCTAAGAGCTGGGAGGAGACCTCTGAGAGCTGGGAGGAAACCTCTAATGGCAGAGATTTGCTGAGTGAGCCTCTGAACTTTGAAAGCAAATAGAGACCTGCCCATAGGAGGGAAGCTTAGCTTGAGCCCCTTTTGACAGCTGTTAGTGTGAACTGAGTTGTTATTACAGAGCCTCTGGACTTTGGAAGTGAATTGAGATGACAGTGCTTGTGGTGTGTGTCAGTATTGTTGTTGCCCCAGTAAGTTTTGTTTTCTCAACTGTCAGGTAAGAGTAGGGAGAGCTTGGAGTGGAGTAGTCCCCATGAGCTGAGACATGGAGCAGGAGCAAAGAGCTGCCTATGTATGAATCCAGAAAAGGGTGGGAGCATTAGCTGAAGAACCATGTGACTTGGAAGTAAATCTCAAGTTAAGATGAAGGAGGATTTTACTTGGACACTTGGTATTGATTAAGGAGATTGTTCTTACAGTGACCTGGGTGGATGGTGTGGTATTTTCTGCTACCCTTTAAGGATATATTGTGCTGGGAAAGACCCAAGCCTGGGACCCCCTGATTGTGTAAACAAGGATTTTGGGGAATGCTATTGAATGCAATAATATATGCTATGTGCCATATGACATAATGAGTGTTATGAGATGTGTGTGTGTGTGTGTGTGTGTGTGTGTGTGTGTGTGATATGTTTTACTTAAGGATGTTGCTATGGATGTTATGTTTTACTTTATTGAACAATGTTTAGTTCTGAATAGAGATTTCATTATATTATGTGATTAGACCTTTAAAATTATTCACAGTAGCAGTCCTCAGGTGTGCTGCCATAATTGGTGCTATACTGCCATGACCCTCTTAGAGACCTTCATTACTTTATACCTAGAGTACTACAATATACTTCTTGTTGGCCTTCAAGTCTCACTCCACTCCAGCCCGACCTCAACTCAGCTATCAAATTGATCTTTCTTTTAAAAATGTAGCTTTGACCATGTCATTTCTCCATTAAATAAACTCCAGTGGCTCCTTATTGGCTCCAGCATCAAATATAAAATCCTGTTTGTCATTCAAAGCCCTTTATAAACTGGCCCATTCTTATCTTTACAGTCTTCTTATGCTTTACTCACCTTCATATAGTCTCATCTAGTTTCACTGATGCCTTTGCTATTTATTATTCACACACACACACACACACACACACACACACACACACACACACACAACCCAGTCAATCTCTCAACTCTGGGAATTTTCACTTACTGTCCTGCATGTCTAGAATCCTCTCCCTTCTCATTTCTGCCTCTTGGCTTCTTTCAAGTCTCAGCTAAACTTCTACCTTCTACAAGAAACCTTTTCTGATTCTCCTTATTCCTAGTGACTGGGTATAGGCTCTGGACACTGTCCCCTCCCCCCTTTTGAATTTTCAACCCAGCCCCTAAACTTTTCCACTTGGTCAAGTCTCTGGTATTCACCTGAGGCACCTGGCCCATCCCAGTATAATCCTTTTAACTGCTCTTTCATTGCTTCCCTCCTGGTCTATACCTGGCCCCACTCCAGGCTATTTGCCACTCCTTAATCCCATCGAGACCCTTTCTCTGTCACCTCAGGGTCACCCCAGTTTATTGGCCACTCCTAATCCCATTTAGACCTCTTCTGATACCTCAGGATCACCCTAGCCTATTGACCACTCCTAGATCATGTTCAGATCTTCCCAGTTTTTCTGTGTAAAAGATTCATCTGGCCCCCCCTAAATTGCTCAGATTCTTAAAATCTGGCCAATAGGGTGGATTCTTAAAATCTCACCCACCTTAACTGGTGTTTTAAAAAACCTTGTCTCTGACTGAAAGAAGGTTGGAGTTGAACTCTTTCAAGGCAGAAACCACACCTTTTTCCCTTGAATTTCCCAGCATCCCTAGACCACAATAACCCCTAGACCTCAACACTGGTACCTTCCTTCTGTTGATTAGTTCCAGTTCATCCTGTGAGAACAAAAGATGGGTCTTTTTGTCTTTCTTATAGCATAGTATCTAGCCCTTAATAATGGCTTCTTGGCTTGATTTACGACAATAATAATCTATTGGATTAATATTCTGTGCTTAAATAAACACACATTTAAGTTGCAAATCCAATTTAAACTCATTCAAGGCCAGAAAAAGCGTAAACATGTAAATCTAAACCACAAATTTAATAATGTGACGCCTTGTCCTCCCTATCCCAATTCACCCTTATTGCCTCAGGATCAAATATAAAATCCCTTTAATACTCTTTATAACCTAGCCCCTTTCTACCTTTCCATTGTTCTTATTCTTGGGCATATACACATACTTTATTTTTTTATTTTTATCTAGACTTAAATAATGGCAATAGACACGAAAATATTCATGTCTATTCGATTAATATTCTGTGCTTAAATAATGGCAATAGACACGAAAAACTCCCCATAACTTTTTTTGTATCAATATAGAGCAATTATGCCTATAACTTCATGGAGACTTTTAAGAGATATGATATGGTTGTCAGACATGCCTGACTTTTTGTGACTCCATTTGGGGGTTTCTTGGTAAAGACACTGCAGTGTTTTGCCATTTCTTTCTCCAGCTCATTTTATAGATGAGGAAACTGAGGCAAACAGGGTTAAGTGACTTGCACAGGGTCAGTTAGTGTCTAAAGTCAGATTTGAACTCAGGAAGATGAGTCTTCCTGACTCCAGGCTTGACATTCTATCCACTGGGCACTTAGCTGCCCCTTTTAAGAGATATATCATATTGATTATACTCTAGGTATAACATCAATTGCATTACAATATTTTCATGCTAATATTATGTTATAATCAAACCATGTTAGTTTGAATAAGTTCATTACACCTCCCCATCGTCAGAAAAAAACAAACCATGTACATTAAAAACAATTCTAGGATACAACCAGAAAAAAACAAAATTATCTTTATCTCTAGAACAATTCAACTACCTGTACAGAGAGAAAAGAAGGCAAAGAAATAGAAACAAAGTATCTTTTCTAAAATGAGAAAATAAAATCTGCTTCTGAAATAAAAATGACCTTAGACAAAATGTCTGTCTTTCATAATCAAAGTTTCTGTCTTCTCTAATTGTTAACCTGAGGTAATACCCATTCAATTTCAAATAGGAAGCAAAGTTGACTGACATCAGGTTTTAGCCCCTCATACACAGAAAAATAAGTTTGAAAAATTCCTTCCTTTGAAGCCTCTCAAGCAAACCAACCAACCATGCAAACACACATTTAAGCTGCAAATCCAATTTAAACTCATTCAAGGCCAGAAAAAGCATAAACATGTAAACCTAAAGCACAAATTTAATAATGTGACACCTTGTCCTCCCTATCCCAATTGACCCTTATTGCCTTCAGGATCAAATATAAAATCCCTTTAATACTCTTTATAACCTAGCCCCTTCCTACCTTTCCATTGTTCTTATACTTTATTCTTGGGCACATACACATACTTTATTTTTTTTATTTTTATTTTTTTGCTTTTTGGAGGGCAATTGGGGTTAAGTAACTTGCCCAAGGTCACAGGGCTAGGTTTTTGTTTGTGTATGTTAAGTGTCTGAGGCTGGATCCGAACTCAGGTCCTTCTGACTCCTGGGCCGGCGCTCTACTGTGCCACCTAGCCACCCCCACATACACATACTTTAATGACAATGGCTTCTGTGAGACAAGATATTGTTAACCTGATAGTTTGGTTAAAGTGAAGAGGTTACCCATAAAGAGGGTTAGGGTTGTTCTGGAGACCCCAAAACACCAACACGCCGGGTCCTGCCAAATGAATTTGACTCAAGTCTTCTCTCAGCCAAAGAAAAGTAAAGTTTATTAAAAGTTCGCTTGTATTGGACACAGAGTAAGTCTGTGCTAGCTCATTCTATGGTGCTCTCACACATTGAGGGAAGATGGGATTTTATATACAGAAAGTTGTGGGAGGAATCTAGAGTCTAGAGGAGGAGTTTGGGGAAGGTCTTCAGGAGAAGTTAGATGAGACCAATGAGTGATTAAGGGTGGGAAGTTGCTGGAGACTACCTGGAGACTACAGACAATGGTGGGGTAGGCCAGTTCAAGGGTAGATTTATATTTTGATAGGCTCAAGGGTGGGAAGTCTAGTAACGGAGGTTTGGGCCCAGCTACAAAGTAAGGTTTATGGCCTCATGCAAATGCCTCATCAAAATGGGATGATTTAATCAGAGTTCAAGGGGGGTTCTCAGAGCCTGTACCTCAAAGATTAAAGGAGAACTCAAGAGGATTCCTAGAGCCTGCACCTCACCAAAAGGAGGCAAGCAGGCTAGGTGAGTCTGTACATATAAGGCTGAGCAAAAAGAATGAGAATACTTTAAATGAATTTTAGAATCATCCCAATTCAGGGTAGCTGCGTCTCTCAAATTTATGATCTCCATAAATGCTTAATCATTGTATGAGAAAAGAATTTTCTTAATTGAGTAGATGGCAAATACAATAAAACAAGAAAGTTGACAAAGTGTCAACTGAAATTACAACTCAGGATATCTGTGTTTTCTTTACCATTAACATGCCATAGCATATGTCCAAAAAAATATTGAGATAAGAAAAAGTCCCATTACTCAAGTTAATGTATTGGATCTCATCCTTAAAGGCCATAAAGTAAGCCCCCTCTGGCTTTGTTGACATAGGAAGAGGTATTCTCTGAGTTTACTCAGAGAACAAAGAAGTTGTTAGGTCCAGGCTCTTCTTCTGGTTGATTAGTTTAGGCCCTGGCCCTTACTGAGGTTACTAAATTGATATTAAATGATTATCAGTACTCAACTTCCCCACTCTGAGCATTTTCACTGACTCTTTCCCATTTCTGGAATCCTCTCCATCCTCATGTCTATCTCCTCGCCTTTAAACAGCAAGTTTCAATAATCATAGCTTAGCGCCGGGACTCAGTTATTAATACTCTAATGTTGTTCAGAGTAAGTATTGTAGATTGACCTCCTAATTAAATCCCTAAGACTGCAGTCTGTTAAGACCAGATTGACTCAAGATGTAACTTTAATATATAGTATTCCAGGTATAATGCCGAGGGGGATGGGATCTGAACCCCGAAAAGGAAAAGACCATGTCTTTGGGACCTGGACTCCAAAAAGGAAAAGTCCCTGGACTTTCTCACTTAACTCAGGTCCCTGGTGTTCACCTGGTGCAATCAGCCCTTCCCAGTTAATTAACTGCCCTTTAAGTGTTGGTTCCTGACCAGCTCCTAGACTGCCACTCTCTTAATTCTATTTAGACCCCTTCTCTGTTCCCAGTCCTCTGTATAAAAGATTCATCTTGCCTCCATAAAAGTGCTCAGATTCCTTAAGAGTCTAGCCAATGCTGAGAATCCTTAAGAATCTGGCCAATATGGCAGATTTTTAGAATCACACTCACCTATTAGTATTTTAATAAACCTTGTCTTTGGCTAAAAAAAAGGCTTGGGTCGAATTCATTTGGGCAGGACTCATCTGTCACTATTTTGGGGTCCCAGCACCTCTAACCTCAACCATGCCATACTTTTTCATAATCACAAATCATCCCATATAATGCCACTGTAATATAAACTTAGAAAAGGAGTGTTAGTAATATAAGAGGGGGTCTCATTTTCTCAGTAACCATATTCTGGAGTTGCACAAGATATGGAGAAATATCTGTAGCCTTGGAGCAGTAAGTCAAGGGATGAGTGGAGGAAATAAAGAGCTGGGTCAAAATGATTGGAGTAACCCTTCCCCTCCGTCCTTAAAATGAAAGGCTTGCTAGCCAGCATCATGTTGGTGACACAGGGCACTTTTAAAATCCATGTGATGGTTATAATTGAAACCTCCAGATTTTGCTACCAAGTGAAGATATGCCTTTAATACAGCTAAATAAATTTAGGTGGAATTCACTTTCTTAATGTGAACTGATTTGTAAACTTTCTCATTCTAGCTGCATGTGAAGCTACTTCTTCCACCTCTGAATCTTGCATCTCTCAAGTTTAAGCATTATAGCACCATATCTATGTAAGCAGAGCTGAAACAAACTTATAAACATGACAAAATAGTCAATTTCAAGCCATTTTATCAGATAAACAACGAAGAAATTTCTGAAAACATTACTGAAAACAGTACCGAAATTTAAAACAAATAGCAAGTGTTAAAACAACAGAAGAAATTCAGACTGATCAGAATTGTCCCACTTCAAATGAAACCAGATTAAATCCAGTTATACCTGAATCTATTTTCCAAATATCATATAGAATGCTAAATAATTATAAGTATTTAGTATTATCCTTTACAAGAACCATTTATTTCAAGTACTTTATATTATAAAGTCTACTATTTTCAGCTAATCCACTGCCAAAGAGTTAAAATGGCAGTCTCTTGTTTTAGGTTCTAATCTACCATAATTATCCTAATAGGGGAGCATACATAACAGCACATTCTGATATACTTTTCAGGACAAAAATAAAATCTGGATCGATAATTGCTAATGATAACATTTAAATCTCAATTTATCTAAGGTTCATTTGCTGTTAGTACTTCAAAAAGAGCACCCCATTGTCATCACTAATCTCATTTTTAAAGACATGTGCTAACATTCCTAGCTCCTTATAATTTTTCTATATTTAACTTCATGTCAACGAAAGAGCCCAGCCACATGCTTGTCTGTACCATCTTACTTGCTTTGAGGGTAAGAGGTAGTTTACAGGCCTCTGGAGGAAGCTTTGTGTTTCCACCCCCAGCTTTGCAGACCAGGAAGGGTGGACTGCCAGATCTTAATAAATGAAAAAACAAAACACATGCAGTTACCCAAATTCTCCTTATTTCTTTTTTTTTTAAACACATGCTTTATTAACTTCTGTTTTACATCATTCATTTCTGCCAGATTTTGAGTTACAATCATTTTCCCCCCGTTATTCCCCTACCCAACCTCCCAGAATAGCAGTCCCACAAGATATCGCTTCCTCCAATCTGGTCTCTCCCATACCTTCTCCCATACCCCCTTCGACTTTTCCATTAGAGGAAGGTGAATCTTTGTGTCCCAATGCCTGCACATCTTATCTCCCAATGATAAGCAAAAGAGTGTTAATAATAGTATTTACATATATTTGAAACATTTAATCTTTTTTTTTTTTTTTTTAAGCAATTGGGGTTAAGTAACTTGCTCAAGGTTACACGGCTAGTCATTTGATTTATGCGTGGGTGCTCATTTTCTGAGGCCGGATCTGATCTCGGGTCATCCAAACTCCGAGGCTGGCGCTCTTACTCACTGCAACACCTAGCCACCCCTTTAGGGCAGTTGGGGTTAAGTAACTTGCCCAAGGTCACACGGCTAGGTTTTTGTTTGTGCGGATTAAGTGTCGGAGGCCGGCTCCGAACTCAGGTCCTTCTGATTCCAGGGCCGGAGCTCTATTCACTGCGCCACCTAGCCGCCCCTTTAGGGCAGTTGGGGTTAAGTAACTTGCCCAAGGTTACAAGGCTAGGTTTTTGTTTGTGCGGATTAGGCGTCCGGAGGCCGGCTCTGAACTCACGTCCTTCTGATTCCAGGGCCGGCGCTCTATTCACTGCGCCACCTAGCCACCCCTCTGAAACATTTAATCTTAAGACCTTGAATTTCAGATCCATTTCCTTCCTCCCTTGTCACCCATTCCCTCTGGGGAGATAAGTAATTCAGTATATGTTGTACATGTCTAGCTATGCAAAACATTATCATAGTAGATATATTGTACATGGCTGCTTATAATTCCCTCCCACTCATCCCACCCCTACCTGGTCCATTCCCTACATGATCCTGTCCCTCTTCTATAGTGGGTACTTCCAACCTCCCCTCACCCCAAGGATGCCCTCCCATCCATCATGCCTCCTCTCATCCCCCTTCCCCCTATCCTGCTGCAGGTTGAGATATCCCATTTAGTATGTATGTCATTCTCTCCCTGAACCAAATTCAATGAGAATGTGGTTTTGCCTTTTTTTTCCTTCCTATTCTCCCTCTCCCTTGTAACTACTTCCCCTTGCTTCTTCTACATGAGATAGTTTACCCTACCCTGTCTCTCCCCATCTCCTCTTGCCATTTTCCTCTCTCACCTCATAATTTCATCCCTTGAGTATTCTCCCTTCCCAACAGATTCAACCTATGCCCTCTATCCATATACACACACATTCACATATGTATTCATACGACCACACACCCTTCTTCCATTATTTTCATAGTGAGAAAGATATCATCAGTCACAATTATTGCTTTTTATATAGGAATGTAAATAGTTCAACTTTGATAAGTTCCTTTTGATTTCTTTTCCATGATTACCTTCTCAGGCATCTCTTCCTTCTTGTGTCTGGATGTCAAATTTTCTATTCAATTCTGGTTTTTTCCTCGAGAATGCTTGAAAGTCCTCTATTCCACGGAATGCCCATATTTTCCCCTGAAACAAAATACTCAGTTTTGCTGGGTAGGTGACCCTTGGGTTCATTCTCAGTTCTTTTGCCCTCTGGAATATCATATTCCATGCCCTTCTGTCCCTCAGTGTAGAAGCTGCCAGGTCCTGGGCTATTCTGATTGTGTTTCCACAATATTGAAATTGTTTCTTCCTGGCTGCTTGGAGTATTTTCTCCTTGATCTGGGGATTCTGGAACCTGGCTATAATATTCCTGGGAGTTTTCTTTTTGGGATCTTTTTCAGGAGGTGATCTGTGGATTCTTTCAACCTCTATTTTGCCCTCTGGATCTAAAACATCAGGGCAATTTTCCTTGAGAATTTCTTGAAGGGTGATTTCTAGGTTCCTTCTTTGATCATGGCTTTCAGGTAGTCCAATAATTTTTAAATTGTCTCTCCTGGATCTATTTTCCAGGTCAGTGGTTTTTCCCATGAGATATTTCACATTGCCTTCTAATCTTTCATTTGTTTGGATCTGCTTAACAGCCTCTTGATTTCTCATAAAGTCATTAGCTTCCATTTGCTCCAGTCTAACTCTGAAGGAATGAATCTCCTCAGTGAGCTTTTGAGATTCTTTTTCCATCTGGCAAATTTGACTTTTTAAGGCATTCTTCTCATTGCCCTTTTGGGCCTCCTTTGCCATTTGAGTTAGTCTATTTTTTAAGGTGTTGTTTTCCTCAGTCAGGCTGTTGACCCTCATTTCATACTTTTCCTGCATCCTTCTCATTTCTCTTTCTAATTTTTCCTCCACTTCTCTTATTTGATTTTTTAAAGTCCTTCTTAAGGTCCTCTATGGCCTGCAACCCGCTCATGTTTTCCCCTGGGGCTTTTGGAGCAGGACTTCTGACCTCAGTCCTTTTCCCGCTCTATGCCCCCAAAATAGGAGTCTAGGGTTGCATTTTTCTGTTTCCTTTGCCTTGGCATGTTGCCACTTAATTGCTTGACTTTTGGGCTTGTTGCCACACTATGGCTTTAAGGCCAGATAGAGGAATTTTCGTCCCGAATGTGTGGGGGGCAACTTCCGTTTCTGGCAAGCTGTAAACCCACCCACGATTTCCACCCTAGATCACAATCCAGATCCAGGGAGGTTAAAGCAAGAGCGATTACCCCCAAGACTGATCGCTGGATCTCCCCACGATTTGTAGGCTGGGAGCCGGAAATGCCTCTGAAAACTACAAAATGGCGTGTCTCCTCAGCGGCTTCTAGCCCCCAGGGGAGGGAGCCGACGCATTCCCTAAATACAGGTCCCAAAGTCCATAGGACACTAACCTCTTACTTTGTTCTAGGCATGTCTATGTTGATAATTCTGGGGTTGCCACAGCTGCTGGTGTTCTGGGGTTCCTCTAGCCGGCTGCTGGCCCTGCTGTCCTTGGGCTAAAACCTCGGCTCAAGCAGACCTGGCCTCTGCTCGGCTCCGCTCCCTGCACTCTGCGTGCTGCCTGCATCCGGCACCTAGAGTGCTGCACTGGTCCTTCCTGCAGGGCTGCTGGGCTGTCCTCAGCGGGAGGTTAGCTTCTCTGTGTCGTTCTGTGGGTGCTGGGGCTCCAGAAGCTGTTCAGAGTCCCCTTTTACATAGTTTGGGGGGAATCTGGGGGCAGAGTGGCTTGGATGAGCTGTTTCTACTCAGCCATCTTGGCTCCCAATTCCCCTTATTTCTATGAAATGAAAAGCCTTCCACAAATCTTTTTCAATATGCTTAAACTTTCTTCCTTAATTTCTCTATATCTCTCCAATGGTCTTGACAACTACACCTTCTTATTTCCTTCATATTTTTCTCTTAAACTTCTTTACTTGCTCAATTCCTTTTTTTAAAAAAAAAATCATTTTGAACTTAAATACAAAAAGACCAAAAAATAACATCTCCATGTACACAGTACAACAGAAAAAGAGGCTTTGCTATAAAACCATGAATTTCCATTTCACAATGACTTGTGGAGAGAAGAGTGACCATTAAATCAGTTACATCTCAAGTAGGATCGTACATAGGCTTTAAATATAGTAATTAAATTAAATAGATTAAATTACATAAATATATAGTTATATAAATATATAAAAATTAAATTTATTAATTAAAATAAATATTTAAATATAGCTTTGAAGTGATCTATCACAGCTCCAGGGTCCTTGTCAAATCTAGAATTGGTACTTCTCTAGGTGGAGAGATCAGAGGGGCTGAAAGGTTTGTGTTGTCTAATAAAAACTGTGTGCTCCTGAGTAGCAATCTTCCACAGAGGGGAGATATCCTTAGGTGACCTAATTGCCTTTTTTTCTTTCTATTTTCCCTGGCTCAGTTAGGTGTGCCTCTAAGGGAGTTTCTTTTGATGTGCTGTGTTTGTGATTCTTAGTTCTATTATAAAAACAAAATTCCTAAAACAAACAAAAAGTCAGAATCAAATGACTGCACAGAAAGACGCAGACAAAACAGGAATACAACAAAATAAACACACATTGCAGAAAAAGCAGTCTCACTAACTGATTTAAAAAAATATACACATTTACATACATAGACATACACAGACACACACACAGACACACAGACAGACACAGACAGACACACAGACACAGACACAGACACAGACACACACACACACACACACACACACACACAGAGGTGGTGAAGTGAATAGAGCACTGGCCCTGGAATCAAGAGGACCTGATTTCAAATCTGGCCTCAGATACTTGAAGCTTACTACCTGTGTGACCTTGAGCAAGTCACTTAATTCTGATGGCTTCGACCAAAAAAAAAAAAAAGTATTTTTACTGATTCAAATCCCAATTGAGAAGAGAGTAGGAAAGAACTTGGGGTCTGCATTCTAGAATTTAAAGGTATAGGAAGTCCTCCTGAGAAAATGAAAACATAAAACAAAAACCCAGACCTCACCTGTCCTTAAAGCCCCAAACATATTCATGCTGCTATTTTCAGTTTGATCCTTACCAGAGGTCACCTGAGGCCATGTTATCACACATATATACAGAAAAAAAATATTTACAAACATTTATTTGAAGCCAACTGATTTATGATTAATATATTTCCCTAAGATCTAGACAACGGTACCAGACAGCTCACTAGGTCCCTCAATTTTCCTTGCAAAAAGACCATGGAAAAACTCACCTCACATTTTTTTGAAGGGGGAAGGCAAGGCAATTGGGGTTGGTCACACAGCTAGTACTCACCTCACATCCTACAGAAAATATTGAGGCCATTTGTCTTGAGTCCCCTCTTCTCACCTCTTCCTCATCTCATGCATATGCCTTTGACTACTATCTCCTCCTTCACCTCTGTCTCACATGACCTTGTTCCTTACTAAGGCCTAACCCTTTCCTCCTCAAACAATTCCATTCCATCTTATCTCCTCCAAGAGTTTGCCTTCTCTGTCATCCCCACTCTTTTATTTATTTTCATTCTCTTCCTTTCTGCTGCCTCCTTCCCTACTACCAACAAACATTTCCTATCCTCAGGGAAACCCCTCACCAGGAGAGCCTTTCATCTCTACCAATCACTTTCCTCTTCTATCTCTTCCGTCCTTTATGGCCAAATTCCTTGAAAAGGCCATCTACAATAGGTGCCTCTAATTTTTCTCTCTTCTTGCTCCTTAACATCTTATAATCCAGCTTCAAACCTTATCTTTGTACCCAAACTGCTCCCTTTAAAGATAGTCAGTTACCTCTTGATTGCCAAATTCATTGGCCTTTTCTCAATTCTCATCCTTTTTGACCTGCCTGCATGCATCTTTTGGCACTGTTGATCACCCTCTTCTTGACACTCTTTTCTCAAGGTTTTGGAGATTCTTCTTTCTTCTGGTTTCCTACTTATCTAATTGCTCCATCTCTTTTCCTGCATCTTTAACCAGGTCATCTATATAGTATTCTAGAATGCCAGTCTGTTCCCAAGATGTATTGACTCCTTTGTGCCAAAGCCTAGTGATTAAGATTTAGTCAAATAGCAGATTCAGAGAAAAGGAAAGGTTTTTCAGTGGGTGGAGGCTCAAAGCCATTCCAATTGGATAAATCCAAACCAACCTCATTCCTTAAACTTATGAGATGGTTGACCACTCATGGAGAAGTGGAACTGGTGGAGAAAATATAACCCATTCTCTGAGAAGTCTAGAGAGGTTAGGACTTCCTTAGTACTAACCCACAACAGGGTAGAGAACATAGCCATCAAGAGAAGTGTGGGAATTTTCAAAATCCTTTTGTGATAAATAGGATTGGAACAGTGGCTGGCAATGCCACCTGGTGGCTAAATATGTATCAAATATTGTTTAATCTTTATTTGATGAATGAGTCTCCTCTGCAACATTTCTGTAGGGTTCAGGGCCACAGTAATATACAGTAATAGCTGAGCTGAGGTAAGACATGGCTGTTTTATATCTTAGCTAAAGAATTTTATGAAACAAGCTATGTTTGTAGAGTAAGAGCAGAGAGGGCTGCTCTAGGGGGCCCATGGCCCTCTTCACTAAGAGACCTTTTAGATCTTGACTCAAGTGTAGATTACTGGGTACATGCCTGGGAGAGCCTGGCATTTAAAGGGTGGAGTCAGACATTTTCTCATCTTTTCTGATTCTTTTTGGCCCTACCTCAGAGGCTCAAGGAAAATCTTAGGTTTGACTCATAACTAAGGTATCCCCAAAAGAGAATAGATATACAATTTTTAAGGCAGTTATTTATTTTTTCTTCCACAAAATTATTTATTTTTCTTTCTTTCTATTTTTCTATTTATTTCTGTTATTTATTTTATTATTATTATTTATTTCTTCCACACACAAAAATCCTTAAAACACAAAATACTTTTAAGCAGTCACTGACAAAGACTCAAAATATGAAACAGGAATCTATAATACCTTAAAAACATCAGAACATACAAGACTTCTGAAAAGTCATTTTTACCTGGGCTTTTTACAGCTCCAACACCTCCCTCAAGGTCCCTGTCTGCAGGAAAGACTTACACTTCTGACTGGGGGCTTTTTCATTTCTGATAAGCATCATAGGAGCGACAGGAGGCTCTTCCTGCTTTGTTGCCAGAACCAACTGAGGGACTGAGTAACTTCTGAACATCCAATGTAGGTACTCATGAAAAGTCCATTTCTCACTGTTGTCTGGTCACTTATGCTCAGGAAAAGAAATAGGAAGCAGAAGAGACAGGAGAGACTCACCTAAGTAACACATGTTCTAGCTGCCATATGCAAGCAGCCATCATTGGTGCTTAATGACAGGTACCCTTCACCCCATCAAGTCCTATGAAAAAGAAGAGTCCTAGTGATAGAAAATCATGCTAAGCATTCTAGAAAGAGGGAGAAGAGAGCCCCAAAGTCTATTGAGTGGAAAGGTCTTTCTGGCTCATTCTTTTGATGCATCCCTTTTGCCCTACTGTCATCATGGCAACTAAAGTACTGCTGTGTCCTCCTAAAATGCTGAGTGAGTCCTTTAGTATTGAGCACAGATGTCCCTAGAAGTGCCCAGGGGGGTTTAGATGGAGCCATGAAAGCTTATCACCATGACTGTTAAATGAAATGAAATCTGCCTTTTACAAATTGTACCCTCTGGCCTAAGCAAAACATTTTTGTTTTTACTTTTTTTTTGGAGGGCAATTGGGGTTAAATAACTTGCCCAAGGTCACACAGCTAGGTTTTGTTTTGTGTGTGTTTAGTGTCTGAGGCCAGATCCGAACTCAGGTCCTTCTGACTCCAGGGCCAGTGCTCTACTCACTGCACCACCTAGCTGCCCCCTGGCCTAAGCAAAACAAGATAAGCATTTTCCCTTAGTTCATTATTCATTTTAAAGTTCAATGTGATATTTAATAATAAATACAATATTCTTAAGGAAAATTCATGATACATATTATGTGTATATACATATATAAAGTTATGCTATTGAAAATTTTCTAAAATGAGAAAGGAAATAACAGTAGTACCTTGAAAATGGAACATCAATTAACACTCATTTATTAAGTGCCTACTATATGCTATGTATTGTACTAGGTCCTGGGTATAGAAATACAAGTGTGAGGCGGTCTTCTGCTCTCGACTGCCATCCAAATAATAGACACACGTTATTTTATAAACCAGATTAAGTTCGCTCTCTCTTCTTCTTGGGTCTTCATTGTATGACTAGAAATAGAGTGCCTCTGAATAATTGTGTTGTTATGTAAGTTCAGTTTGTCCATAGTGTTACTGAAGGCAACAAGGTCAGAGATTCCACACCCCAAAGAACTGGCAGCTTCATTTGTTCCATGCCCACAGACATTGACCTTAATATTGATCAGCTGTCTCTAGTGTGCTTGCCAAGGGAGAATAGGTGAGATTGTCTGCAGGTTAGTACAAATCACTAGGGAAACTTCTTATTATCATCAGTTCCATGTGACTGTTATGGCCTAAAGGTGGTGCTGTTACTCAAGGAAAGAAGTTGCCAGGTATCGAATTACTGAGATATTAATATTTACAATGATATGGAGCCATTTTTTATTGTTGTTAAAACAAAAATGTTACTCAGATCTTAATTCCTACTTTTTTTCAAAGTTTAAATTTAGTCTGTGAATACATTTACTTTTTTCATAGATTTAACTTTTATTTTTAAAACTTTAAAAGATTTAATTGATTTGTTCTGCTATCAATATTTTTAATGGAGTCACAGAATGTTAAAACTGGACAGAGTGTTAGAAATAATTTCATTAAATCTATTTTTCAGCTAAGAAAACTGAGGTCCATGAGAGTTCAATGACTTTGATAAAGTACACACTTGTAGTTAATGGCATAATTGTGACTAGAATCTAGTTCTTAAAAAAAAAAATTTTTTTTTAAACCACCAGTCAAGTGCTAGTCTCTTTCCTTTTATACTATGCTCCCACTTATGTTATTTTCTCTTTGGAGTGCAGAGAGATTAATTAATTTACCCTACAAACAAATCTGAGAGGGTATTTTATTTCTCATTTTTTAGAATTTTATTCCAAAGTCTAGAATTTAGAGGCTGTGAGGTAGTGTAATGGGCTGGGCCTGGAGTTGGGAAGATCTCAGTTCGAATCCAGCCTTAGACATTGGGTAAGTCACTTAACTTCTGTCTGCCTCAGCTTCCTCAATTATAAAATGGAGATAATAATAATATAATAATTCTTCCCACAGTTTTTATGAGGGTCAAATTAGGATAATATTTGCAAAGTGCTTAGCACAGTGTCCAGTACATAATAGGCCCTATGCAAATGTTTATTTCCTTCCCTATACCATAATTGCCTTTGAAGTTTTTTTTTGGAGGGCAATTGGGGTTAAATAACTTGCCCAAGGTCACACAGCTAGGTTTTGTTTTGTGTGTGTTTAGTGTCTGAGGCCAGATCCGAACTCAGGTCCTTCTGACTCCAGGGCCGACACTCTACTCACTGCGCCACCTAGCCTCCCCTCTTTGAAGTTTTTTTTAAAGATTATGTTAATTTCAAAATTATTTAAGGGCTGGAGAAATCATAATTTAGATTATATGATATATTAATTCATTTAAATTTTTTTCATAGATAATAACAACATATTGGTGTCAGAACTAAATTTAGGAGGACTGTTTAGGGAATATCTTTTTTTTTTTTTAAAACAACCTTTCCTTCCCATGTTCATTGTTAGTGCAGCAGCACTTAAAAGAGAATTTATAAGAGGAATTTCCCGTCTAAGGAGACTATCACATTGGGCGTATTTATATAAGAATATAAGGTGAAGTTTATTTTACTTCCTGTAGAAACAGATGTATAAAAAAATTGAGACTTGGCAGTAATTCTGAGTAGAATTTCAAATTTTCTTCTTTTGCCAAGTCTTTTAAAGGAGTGGTCCATAATGTTCCTCTAGATGTTCCATGGTGTTGGTCTTCTGTAATATTTATGATCACAATAGGATAAGGGCTCAGAATCTTTTCTCTGGTGTAAGTCAACTAGGTGTCACAGTGAATAAAGTGCTGACCTTGGAATCAGGAAGATCTGTGTTCAAATCTTGCCTCCTACATTTACTAGCTATCTTGGGAAAATCACTAACTCTGTCACATGCTCAGTTTCCTTATTTGTAAAGTTGAGATGACAAAGCCCTACATACCAAGTTGTTGTGAAGATAAAATGAGATAATATTGGTAAAGTCCTTCACAGACTCTAATGCTGTCAGTTATTCTGAAGTCATAAATCATTCCATCAGTTGGTACCTTCACCCAGAGCTGCTTGTTGTGATTAGTTATCCAGTCATGTTGGACTTTTTGTGGTCCCGTGGACTAAGGTGTGCCAGGCCCTTCTGTCCTCCAACTATCTCTCAAAGTCTGTCCAAGTTCATGTTAAGTGTTACCAGGACTCTATCCAATCATGCCATCCCCTTTTCCTTTTGCCTTCAATCTTTCCCAACGTAAGAGTCTTCTCCAATATATCCCATCTTCTCATTTCCACTTTCATATTTGACCTTCTAGTGAATAGCCTGAATTAATTTCTTTAAGTGTTGACTGAGTCAATTTCCTTGCTGCCCATGGGACTCTCAAAAGTCTTCTCCAGCACCACAATTTGAAAGCAACTGAGTTGTCTTTATGGTTCAGTTTTCAGAGCCATACATTGCTACTAGAAAAACCATACTTTTGACTAAACGAACTTTTATTTTCTAAAGGGGGATTCATGCACTGGGCTAAGTGTTTGTAGTACTTACTAGACCTCTGAAGTGTCTTTAAACTTTGAGGTCTTTGAATCTCTTAATGAACCTCAGGGATCACCTCATTAATATCTCTTCAGAGGTAGTATTCTCACCATTCATCCTGGTTAGGGTCTTTTTCCAGTGGCAAACAGAAGCATATGTATTCCAGAGGCCTTCTGTTAGTTTATTTACAACTAAAATGGACTGAAAAGTTTGAGAACTACTGAATTAGATGCTTGAATCTTTTCTGTCATTGTTTTACTTAAATCACCTTTCTTTCTTGAAATTTCCCCTTTTACATTGATTGTTTTCCTAGGATTTAGAGCTAGAAGGAACCTTAGAGATGGTGTATGCTCATTTTACAGATGAAAAAACTGAGTAACTTACCCCCAAATTCACCCAAGCAGCGACAGAACTGAAACTTGAACCTGGGTGTGACGTGGGATGCCTAATTGGTAGTATAGCGCATTTGCTGCGTACTAATATTTTAAGCCTCCCAACCGATTGTAACTGTACTTATAATTGTTACTGACTGCTATTCTAATAACTTTGTTAATATACACTGTAATTCTTTCTATGGTGACTGTTTTTCTGAGTAAGAGGATTAACTATCTGTCCCATGTTACTTAGTCATTTCAGTTGTGTCTGACTCTTCATGACCCCATTTAGGGTTTTCTTGGTAAAGATACTGGAGTGGTTTGCCATTTCTTCTCCATCTCATTTTACAGATGAGGAAACCAAGGCAAACAGGGTCAAGTGACTTATCCAAGGTCACACAATCTAATACAAGTTTGAAGCTGGATTTGAACTCAAAAAGATGAGTCTTCCTGAATCTAGGTCTGGCACTCTATCCACTGTGCCACCTAGCTGCCATTTGGCCTACATCTAACTCATGTTGGGCATTGAGTATCTCTTTTTCTGCTTCCTCTTTTTGGTGATACCCTAGGATTGACTCAAAAAGAAAAACTGTCCTAAAATAAAAAACAAAACAAAACAAAGAGCTGAGCAGGGAAAGGAGAGGTGGTGTTAATGAACCATTGAGTAGGAGAAAAAGAATGCTTGATCCAGTATTTAGAGAAAGGCTTCTTTAGTACTGATCATGGACCATAGTTAAGACGATTAAGTAAAGAAGAAGGAGGGGTGGTGGTTACCAGCCATTATGACTCAAGTAGGATCTCTATACTAAATGTATTTTTACAAGCAACTTCCACACAATACATATTGGCCATTTCTAAATTATGCATATTTTGTGTTTGGTAAATTATCTCTAGTTACCCTTCAATTACCCACAGAATCAGTGGTGTTAAGACCATTTCTGTGTCTGAGATCAGATTCAGACCATTAGACTTCCAAATTTCAAGGAAGTATAAATAATTCTTGTCTTCTTTTTAAAATTATTAGCACGCATATGCTTATTGAAATGACAACAGCATCACCTCTCTGTTCAGTAATTATCACTTCCAAAACTCAACAGCCCAGACTTTGAAGGGGAAGGTCCCAGAACCAAATCCTTTCATGTTTTCAACACATTTGTGTAAAGATAATTATAAAATAAACTAACTTCCAAAGGAAATCTTTTCATTGATTAGTGTTTAAAAAATCTCTACTTGAGATTTCAGTGTACTTTTATTTTTAGGTAGAAGAATGATTTATACCATCAAACACAACAGTAGTTACATTTCACAATAAGAAGCCATTCCAAAGGGAGGTTATTATAGAATTGCTGCATGCTTAGGGAGATAGATCTTTTGCCTTTGCCAAGTAATTCAGGACCTCATCACATGGTAACAGAGCTTTATGTAATTCAACTTGTCTAGGGCAACGAATCTGTTAGGTTCAGATTTGAAAATGTTATAGGTTTACCAGGTTGGAAAAACCATAATGGGGTGATATAATTTTTTTTAAAAAAAGGATATACAAATGAAACTGACAAGAAGATTATTTTTAAAACTTCAGGTACTTTAAGTAAAAGAATTCCACAATTACTCTAGTATAAAATAGTTATTTTGGTAGAGTTTAGTGGCTCATGTGTTTTTTAGGAATCTTCATCTATTATGTTCTATTTTCAGGTAAGAATAATTAAATACAACCATATAACATATATTTGTGATTTTGATTATTATTTATCAAAGAACATTTTTAGATTTTATTTGTTCTTTCTTAGCTTATTCTGTTATTAAAAATTGTCAAAGCACTTTTGCCCCCATTGAATTCTCTTGCCTCCATAATGTTTTTTTGTTTTTTGGTCTTTTTGGAGGGAGGAAGGTAGGACAATTGGGGGTAAGTGACTTGCCTGAGGTCACATAGCTAGTAAGTGTTAAGTGTCTGAGGTCACATTTGAACTCAGGTCCTGACTCCAGGGCTGATACTCTATTCACTATGCCACCTAGCTTCCATTTCCATAATGCTTTTTTTTTTTTTTTAATTTTTATTGTAGTTTTAATTCATGGAATAGAACGAGCATTTCCACAACATAGCACAATAAAAAAGTTGATTGCACATGAAACTACAAATTCACTGTGTGAATAATAGCAACTTTTTATTCCCTTCAAACTTCCAACAGTTATCATAGAAACTTCTTTTTTCCTTTTTTTCCCTTTGGCCCCTGATGGTCACCATTAGATAAAAATATGTGTGTGTGTCTATCTATCTATCTATCTCTGTCTGTCTATCTATCTATGTGTATGTGTATTATTCTATTCATACCTCCATTTACCATTTCTTTCTTTGAATGCAGATAGTGTCTTTCTTCATATGTCCTTTATAGTTAATTTGGGAATTTATACCAGTCAAAATAATTCATTCCCTCAAAGTTGTTTTCAAAACAATATTGCTGTTACTATGTATAATGTTCTCTCGGTTCTGCTCATTTTTGCTCTTTGTTATTTCATGAAAATCTTTCCATGTTTTTCTAAGATCATTGAGCTCATCATTTCTTATAGCACAGTAGTTCCATCACAACCATAAACCTCAACTTGTTCAGTCATTATGTAAGAGAGGTATATTAAGTGACACCACAAGGGTACAATTATTTTATAAACTTCAGATTATGGTACCAATGGCAAAGTTTTGCTTTTTAAAAAAATTTGAATCTTCATATCACATAGGTTTCTTAGCTTGTTATTATTGACTCAACTTGTAAAATAATGTCCATTTTAAGATATTCTCAGTTTCATGAATGGTCCATTAAAGTCTTGTAAAACAATGGCAAGCTAAAGCAGCAGGAGTTATGTTAGAAATGTAATTTTGGGGACTGACCAATGAAACTAAAACCTTAATGAGAAAGAGAAATACTCTAAACATAAATTGTAGGAATGAATGTGTTTTGTATAGCTTAACTTTTTATGTTTATGAATGTTTCATGAATAAAAATAGTTCATATGTGAAAATACATGGAGTTCTTGGTAAACCCGACAAATTTGTATCATAGGATTCCAGATTTAGAGCTGGAAGCTCATTTTTAGCCTAACCTTATTTTACAGATTTGGGAATTGAGGCACACAGAAGTTAAGTGACTTAACTAGAGTCACTTGGCTAGTAAGTATCTGAGGCAGAATTCAGACCCAGTTCTTCCTGCCTTCTTGACTTCCAGTCAAGTATTTACTAGTGAAATACTTAGCTTGTGTGACTAGCTAAACTCCTTTCATTTACTTCTTTTTTTAATTTTTTTTGGAGGGGGGAAGGCGAGGTAGTTGGGGGTAAATGACTTGTCCAAGGTCACACAGCTAGTAAGTGTAAAGTGTCTGAGGCTGCATTTGAACTCAGGTCCTTTTGGCTCCATAGTCCATGCTCTATTCACTGAACCACCTTCATTTACTTCTTTAAAAAAAAGGAAAGTCTCAAGTTCTATTTTAAACTAATTGCTTTAATTTATATGCTGAGATGGGGGTGAGTGAGCAGTGGAGAGGGAAGATCAGGAGTCCCTACTTTTCATAATTAACAATATTGCAATAAATTGCCAGACAAATATTAACACAAGGTATTCTAATTCCCTGACTATTGATGCCTATTGCACAGTAGTAGACAACAATGGGAATTATTTCTGATCTGTGTCACAGATATTTTTGCATTTTTATTCTTGGTACTGACCTGAGGCAGCTAGGTGGAGCAGTGGGGCAGCTAGGTGACACAGTGGATAGATTACCAGGTCTGTTGTCTGGAAGAACTGAGTTCAAATCAGACACCTACCAGCTGTGTGACCCTGGGCAAGTCACTTAACTCTGCCTCAGTTTCCAAATCTGTAAAATGAGCTAGAGAAGGAAATGACAAAGCACTATAGTATCTTTGCTAAGAAAACCCCAAATGGGTAACAAAGAGTCAGATAGAACTGAAACAACTAACTGAACAATAAGTGACTTGAAATTTCATTTGTATTTGGGAACTCACAGCATGGAAATTTCCTTCATTGAAGCAGAAAGTTTCAGAGAATTAGGAGTCACTGAAAAGGTAAGTGACTTACTAGTTCATGGTACCAGAGCTAGGATGTCTCCGAGGCAAGGCTAGAATTCTAGGCTTTTTGCTTCCAAGGCTGACCCTCTAAAGCAATGGTTCATTTCACCACAAACCTGAAATTCCTGTAGTGGAGGTGTTTAAGCTACTGTATGTGCCCTAATCATCTCATTTAATGTCTAGTAAGGTTATGGCATTCTTTCTCTTTTGGATTGTTAAAATGAAAGGCCATTTCTAGGTAATTTGTACTTTTGTGTTTTCTGCCTCTCATGTAAGAGACTTTAAATTGAAGGCAAGTTTGAGAGGGTGATGTGAATAATTTTATATCTTGAGATGAAGGATTCCTTAGGCTGAAAACTTATTATTTTTCAAATATGCTGAAAGAGAAAGGGAAGAATTTCTACCACTTCTAAACTCTGGGGAAAAAAAATCACCTCCAAACTATAAACATTCTCAGGCTTCTGAAAGGGATATGGTTGCAGATCATTATCAGCAGGATTTCAACTGGGCTAAAACCCAAGGCCAGTATTTATTTCTGAGCTGGGAGTTTCAGCAGGGTGTATTGGCATATTGTACTAAATGTGTGGATATTAATTTCACAGTTTTCACAGCTAAGTTAAACATAGGTACATGTCATAAATAGGCAACAACCTAAAGGTTGAGTGCATCAATTGGGATTTCACAGTTTGCAATTTTAAAATTCAACCCTGTCCCTAAGGGCCAATCAATATTGGTGGCAATTATTCTTAGTACACAGTCCAAATAAAAGAGGTGTCTTTCTTTCTTCCTTTTGTTTCTTTTTTAATTTTTTTTTTAAATCAAGGTGGGTTATAGCAAAATAGAAATAAACGAATTCCCTGGGGTGTGGCAATAGGGACACAGAACAGCTGCAGCTATTTTATATCAGGTCTCTTTTACCTATTCCTGGGGAATAGCCCAATAATGACCCTATTATTTTAACCCTTAGACATGAGCAATGCACTATATGAATTCAGGAAAGCCTAGCATTTCTCAAGCAAGAAGAGAATTTAAAACTCTGTAGAACCTCATGTAGCAGCTACTGTGGGCATTACATTACACCCAGGTTTTTATTTACACTCTTCTGTTTCTAAGCCTTAACCTCTGGAGGGCCAAGGAACTCTCTGGAACCCAGGGATGTTTTCACAATGCAAAACCAGTTTATATTCTAGAAGGAAAGAAAGGTAAAAATGTTTTTACAAAGGGCAAATTCTGTCACACTCAAATCTGTAGAAATGATTTATTGAAAAATTAGGGATTTGGATGGGGTAGGTATATTGGAAGAATTTGAGTGGGAACAGTTGAAAATAATCTAAATCTAAATCTAAATTTGAGTGGTACTCAAATTCAAATAAATTAAAAGCTGGTTTGTTGATGGTCACCCAGAGGGAATAAGATTTAAAAGATTAAAAATAAACATCAATAACAAAAATAAATCCTCAAACATCAGGAAAATAGGGAAACATATGAATATATGAAGTGATATAAAAAAACCCCAGGGTTTGGGGGGTTAGGGTGAGGGTCCCTGACTGTCTTGATTATGAGAAAGAGTCATCTTTGGACTTTAGCCCTGACTGAATACTCCATTCTGCTTTTCTTTCTGTGTAGGAAATAAAACCTTACATTGTCATCATCATGTCACTTGTATGTCTGCTTATAAATAAAGATGATTTATTTATATAATTTTTGATTCCCTGAAAATTCCCCTCCCCCCATATTAACAGTGATTCTTTTGTTATACAGAAATAGCAAATACCATAGGAGAATTAGAACAATTTCTGGAAAGATGTTAGAACAAGTTTGGGTTAAGGCCTTAAATAATAAGAGAAGCAATGGAAAGAGTGCTCAATTTGGAGACAAAGGCACTGAGTTTAAATGCTGTGGCTTGATCACTCACTACCTGTATCATTTCCGGCAAACCACTTTACTTTTGGGGGCTGTGGTTTTCACAGTTTTAAGATGAAGGGGTCCTAGATCAAGTGCCTAACAGCAGCATTTTCTTTTCTTTTGCTGAATTTAATTTAAAAAAAAGAATGTATGAATGTTTATGCTTGTTTATGTTTGTTATTATGTTATTTGTTATGTTTATGTTTATTTGTTTTATTTTTTTAGATTATACTTGTGCAATCATGTTAAACATATTTCCACATTAGTCATGTTGTGAAAGAAGAAACAGAATAGAAGGGAAAAACCATGAACCGCCCCCCCCCCCCCAATGAAAATAGTATGGTTTGATTTGCATTCAGACTCTATAGTTCTTTTTCTGGATATGGATAGCATTTTTCATCATGAGTCTTTTGGAAATGTCGTGGATAATTGTATTGCTGAGAATACACAGTTGTTCATTCCACAATGTTGAACAGCATTTTCTTTACTCACTGGTTTCTTTTACTTGACTGGCTAGAATGTGGCCCTTTGCTCTCCCTGACTATGGTTTGTCCTTCATTCTTGAAGAAAACCATGACATCAGGTTGATGACAACATGACTTGCAGTTGACTTTGATTTGAGTGAGGGAGGGCTGTGCAAGGTTACCAGCCGCACTTTCTCCTCCAGAGCCATCTGGGTCCAGTGACCAGATATTGATCAGGATGACTGGAGATGGCCCAGGATGCAATGGGAGACCTTGGCCCTTTTGAACTAAGGTCTCTTTAAGTTCTCACTTTGACTGAGGCAATGCCCGTTCAATGGAAAGGCCTCTTTAAGAAGTGAGTTAAGGGAGGGCCTCTTTACTAAAAAAACAAACAAACAAACAAAAAAAACAAAAAAGCAAACTGGAAGGGAAAGATGCTCAGGGTTGATGGCCAAAAGAAAACAGTTACTATTTACATTCACTCTGAGCCTGGAGAGCCAAAAAAAAAGGATAATATGAAAGGGATTTTCCTTCCCAATATCCTTTAAAGATTGACTTGTCTTCCTTGTGAAGTGGTTTATTTGCTCTCAAAATGTGAAATGAAAATTCAAAAAAATCAATGTGGAGATTTTGAGAGGAGTCCTTCAAAGTCAGAAAGTTCTAGCTCCCTCTTGAGAGACTTTGGCTTTTTGGACACAAATCCTAGTACTTTTCAGTGAAAAATTTCAGGACAAAAAATAGCTACCAGTGAATTCATGATAATGTTTAAGCCACAAGTACTTCCAATGCCCTCCGCTAGTACAATACAGACAGCTATTGTCAGATAGCATTTGGATAAAATCTATTACTTGTAATAGAGTTGACAGTTTTATGCAGTAGAAAGAACACAAGAGTGAGATTCAGAGAACATGGATTTGCCTCTTGTTTCTGCCTCTTATTACCTTGTGTGACTTGATGTGACATTAGACAAGTCCATAAGCTCTAAGGGCCTTGGTTTCCTCATCAGCAAAATAAGGGTGTTGGACCAGATAACCTCTGAGGTTCCTTTCAGCTCTGAATCTGTGATCCTATTAATTCCATGGTGTTTTTTGTTTGTTTGTTTAATTACTTGACTTTTTTTTTCTCAATCCCTTTGAGAGGATATATGAAACTTTTGGTGAATGATTAGTTGGGAGTCAGTATTACAAAACTTCATAAAACAACCCCACTTTCCATTTTTCTCTTCTTTTCAAAATGTCTTAGAATAAAAAAGACGTGATTGTAATAGTGATATGTAGTTTGCTATCATTAGACTTTTGTTTTGGGTTAATGCCGCTAATTAGTTTCTATCCTTGACTTTTTCCAATTAAGACAGAGATGCCTTGGTGCTAAACACCTGGGCAGATCACCTAATTAGACGAAAGGAACATATCCACTGTTTTCAGGTGATTATTTTAATGCTTTCAGGTTCCAGTGCTGAGGAAGGCTCTTTTCTTGCACTCTTTGGTACATTCCCGAAACTAACTTCCAAGTCCCAGGGATTCTTTGCCCAAATTCAAATTACATTGATTTTTCCCCTCACATTTAAATAAGATGCTATATGCAAACTGTTTCATAAACTTTGAAGCCCTATGTGATTTTCAGCTAGTGTTATTCAAATGGAGCTATGAGGTATGATGTATTGGCATGGGTGTTCCCTCTGCATTGTTATGCAGACTGTAATCCATCCATACCTGCCCATCCTGGGTACTTCCTGCCCATCTCCTTTCAGGATTTTGTCACAGGGCAATTCAATGCTGTAGGGGCCATACTCAAGTTCTCTTGACATATGGAAGGTCCCTCATATTTCTCATTTGATTGACTCATCTTTTTTGATCATTCATTTCTTTCCTAACCTTTCTTCCACCTCTTGGTTGTTCCTCATGTATTTAGATATTTGGAGTGGACTTTGGTGATACTGAGGTATTAAGAAAGCCCTGGAAGGAACTTTGGAGCCCTGTGATCACTGGCAGATATAAAGTCCTCATCACTTGTTTATGTGAGCCACTGGGAGCTGAGGCTGTGACCATGTCCAAAACGATAGTTTCCTTTCCCTCTAATTTAAAAGGAAGAAGAGAATTAAAATCTTTCAAGAGTCAAGAGGTAATCAATGAGCTCCTGATGTGATGGACTACTTCGTAGATGAGTGATGAGAAGAGAGAGGACTGAAGAGGGGCTGCTTCTCAGCATTTCAGCTCTTGCTCTTCTTACTGTGAGCTAATTGGCAGCAAAAGAAAGCTCACTGATTGAACTGCAATATGCAACTCTGCCTCTCCATTTAGGTGCTGCAGTGTTCAGAGAACTGGACCTGGGGTCAAGAAGATCGAAATTTGAATCCAACCTCAGACATTTACTAGTTGTGTGACTCTGGACACTTAGCTTCTGTTTGCCTCAGTTTATTCAACTGTAAAATGGGGCTAATAATTGCACTTACCTCTCAGATTTGTTGTGAGAATCAAATGAGAAAATATTTGTAAATTGTCTGACACAGTGGGCATTTAATAAATGCTCGTTCCTTTCCCTTCTCTTCCCTCCCACACTTCATAATTCACACTGGCAATCTTCCTGAGACTATTTCTTGTTTCTTTTTTTTTTAAAAATCCACTTACTTTCTGTATTGGCCAAGTGTTCTCCTGCCCAAAAGAAACCAGTCCCTCTAAGATAATGTTTACAGTGTGTGCATATGTCCTAAGGGGAAAGTGGGTAGGGAAACAAAGTGAGCAGAAACAGAATGGAAGCCATGATAGATTGATGCATAAACAGCACCATCAGGAGAAAGCTAGAAAGAACTACTTCCTATTACAATGGCAGAGAAGATAGCCATATATAGGCTGCATACCCTCATAAGTATGATGAAACATTATTGGGGCAAGAAGCTGAGATATATACTGTGACAATCAGGAAAAGGAGATGGAACAAGGGAAAGAAGATCCTTTGAACCTTAAAATTTAGTAGCATGACTTCATCACAAATTCCTTATCTATCCCACCTGGACATATAAGACCCTACATGGAAGTGATGGTGACTTTTGGGAATGGTGACTGCATTGCTGTTCTGGATGGAACAGTACAAGAATTATCATGTTCCAATTTTTCTGTAAGAGACATTTGAGAAAAATTTTTTCCCAATCTTTGAATGGAAATGACAATACACAGAGTGACAAAAATTAGCCATAACTGGGATAAATCAAAGTAAGCTTGAAAATATTCCAGTTTTCTGGTGTTAACAGGGTAGTGAGTATGTCTAAATATACTCTCAATGGAATGTCAGCACAAATTGGAACCAATTGCAGTCTGATAAAAATGCTAGTTGTTTAGTCATTTCAGTCAAGTCTGACTCTTCATGATCCCATTTGGAGTTTGGCAAAGATACTGGAGTGGTTCACTATTTCCTTCTCTAGCTCATTTTACAGATGAAGAAACTGAGGCAAACAGGGTTAAGTGTCTTGCCCAGAGCCACACAGCTAGCAAGTGTTTGAGGCTGGATTTGAATTCAGGTCTTCTACCCTCCAGGTCTGCACTCACCTTGCTGACAGAAAATACTAATAGGATATTATAAACAATACACTTTGACCATCCATCCATTCAGCTTCCTGGAAGACAGAGAGGCACATGATGACGGTTATTAAAGAGCATTGACTCTTCAACCTTAGACTGGGATCCTCAGAAATCTAACTTGGCGATTCTTTCATACTAAAATATTGGGTGAAGTGCTTAAGACAGAAATTCAGCAAAAGATACAACTGCATTTCCCCACTCCTTATTCCACCCTGATTTTGCTTTACTTAGCTTGGAACCAGGACATCACAACACTTCCTGTAGTTTCCTCTCCATGGCATTGCTCTTGAACTACCTCTATCCCGAATTCCATTTCTAACCCATTTCTGTGTCTAACGCCATGTCCAGCCCTAATTCTGTGCCTAACTCTGTCTAACCCTAAACTCTGTGTCTATTCCTGTTTCTAACTCTAATTCCAAGTTGTACAAAGTCTATTAGACCTCCCCACATGACTCAGAAACAGACATTTCAAGTGAAAAAGACTGTATATTGTAGTGCTACAACTAAATGCTACAGCTGTGTACTTTGATTTTACAACTAGTTCAAATGGGGGAATAGGACAGAACTTCACTTCCTAAGGACACTGATCTTGATTACTGTACTGATGACATTATATTGACTGGGAAAGACAAAGCCAAAGTGGCAGAGTCCCTAGATTGCATGGTGGTTCATGACAGGAACAAAGGGGGGAAAGGGGAGGGATAATATTCATTCTAAGAAAATTCAGAATTCAACCCATTTAGTTAAGTTTTGGGGAATACAGTGAATGAAGAATGAAGAAAACCCAAATGATTTTAGGCACAGTTTAGGAGAAGTTACTAATATTTGTGATTGATGGCTCCCATTCAGTGACTCACTTGCTGGGACTCCTCATTTCTTTTTTTTTTTTTAAATCCCTTCCCTTGGTTCTTGGTCCAATTTGACCTCTGGATTTGCTTAAAGACCCCTAGAGAGGGAAAACTGACTATCTCCCAAGGCAACCAATTCCACTTGAACAGCTTTAGTGGTTAGGAAGTTATTTCTAACATCAAGCCAAAATTTGCTTCTGAAACTTCACTCTGTTCCTTCCAGTTCTGCCTTCTGGGGCCAAATGTAATAAGTAAGAGTTGTCTTGGATCGTTTTATTGTTAAGAATAGCTAAATCATTCACAGTCAATCATCTTACAATATTGCTATTATTGTGCACAATTCTCTCCTGGTTCTACTCATTTCACTTTGCATCAGTTCATATAAGTCTTTCTAGGTATTTCTGAGAGCATCTAGCTTGTCATTTCTTATACTATGGTTCCTTCTAATGAAACGTGAGATTGCATGAGATGTGCAAAACTAGAGAATCTGCCCCAAATGTTCATATGGACGATTTGTGCCCAACCTGTCGTAGAACATTCTGAGCTTGTATTGGTCTGATTAGTCATAGTGGGACACTGTGATTTTAGCATGGTGACATCATTTTGTTCCTCTTTGAGAATAAAGAACAACCACCAACAACCAAGATTGCAGTTACTTTTTTGGACTGCTATATTAAATTATTTTTCTCTCCCACATTTATTAAAATTTTAACAGTAATTTAAAAATTAATCTCTCTCTCCCATTACCCTAATGCCAATAAGCAGAAACAAAAAACCAAATCTCTTAATGCATATCTACATAGTTTGCAAATCTAATTCCCAATTTAGCCACATCTGAAAATGTATGTCTCTTTCTGCATATTAAGCTCATAGCCTCTCTTTCAGGAGATGAGTGAGCTGTGTCATCTATATTCTTTGGACTTGTGGTTATCTTTGTGGTGATCAAAGTTCTAAAGTGTTTTGAAATTGTTTTACTTTATGATGCTATCATTGTATAAATTGTTTTGATACTTCAGTCACTTCACTTTGTATCAGTTCATAAAGATCATTTCAATTTCATCTGAAATTATCCACTTTACAATTTGTTGTGGCACAATAACATTCTATTACATTCGCACACCATAATTTAATTAACCATTCTCTTTATCAGAGACAGTCCTTTCATTTCCAAATTTGGATTATATGTACTTTTTTATTATTACACTTGACCTTTTGTTGCTCCATATAATTTTTGTTCCCCCCCCAATTCTATAAAGTATTCTTTTGGGAATTTGATTGTTATAGCATATTAACTTAGGTAGTATTATCATTTTTATTATATTGGTTCAGCCTACCCATGAGCAATTAATAATTCTCCAAATATTTAGATCTGCAAAAAGTGCTTTATAGTTAGATTTTTATAAACCCTGTACAAATCTTGGAAGATGCATTTCCAAATATTTTATAGCTTCCATAATTATTTCAAATGGAATTTTTCTTTCTAGTTCTTGTTGGATTTCGTCAGTTGTATATAGGAATGCAAATGACTTATTTAGCCTAACCTTTTATACCACAACTTTGCCAAAGTTACTAATTATTTCAGGTAATTTTTAGTTGAATTTTTAAGGATTATTCAAATACACTTTTATATCATCTCTAAAAAGCAATAATTTTGTTTTCCCTTTGCTTATGATTATTCTTTCCATTTTTTTCTTTTCTCATTGCTAATTTTTTTCTTTCTTTCTTTTTAGTTTCCAACAATCATTTCCACAAGATTTTGAGTTAAACTTTTCTCCCCATCTCTCCCCTACCCCTACCCTAAGATGGCAAGCATACTGAATACCCCTCCCCCCAATCTGTTCTCTCTTATATCCTCCCCCATGACCCCCCACCCCAACTTTCTTGGAGGGCAAGATGGATTTCCAAACCCCAGTGCCTATGTATTTTATTTCCATTGTTGCATGTAAAAAACAATTTTTTAACATTTGTTTTTTAAACTTTGAGTTCCAGACTCTTTCCCTTCCTCCCTCATCACCCACCCTCACTGGGAAGATAAGCAATTCACTATAGGTTGTACATGTGTAGTTATGTAAAACATTTTCATAATAGTTATATTGTGAAAGACTAGCTATATTGGGGCAGCTAGGTGGCAAAGTGAATAGAACACTGGCCCTGGAGTCAAAAGGACCTGAATTGAAATCTGGTCTCAAACACAACACAAAAACTATCAGTGTGACCTTGGGCAAGTCACTTAAACCCAATTGCACTCCAAAAAGCCAAAAAAAAAAAAAAGAAGACTAGCTATATTTCCCTCCATCCTATCCCACCCCCCTACTTACTCTATTTTCTCCTTTGACCCTGTCCCCTTTCAAAAGTGTTTACTTCTAACTACACTCCCCCCAAATCTTCCCTCTCTTCTATCATCACCACTCTTATTCCTTTCCCCCCTAATTTCTTGTAAGGTAAGATACCTAATTGAGTGTGTATATTATTCCCTCCTTAAGCCAAATTCAATGAGAATAATGTTGACCCGTTCCCTTTCACCTTCCTACTCTTCCCCTCCACTGTAACAGCTTTCTCTTGTCTCTTTTATATGAGATAATTTACCTTATTCTACCTCTTCCTTTCTTCATCTCCCAGTATATTCCTCTCTCAACTCTTAATTTTATTTTTTAGATATCAGCCCTTCATATTCAACTCATCCTGTGCTCTCTGTTTATGTATACATGAAAACACATACATATACATATACCTTCCTATACATACATATGTATGTATGTATACATATATATTCCCTTCAACTATCCTCATACTGAGAAAAATCTCATGAGTTACAATTATCATTTTTCCATGTAGGAATGTAAATAGTTCAACTTTAATACATTCCTTATGATTTCTTTTTCCTGTTTACCTTCTCATACTTCTCTTGCTTCTTGATTTGAAAGTCAAATTTTCTGTTCAGCTCTGGTTTTTTCATCAAGAATGCTTGAAAGTCCTCTATTTCATTGAATGTTCATATTTTTCCCTGAAGAATTATACTCAGTTTTGCTGGGTAGGTGATTCTTGGTTTTAGTCCTAGCTCCTTTGACCTCTGGAATATCATATTCCAAGACCTTTGATTCCTTAATGGAGAAACTGCTAGATCTTGTGTTATCCTGATCGTGTTTCCACAATACTCAAATTGTTTCTTCCTGACTGCTTCCTTTCCTCCTTGATCTGGGAACTCTGGAATTTGGCTCTAATATTCCTAGGAGTTTTCTTTTGGGTATCTTTTTCAAGAAGTGGTCAGTGAATTCTTTCAATTTCTATTTTGCCCTCTGGTTTTAGAATATCAGGGCAATTTTCCTTGAGAATTTCTTAAAAGATGATATCTAGACTCTTTTTTTGATCGTGGCTTTCAGGTAGCCCAACAATTTCTAAATTATCTCTCCTGGATCTATTTTCCAGGTCAGTGGTTTGTCCAATGAGATATTTCACATTGCCTTTTATTTTTTCATTTTTTGGTTCTGTTTTATAGTATCTTGATTTCTCATAAAGTCATTGGCTTCCATTTGCTCCAATCTAATTTTGAAGGAATTATTCTTTTCAGTGAGTTTTTGAAATTCCCCTACCATCTGGCCAGTTTGACTTTTTAAGGCATTCATTTTCTTATTGGTTTTCTGAGCCTTTTTTTTGCCATTTGAGTTAAGTCTATTTTTTAAGGTGTTATTTTCTTCAGTATATTTTGGATCTCCTTTAGCAGGCTATTGACTCACTTTTCATGATTTTCCTGCATCATTCTCATTTCTCTTCCCAATTTTTCCTCCACTTCTCTCACTTGATTTTCAAAATCCTTCTTGAGCTCCTCCATGGCCTGTGACCAATTCATATTTTTCTTGGAGGCTTTTGAACTCTGCTTCCAGAGTGGAGAGTGCTGTGTCCCAAATTTCTGAGGTTTTGAACAGCTGTTGTCAGAGCTGTTGTCAGACCTATAAGGAGGACGTTCTCTCTACAGCTACCACAAACTATGGCATGCTAGTGTTCCTTACCCCAGGCCTGCCAACCAAGACTGTGACCCAGATTCAAGTAGGTCAAAGCAAGAGCAATTACCCTCTGAATGATTGCTTGGTCCCCCTATGATCTGTAGGCCAGGAGCTCTGGAGGCAGCACATGGCAGTAGCTGCATTTGCTGCAACAGTGCTACCTCTGCCACACTGGGGTCAGGGGCTGGACCACAGTCTTCTCTCACCCAGTTGCAACAGAGTTCCCTACTGACCTTTTACTTTCTCTTTGGTGTTTATGGCTTGAGAAGTCTGGAAACCATCACAGCTGCTGGTGATTCACTCTCCTGAAGTCTGCTCTGGTTGGCCTGGGCTGCTGGTTAGGCTGTCCGTGTCTGGGCCCACATGGCTTATGTGGAACTGTGCTTGGCTCCCAGCCTGGTATGATAGCCTCTTACTGTCAGCCTGCCAGGCTCCCTTCAGCTGGAGATTTGTTTCTCTCTGTCACTTTGTGGGTTCTGTAGCTCTAAATTTGTTTAGAGTCATTTTTTTTACAGTTATTGGAGGTGGCTGGAGTGGGAGCCCAAGCAAGTTCCTGCTTTTATGCTGCCATCTTGGCTCCAACCCCCTTGAGTTTCAAATGCTATATTAATTTCTAGTGCTGTTTGTGGTAATAATGGGAATCCTTGCTTCCACCATGATCTTTTTGGAAAAGCCTTTAACTTTTCTCTATTAAAAATATTTCTTCTTTGATTTAGATAACTATTAATTACTCTATTTAAAAAGGTCAATTTATTCCCATGATTTTTAGAGTTTTTAACAAAAATGAATGTTGGAATTTGTCAAAAGTCTTTTAAGAATATGATTCTTGGGGCGGCTAGGTGGCGCAGTGAATAGAGCGCCGGCCCTGGAGTCAGAAGGACCTGAGTTTGGATCCGGCCTCAGACACTTAAAAAACACACAAACAAAATCCTAGCCATGTAACCTTGGGCAAGTTACTTAACCCCAATTGCCCTAAAGGGGCGGCTAGGTGGCGCAGTGAGTAAGAGTGCCGGCCTCGGAGTTGGGATGACCCGAGATCAAATCCAGCCTCAGAAAATGAGCACCCACACACAAATAATGACTAGCCGTGTAACCTTGAGCAAGTTACTTAACCCCAATTGCTTTAAAAAAAAAAAGAATATGATTCTTATTATGTATTTCATATATATTATATGTATATTTTATGTATTATATAATATATTATGTATTTTGATTTATTATATTTATAGTCTTTCTTATGTTGAACAAATTAAGTATTTCTAGTATAAACCCAAGCTAGCAATAGTGTCTAATCATTCTAATATTTTAGTATACTTTCTATCTATCTATCTATCTATCTATCTATTTTTTTTTTTTTTTTGCTTTTTGGAGGGCAGTTGGGGTTAAGTAACTTGCCCAAGATCACATGGCTAGGATTTTGTTTGTGTGTTTTTTAAGTGTCTGATGCCGGATCCAAACTCAGGTCCTTCTGACTCCAGAGCCAGTGCTCTACTCACTGCGCCACCTCGCTGCCCCGTTTATATTTTTTTGCTTCAATGTTTCTTAGGTATATTGACTATAGATTTCTTTCTCTAATTTTCTAAAATTTGCTGCAGATGATTAACTTCTTTCTCATTTATGTTTTGGCTATATTTTTCTTGTACTGAAAGGGGTATATCAAAGTCCCTATAATTTTAGTTTTACTACTTATTTCTTCCTCCAAATTGATTAACTTTTACTTTAAAAATACATGTGCAATGTTATTAGGTACATATGTATTAAGTATTAATTTGCTATATATTAATTAACATATCAATATTAATTTGTTTTCTGTGGTGTCTTTTTGTAATATGATTTCTCTCTTTCTCTATTTTATATTTATTATAGCCTTCTCAGAGATAATGATCATTACCCATGCTTTTTTGAGTTCACATTAAGCATAATCAATTTTGCTCCAGCTCCTCATTTTAATTCTGTGTAAATCTTTGTATTTCAGGAGTGTTTCTTGTAAACATATTGTTGGATTCTGGTTTCTAATCTAGTCTGCTAGCCTCTTTCATTTTATGGGAGAGTTCATCTCTTTCACATTCATTATTTTATAAGGTGGAGATAAAGAAAATCCCAGGTTTCAGAGACAGCCTATACAAAAGTACAAAGATAAAAGATGGATTGTAATGTATAAGGAACAGCAAGTAGGCCAATTTGATTGCTATGTAGAATGAATGGTGGTGGTGGGTAGTATATGTGTGTGAGGGGAGGAGGACACTGAAGAATATGTAATCTGTGTATAAAAATTGTCTTGAACCATATTGTGAAGGGATTTTAGAAAAGTGTTTATTTTATTCTAAAGGCAATAGGGAGACACTGCATCCTGAATCAGAAAGTGATATAGTCAGACCTGGGCTTTAGGAATGTTAATCTGTCAAGTGTGGAACCTGGGTTCCATAAAGGAAAACATGGAGGCAGGGTTACAAATTAGGAGACTATTACTTCAGTGGTCAGGGTGAAAGATGATGAGAGTCTATATTTGGGTGGTTGTGATATGAGTAGAGAAGACACAAGAGATATTCAGGGGGGTGATATGTAGGCATGTTTGTAGGTAGCCAGAAAGGATCCAGTAGCTAAGAGGGAATTAAGAAGAAAGGAGGGATGATCAAAGGGGAAAGCTGCTGGAGGAGACAGGAGGGGATGTGATCAAGCATTGGCACTGGCAAGGACTGCTTCTTCCTCTGAAACTAGAGAAGAGAGAAACATCAATGATATCCAGGTGATTTGAAATGTAGAAGTATGGAGAAGAGAGAGCACATGACAGCCAGTCTCAATTTTTCTAGAGAAGTATGAGGTCAGAAGCTCTGCTAAGAGACAAGGAGATAACATGATCTATGTACCTTGAGTGAGGAAAATCAGGTTTAAAATAACCTTTGTGGTGGTGCATTAACAAGGCAATTAGAAAGGAATAAAACTTGGTGCAGTGAGGACCCAGCTAACAATATAACAGAGAGTGTACCCTGTTAATGTAATACAATTAGTGCACCCAGTCAGTGTAAGTGTGTGAATTCTTCCATCAGTGTTCAGCAGTGTTGGAGTTGGAACAGAGAAGGTGAATGGCAGGTGATAATCCAAGACTGGACTTCAGAAGTGGATATATGTAGGTAGGCAAAGGGCCACAAGATTCAAGGGTGGAGGACAGAAGAAAGTTGAACTGATTTTATCAAAATTGTAAATGGACAAAAAAGTGAGACCAGAACAGGGGTGATGTCCTGAGCAGGGAAAGCAGAGAAGGGCAGAGTGACTAGAAGTTGTGGTAAGGATGAAGAATAAGTTTAGGAGGGGAGAGCAACAAAGAGATATGGAAGGATAGCAGATCATGGATAGATAGTGGAACTTCATAATTATGGCTATATACTTTGACTTTCAATTAACCATTTTTATTCAATCATATTTTTGTGCAAGGGATTTTTCTTGGCATAGGAAACAGAAATAAAATAAGTTGAATAATAGTGCCTTCTTTCCTTCATCTATTACCATCACTTCATCTACCCCTTGTAATGATTCTATCCCTTTTTTTTAATTCAAATATTCTATTTAATCAAGTTCATAATTTAGTGTTTATAGGTATCATGTAGTGACACACCAATTGCTTCTTTGTCCATTTTATATACAACAGGAACATAAGAGAGTAGCCAAACCCAGTTCTGAAGATCCCATCAGCCAAGGAAGCCCTTCCCTCAAGCTCTAGACTTGCTCCCACACCAATGAAATGACCAGCATCTCTCTACTCAAACTATACCTTAAGTTAAATAGCCTGTACATTAATAGCTACTTAGAGCAAGTTTTAAAATCATGTATACAAAAAGCAGCACAAATTTAGCATTCCAAGGTAGGTGGGGAGCCCCCACAAAGTTACATCCAGCCATGTTCTCTGGGATCAGGGGAAGTTCTTATGACCCTGGTCCCGAAACCAAAGTGTCAGGGTGCAAGGAAAAGGCTACCACATATCGGTAGTCTGCCTACACTGAGAGGACAATTCTCCTCATTCTTGAACTAATTCCACCTCCATATTGCGGCCTGCCTCCCCAAGCAAAAGGCCATGAGAATCAGGCAGCTTCTGCTTGGAATCTGGGAGACAGAAGGGGCAAGGGGAGGAATTATAGGAGGGGAGGAGCACGAGACAGAACCAATGGGGCCGAGGCCAAGCCTGGTTTTATTTCATGCGAGGTTTTCGACAGTTGCAAGAAGTTCAGGTTTCAGAATTCCGGGGGTCTGCTCAGCCCCTGATGCCTTGATGTCTTCCAAGACGCCTGTGTCCCAAGTGAAAGTCAGAAGAGCTGAAGGCACCAGCCCACATTCGTTGAAGGCTAGGTTTTCATCCAACACTTTATGCCCGCCTGCGGGAAGCAGTTCAAAGGGCAGCCAGTCATTGAGCAGGGCCTCCCTCACAAAGCTGTAGAGTACAGACAGCCTCTCCCGAGCATAGAAGGTACCTTGGAGGATGTGCCCATCTGGAAAGCGAACCCGTAAGAGGGTATAGGTGTATTTTCGCATTTCCCGCTGCTCCTCCTTCTCCCTCATGGCTTTGGTCCGAAGCACACTTAGCCGTTCCACAGTGTCGGCCCTTAGCTTCTGTTCTCGTTTGAGCTCCTCTGCTGTGAGGTTGAAGAAGTCCCCAGGTAGGTCAAACTGGGCGGCCAGTGGGGAGGGCTTGAAGACTTGTCGCTGCCGGGCCGGCTGAGCTCGCTACTGGCTCTGAGCTCTGCAAGCTAACTTTGTGCTGTTCCAGCTTCTCTACCTGGGCCAGAGCATCCTCACTCAGCACATAGTATTCCTCAGAGGTCTCTTGTTCTGGAACAGGGAGGGTCATCTTCTCAAACCCAATGGCCTCGAAAAACTCATTAGCCCCTTCCAGGCAGTTGATCCTCTCCTGAAACACTTTGTTCTGCAATTTGATTTTCCTGTATTTTTCCTCTTCTGGATGAAGATGGATGTTGTCCAGGTACTTGGCAATGGTGTCCACCCCCAATTTCACTTTCTCTCGGTGCCCGTTGAAACGTATGGATCTTCATGATGGAAGCAGCCACTGGGTCTTTGTCCGAGTGCTTGTTAATGGCCTCTTTGATATGGGCATCCCGCTGATCTTTTCTCAAGATGGCTCCAGTGAACAGGCAGGTAAAATAAACCCCACTCACAGACAGGTTTGAAGACCCCTCCTCCTTAGCCTCGGGTACCATATTTACTCCAGAAGACTCAGCACTCCCACTAATGGTTGCTTCTGCTTGTAATCCCTTCTTCACTTGGTTCCGAATAGAATCTTGGGACGTGGGGCCCCGGGACCGTGGTTGCTTCTGTTCCAGCCTGGCCAACGCCGCCGCTGCTGCCATTTGGGCCTCATTGGTTGGTCCTTGGCAGGATTGCTTGGTTACTTGCTGGCTCTGCCTTTCCCTGGTGACTTTTTCCCCCGCCGTATCCGTGAGTTTCTGCCCGGGCCCCGCGCTCTTGAACTTGATGTCCGCCTTGATCTCCTGAAAGAATTTTTTCATGGCGGCCGCGGGGAAGGGGGGGCAAAGGGCAGCGGCGGCGGGGGCTGGGACAGGCCCGGGCCGGAGCAGCTCCGGTCAACCGATTCTATCCCTTCTTTCATCCTTCTCTTACCCCAATAAAGCTAAAATTCTTTTTTTCTGTCCTTAGTTTTCCTCACGGCTCAGTTAATTATGAATTTTAATAGTATTTTATTTTTTCCAATTACACGTAAAGATTATTTTTAACATTTGTTAAATTTTGAATTCCAAATTTCCTTCCTCCTTCCCTGAGACAGTAAGCAATTTGATATAGGTTATATATGTGCAATTATGTAAAACATTTCCATATCAATCATGTTGTGAAAGAAGAAACAGGGAAAAGGCATGAAAACACAAAGCGAAAATAGTATTCTTCAGCCTGCATTTAGATTTCATCAATTCTTTTTCTGGATGTGGAAAGAATTTTCTATCATGAGTATTTTGGAATTGTCTTGACACTATTCTCACAGAAACATGCCACACTTGTGAATTAATCTTCTGTTCTTTGATCTTGCATTTACTGTTCATATCTTCTTAAAATCTATTAGGGTGATGAGTTCCCTGTGAATCCATATCAGTCTATTTGACCAACTCCCCCATTTCCTCCTCATCAGAATAACTTCTCTTCTGAATTTTATTTGGAAAGCTTCACATCCATCATAGGCTGACTTCCCCTAAAGAATTTTAGTCTGAGATACTACTTATTTTTGCTCTAAACCCTTCAAAAACTGGTCTGGCAAAACTTGTCAGAATATCTGATTTTTCTCTCCTTCTCTATCATGAATTCCAAGACAAAACGGCTGCTTCCTCTCAAAATTCTCCATTTCACTTTGACAAGCAATTCTCCTTATTGGTTGAAAATCAGATCAGAATTGCTGTTTCTGTACATTTTGAAGAGTTATATTATTATTAAAGTGAACCAAGAAATTAACTGTTTTGCTTTTGGCAGGAGAGTTCCAATCAATGTCAGCATAACTGAAGTCCCCATATATTACTTTATTTTGCCTCCTGTGAACTGTTTGACAAATTGCTTATCTATTTTCTCTTTCTGTCTCGGATGTTCAGGAGTATACTTTAATGACAACATCACTTCTGTTCCTCTCTTTAATTCTACACAAATTCTTCTTCATCAAATGTCCTTGCTGTGGTTTCTGGATATCCTTACATGAATGTGGAAGGGAGTTGGACTTTGAAATCTGGGACATAATCATGGAAAGGGAGGTAACAATAAGCTAAAAAAGTAGCTAAGGCATTTATGAGGTGGGGACAAGTCCCTTGTGTGAGTTAGAAAGGGAGCAATGAGCTAAGTAGATGGTTCAGAATTTGATGGGGCAGAAGGCTGTGAGATGGAGATGGAAGAGTAGAGATGTAGAGATGCAAGGCAGCTAGCAAAAGTGTAAGGACTAGGGCTCTGGGAACAAAGTCATTTGGGCCAATGAGACAGATGTTGAATAGCTGAAAACTTCTTCCCATTTCCCAATTAAAATTAGCAGTGCTATTATCTCCCTTGGGTCATTGAAGTCTGGAGCCTTTCCTTCTAGGTACAAGGAAACTGTTTATCTTTGTCTTAAATGTTTACTTTGTCTTTATAAACATCTAAACACATACACACAGAGGCATCTAAATCTGGGTATACTTTTTGGAAATACAGTTGGGAGGAGGCTTGGTACAGCATCATCGCCAGAGAAGAAAAGATAAATCTAACGTTGAGATGTTTTGGCAGAGCAATTATGCCCACTGGACCAATCTATAACATGTTTGGGGAGCAGTTCATTGAAGGGTTGTCTTCCTCTTCATTCCACATATTGATAACTAGCATGTAACTTTTCTCAAGAGTCCTCTGCACAAGGTTTAACTTATTTAGGCCCCCAAATACTGCCTCTGTCTACCATGATCCATATCTGGAGTTGGGCCAGAAGCAGACCAGGTATCATCTACCCCTCCATTCTTTGTCCACACTTACCTCCTTGTGGGATCAACCTTACATATTTTACAGATTCCTCGACTGGTCTATTGAGTAAATCTTTCCTGCAGGATCATCTGCTTTCCCAATG
Organism: Gymnobelideus leadbeateri; assembly: GCA_011680675.1. NCBI lineage: Eukaryota > Metazoa > Chordata > Mammalia > Diprotodontia > Petauridae > Gymnobelideus > Gymnobelideus leadbeateri. Next base: position 325,651 of record WOXC01009153.1, read on the forward strand.
CCCATAATGCAGCATTATATTTTCTTCTAAATTCCTGCCTGCTCTGGAAGGTACATGGTTAGGAGAATCTAACCTTATTCTATAGATCCTCTGTGGTCAGAGAATAGCATCCTCAACTAAGATTCCCGGAACTGATCTTAACAGATAATCTGTCCACGCCTCCATGGACATTTATAAAGATAAGAGTACAAAAGACTTCTTGTATCATAAGCAAGGCAACCATCTTTTTACATCAAGGTTCATCAAGGGAAAATTCTTTGGGGAAAAATTGGGAGGCAAAGTGGAATTCTTTGCTTGCCTAGCTCTGGAATCATGAAGAAAAGGAAAAATTTCAGTAGCATAATGTGGTAGGGAACAGATGGGGCTTCCTAGGAGCCAGCATTAATTAACCAGCTTGGTGGCTTAAGGCCCTGGGTCCAAGCATATTGCATGGGTCCCAGTGGATTTGGGCACACACTATGCACACAGGCAGTGAAGCCCAGAGCCAGGAGAAGTCCCTGCCTCCCAGCCCAGAGTATTAAGAAGAGAAGGAAGGGGAGGGGAGGATGTTCACTAGGCTGTTCTTGTCTTACCCCTGTTCACATTGTGGGGGAGGGAGGACCCTGCAAGACAGAGGCACAGTATCTTCCTAAATCCCACATTCCAAAGTGCAGTAGCATCTTTCCTTCTAAGTCAGTCATTGCTCTAAAAATCTTTGCATGTCAGTGGGCTCCATCTCAGTCCGTAAAAGGAATGGAGGAAAGGAAAACTTCATTTATCAGGACAGAACGAAGAATAATGACCCCTTGCCTATCTACCCTGACACCACCCCAGGTTCTGATTTTAGGTGAGCTTTTGTCTCAGTTGATTAGAGAATTTCTCAGATTGAATGCATAGTGTTACAGGCATTTGCCAGCTTCTTAAGGGACCAGTTAAATAATTTCCTCCCTAGGCTGCTACTGGTGCTAATCAAGCAACAGTTCTAAAAAGTGGCTCCCACCCACTCAGGTCTTCTTTATCAGGGGCCTGGTCAAGCTTAGGTCCCCCCTGGGTCATGTTATTCATGGATTTCCAAACTCCATTTACATTCTTATTTTTAATATCTTCTCTTTCCTCTACCCACTTTCTAGCATAAGAGAAAATTAATATTCCTATTATCTAATTTGTGTGAGCAGAGGGAGAAAGTTGATAGAAAATATTTATAGCTTAAAAATTTTTTTATTGATGTCACTGTGTTACATCACAGTCGTTTATGGATATATCACCCCATTTCCCGACACTCAGTTGAACCCTCCTCTCTAAGAAAGAAAAATATTGAGGCAAAACAACCATTACAGTGATTGCATCTGTCAATGTATACAACATTCTGTCCTTATGCTTCTCTATCTCTCAGCTGAAAGGTGGCAGATATGTTTTATTATCTCTTCCTGGGAACTATTATTGTTTTTTCAGTTTGACTTCTTCTTACATTTTTGTAGTCATTGTGTATACTTAAACTTATTTTACTTTGAATCAATTCATATAAATCTTTCCATTTCTTTGAATTCCTCAAATTCCGCTTATCGGTGAGATTAACCTGAGTAAAGCAAATACATCTTTGTACATCTTCATCTGGACGTACCACAGGCATCTTAAAGTCAACATGTCCAAAACAGAACTTATCATCTAGACCCCCTTTTCCTCCTCCCTGCCCCCTTTCTGTCAAGAGCATCATCATTCTTCTAGACATCTAATATAACAACCTAGGACATATCCTCTTTTATTCCTTCAAAAAATTTATGTTTTTTCAATTTACAAGTATTTTTTTCTCTCTCCCCATCTTCCATTAAATGAGAAAGAAATTTGTAACAAATGTGCATAATAAAAGCAAAACAAATTCATACGTTGGTCATGTTCAAAATCACATGCCACATTGTATGCCATTTTTAGTCCATTCACCTGTCTGTCAGAAGGTAGTCTTCATCATAAATCTTCTGCAATGCATTCATCAGAGCTCTTAAGGCTATCAGTGATGTTCATTTTTATAGTATTGGCAGTATTGTATAAATTGTTCTCCTTGTTCTATTTACTTTACTCTGTATCAGTTCGTATAAGTCTTCTTAGGTTTCCCAGAAACTATCCCCTTTATAATTTCTTGTTGCAAAATAGTATTCTATTATATTCATATACCCTGATCCATTCAGCCACTCTTCAATTGGTGGGCATTCTCTTTTAAGGGAGGAAGGATATTTCCTTTTATATAGTATAGCATTTATATAGTACCTACTATGTGCCAAGCACTGTGTTATGTTTTACAAATATTATCTTTTACAAATTTACAAATATTATCTCCTTTGATCCTCACAACAACCCTTTGAGGTAGGTGCTGTTATTATCCATATTTTGCATTTGGGAAACTTAATCTTTTTTTTTTTTTTAAAGCAATTGGGGTTAAGTAACTTGCTCAAGGTTACACGGCTAGTCATTTGATTTATGCGTGGGTGCTCATTTTCTGAGGCCGGATCTGATCTCGGGTCATCCAAACTCCGAGGCCGGCGCTCTTACTCACTGCTCCACTTAGTCGCCCCTTTAGGGCAATTGGGGTTAAGTAACTTGCCCAAGGTTACACGGCTAGGTTTTTGTTTGTGCGGATTAAGTGTTGGAGGCCAGCTCCGAACTCAGGTCCTTCTGATTCCAGGGCCGGAGCTCTATTCACTGCGACACCTAGCCGCCCCGAGGGGAACTTAATCTTAAGATTAAGTGACTTGCCCAGGGTCACACAGCTATTAAGCATCTGAGGCTATATTTGAATTCTTGTCTTCCTTAGTCCAGCCCAGCTCTCTATTCACTGTAGAACCTAGCTGCCTATAACCCCCTTAGTTATCACCCTGGTATCCAATCAGTTACCAAGTCTTGTTGATTCTACCTCTTTGGTTTTGTCCTTTTGTATCCCCTTCCCTCTACTTACGCATCCAATAACCTATTTCAGGTCCTTAGTATCTCATCTGAACTATTGCAGTAGCATCCTAAGTGGGATTCTTGTATTCAGTCTTTCCTCTTTCCAATACATTTTCCAGATAGCCACTATATTTATATTCCTAAAGCTTGGGTCTGATCTTTTCAAGTTAAGAAGTGTCAGTGGCTTCCCATTTCCTCGGGGATAAAATAAAAACTCCTTTGCCTGGCATAGGTTCATAGAATTTGAGTATTGGAAGGGACCTCAATAGCCATCTAGACCAGTCTATACACAAAAAGAAACCTGGCTATTAATATACCTGACAAATCATTGTCTAGCTGCTACTGGAACACCTCTAAATGGGAGATTCTCTAGGCCAGCCAATTCCATTTTTGGATACCTCTAATCATTGGAAGGGTAGCTAGGTGGCTCAGTGGATACAATGCCAGGTCTGGAGTCAGGAAGACTCTTTACCTGAGTTCAAATCTGGTCTCATTCACTTATTAGATGTGTGACCTTGGACAAGTTTTGCTTGTCCAAGGTCACAACTTGTCCAACTGTTTGCTTCAGTTTCTGCATCTGTAAAATGAGCTAGAGAAGGAAATGGCTAACCATTTCAGTATCTTTGTCATGAAAACCCAAATGGGTTCATGAAGAATTGACAAGACATCACTAAAACAACTAGACAAAATCGTTAGAAAGTTTTTCCTGCAATTTTGCCTATTTGCAACTTCTATCTAAAGCTCCTGGCTCTACTCTCTGGGGCCAAGCAGAACAAAATGTCCTTTTTGGTAGGATGGCAGTTTTCTCATAAATCTTCCTTTACTCTGATATAACTTCCTCACCCTACACAATCCCTCCACAACTTACTTCAGCCCCAGGTTCCCTCATGAAGTTTCCTTCCCCAAAGAAAGACCAATAACAAGCCCAAGCCATGTGGACTTTATACCTTTTCTACTTGGTGGGTGATGCAACAGTGTGTCCATCATGGCACCCTGATGGTCTCAGATGTTTAATAGTCATGTGAACCTGACCAGGTTACTTTATCAGTATTAGCTTCCTTATCTATAGAATGAAGATAATAGTACCTACCTGGAAGGGTTTTTGTGAAGAACTTGGCAAACCTTAAAATTCTATATAGAACTCCAATTTATGTCTTCTTTTATGGAGTTTTATTTTTCTTTTGGATTATTTTTTGAATACTTTGATTTTATTTTATGATCTCTAGCAATCTACTAGGTTTATCAGGGATTATTGAATCACTGTCCTTCATACTATATATTTATTAAGAGAACTTTAGGGATGGCTAGGTGGTGCAGTGAATAGAGCACTGGTCCTGGAGTCGGGAGGACTTGAGTTCAAATCTGGCCTTAGACACTTAACACAAAATCTAGCCATGTGACCTTGGGCAAGTCACTTAATCCCAATTGCCCTACCTTCCCCCATCCAAAAAAAAATTATAGGGGTGGCTAGATGGCTCAGTGAGTAAGAGTGCTGGCCCCAGAGTTGGGACAACCGGGGATAGGATCCGGCCTCAGAAAATGAGCACCCACACATAAATGATGACTGGCTGTGTAACCTTGAGCAAGTTACCTAACACCAATTGCTTTAAAAATAAAAAAAAAATAAAAAAGAGAACGTTATATTCTCTTTGAGATTTTACTGATTCTTTCCTTCTGGTTTCAGGATCTTCATTACTGATTTATCTGCTTGTATGCTGGGCTTCTATCAAGGCATTTTTTCTTTTCTCTTTGGTGTTTCAGCCTCAGTTTTGGATGATTCCCAGATCTATTTATCTAGCTCTACCCTCTCTCTTGAACTCAAGTCTCAAATTTCCTTTTGAACATCTCCAATTGGATGACCTGTAGACATCTCGAACCCATCAAATCCAAATCAGAACTCATTATCCTTTCCTTTCAGTCTCCTCTTCCCTATTTCTATCAGTTACCTGTGCTCACAATCTCAATATCATTCTCAGCTCACCACTTGCACTCACCCCACATCTTCAATCTGTTACCAGATCTTGTCATTTTAATCTTCATAGCATCTTTCACATGTCTCCTTTTCACTCACAAGGCTGTGACCTTTACCACCTTATAGAACTTTACCACCTCATACTTGGGCTATGCAATAGCCTTCTGGGTGATCACCCTCTCTCAAGTCTTTCCCCAGTCTGGTCTATCCTCCACTCAGTTGCCAAAAGGATCTTTCTAATGCACAGTATGACCATGTCACCCCTTTACTTAATAAACTCCAATGATTTCCTATTACCTCCAGAATAAAACATAAAATGTCATTGACATTTAAAGCTCTTCAAACCGTATCCCTTCCTATCTTTCCAGTTTTCTTACACTCTACTCCCACCCGTATTCTGCAATGCATTGACACTGGTCTTCCTGCCCTTCCTCATATATGACTCTTCATTTCCAGACTCCATTCCTTTTTCTGTCTGTTCACCATGCCTGGAATGCTTTCTTTTTTTCACCTCTACTTTCTGATTTCCTTTAAGATTCAGCTCAGATCCCATTAGGATACTATTTCTGACACCATCCTTTCTTCTTTCTCCCCTCTTCTTGCTTAGTGACTTCCCTATAAGGTTACCTTCCATTTACATTGCATATATCTCAAGTGTCTAGTTCTTTGCATGTCACTTCCTCCTTTAGAATGCAAGCTCCTTGAGGGCAGGGACTATGTATCTTTGTATCTCTAACACATAACATAGCATGTGGCACATGCTTTAAAAAAATCCTTGTTGATTGACTCATTGATTTCTTTGGTCCCTCTCTCATTACTAGAGAGCTGATTTATGAGACTGGACTTCAGGACTGCTTTTGCTTCCTTACATGGGGAGATATAGGCTTTACTGGACTGCACCCTTACTTGAGTATCCTCTTAGGGAATAGGATTGGTCTTAGCCGGGTTTTAGTCCTCTTTCTTTGAGGCCTGATATTCATGTTGCTCTTCCTAGTTCCTTCCTATGCCCTTCTTTTCTTTCAAAGAGCTGAATGGAGACAAGTGATCACCAGTTCCTTCAAAATGGGGAAGGGTGGGAGGTGTTCAGATAGAGTGAGTACAAATTTAGAGGCCCCTATTGTAGGATCAGGTCCTCAAGTAGTCTCTGAGTTTGTTTGTTTGGCTTTTTTTTCCATGCTCCTACTCCATGTGCATGAGAGTAGGAGCCTTGAATGAACTTTCTAAGAATTAGAACTGGCTAATGTTAATTCACAAGTTTTTACCTTGTTGAAGATTTCGAATTCTTCTTCTGTGGATTTAGTTGTAATCACTATACCTGAGGGGCATAGTTCTTTTTTGGGGGTGGGGATTGGAGCATTGTGAACAGTCTGGAAAAGGCAAATAGTCAGCTCTCTTACTGGTTATATGAACTAGATGTCTAAAATGAGTCACTTGGGTTAGATGATCTTGGTCTAAAAGATCCCTTGATCCAAACTCAGTCTTAATATAGCCAAACAAGTCACAAATTTAAATAAAAGACAACATTGAACTAGAAGATACACCCAAATGGCCTAGACATAAAAGAAGAATAAGAGGTAAGATTAATTTACTTGTGGCCCAAGATTTTTCTTTTTTTTTGGTCTTCCTTATCTTAAAGGAAGTTGCTGAGCCATGTTTAACATGGGAAAAATAAAAAATCCAATGTATAGAAAATAATTCCTGAAACAGCTCCTGTTTAGTGCCTTAGTCATCCTCTATTATAATATTGTTTTTTTAAAGAAGGAAATATGACCGTTCTTTGAGATAACTGAAGAGTCACAAATGCTGCAATATTAGTAACATGCAGAGATAAAATTTTAAATAAACACAAGTTGTGGATGTATAACATTCCACAAAATATATAATGCTGAAAAGTCTTATGGAAAAAAGTATTAATACCTCAGAATAAATTAGGTTACTTTGTTGGAACCAATGCAAGAAAGGAAAAGATGAGGACAATATAGACAGACAGCCAAGTGATATTCCCCCAAAGTCACACAGGCCATCTGGTTGCAAGTCACAGGTCAAAAGTTTCTAACCTCAGACAGTACCAGAGACAAAATCTTGCTTTTAGATACTTCATTTGCCATATCAGAAATGTTGAAAAGAGAATTTAATCTAGCATGTTTAATTTAATCTGGTATGTCTGCTTTTGGGATCACAACAACTTAGTTTTCACTAAGAGACAAGGAGAGGAAAAAGGAGGTAAAATGTCTAAATTTGTGACAGTCTAAGGTGCTGATCTGGGTCATTATGGCTATATATCTTTATCAATATCAATATATCAAGCCCCTTTTGGTAATATCCACCTCTTGACAGGGTAATGGCTTTCCAAAAATGCTAATTATGTCTTTCTCCTGACAAATATATAAAATTACCAGATATGGGGACACTGTCGCAAAATTCATACTTAGCTGTCAGACTGATCTTCCTAAAGTTCAGTTCTGACCACATCATTCATTTATTCAACACATTCTAGAAGTCCCCCATTCCCTCTAGGATCAAACCTAAAACCCTCTGTTTGACTTTTAAGACTCTTCATTTACTCACCCCCTTCCTACCTTTCCAGTTTTCTCTCATTTTACTTCTCCTCTGTGATTGGTCCAGTGACCCTGACTTCCTTGCTGTTCCTCTTGCTGGGCACTCCTGTCTATGAGCTTTTATGCCTGCTGTGCCCCAGGCCTGGAATGTTCTCCCTCCTCATCTGCCCCTCCTGGCTTCCCTGGCTTCCTTCAAGTCTCAGCTAAAGTCTCACCTTTTACAAAAGACTTTCCTAATCCTACTTAATTTTAGCTCCTTTCTCTTGAGACTACCTACAATTTATCCTTTCTATATCTGGTTTGTACAAGTTGTTTGTGTATTGTCTACCCTATTAGGCTGTGAGATTCTTGGAAGCAGGGACTAGGGTGTTTTTGTTTTGTTTTGTTTATTTTTATCCTTTCTATCCTCAGAGCTTAGTGCAGTACCTGGTACAGTCGGCACTAAAAAATGCTTGTTGACTGACTGATTAGTCCTCTGTGTTCTTTTTATTAGCATTCTTTTTATTGCCCTCCCCAATTTTTACATCATAGATACACTGGTCATGAAATCACTTGCCCCTAAAACACACTTTTGCTAACCTGTCCAATGTAAATAATTCACTTGCTCTCTTGCTAAAAAAAGAAAAAGAGAAAACAATGGTTCCCCATGTTCTACAAAAACTGAGGAGTCCAAACTCCTCAGCCTGACACTCAAGACCCTTTACAATCTTATTCTTTTTTATTTTTGTGATGGGAGGGAGAGGGGAAGGGAATCAGGCTTAAGTGACTTGCTTATGGTCACACAGATAATAAATGTCTGAGGTCAAATTTGAACTCAGGTCCTCCTGGCTCCAGGGTTAGTGTTCTAGCCACTGTGCCATCTAGCTGCCCCCTAAAACCTCATTCTAATTTGCCTTTCCAGCCTTATTTCTCACCAATCCCTCTATTCCAGCTATTCTGAACCATTTGTCATTATCAAATTGCACCTTGCATTTTCCTGCTTTCCATGTGCTCCCTATACCCTCTTCTCTACAATCCCCCTTCATTCTATCTCCACATGTTAATATCCTTCTTCTCAAAGGCCAAGATCAGGAGCTATCTTCTCCATGAGACCTCATTGTCCATATCTTTTCTCTTACTTCTACTTTGTACTTAAACTTTCGAATCTGTAGCTATTTGTCTAATCTTATCTCTCCTAGGATGTATGGGGTGTTTAGGAGGACTAGCACCTCTGGTGGGAGGGCTTGCTGAGCCTCTTTCAGGGATGCTCATCTGTCTTTAGTGTCCACCTGATCCACCCAACTCTCACCTATGGTACCAAGAAGCTGTAGCATGTGTAGTGGCTATACCCTAGTAAACCACCTTGGCTGATGGGCTAAACCAGGTTGAGGTAACAGATAGACCTCAAACCTGTCAGTAAGTTGGGGGATGTCTATCTCAAGCATGTGAAGACTTTCCCTGGCAGAATGGGCAGCTGAGAACAGTTTATTCCAATGGTCATGTAGATGGCTGAAGCAGGTGCTGTGGAGCCCTTAGAGCTTGGTCAGACATCGGAGATCCCAAGGTCACCCACTGCGTCCTGAGCTATCACCAGTCCCCTTGACTTTTGTCTTGCTTGTGGACTTTGATGACTCTGGAAGAGAAAGAGAGGCTGATGACTTTGTGCAGCTCCGCCTCACTTAAATCCAATTCACAATTGAGTCAAGACATCACCCATGATGTCACTGGTCCTCTTTGAAAAGAAAGGACAAATACCATCTCCCTTACTAGATTAAAGGCAGAAACTGTGTTCAGCCATCTTGGCCTCCCTCCCAGGGTCTAGTTCTGTCTTACATATGGTAAACACTTAAAAGTCTGTTGAATTAAGCTAAAAAAAAAATCCTTTTCTCTCAGGTATTTGTTTGAAGCTTTTTATCTGGCCATCTATCTACTGCAAGAAGTATCATTGCCTAGTGAGTAGAGCGCTGAATTTGGAGCCCACAAAAGCAGGGCTCAAATCCTCCCTAGGACCTGTCACTATGTGATTTCATCATTAGCCTTTTAGTCTCAGTTTCCTTATCTGTAAAATGTGAACAAAACTTCCTGTAGTCCCCACCTTCCAGTTTTTTTAATGAGGAAAGTGACTTTTCAGCTTCAAAACACTATGCAAATGTGAGCTGTTATCATTGTCATATTCCAATGAGATTGATTCATGTGATGTACTTTACAAACCTGAAAAGGTTGCAGACGCCAACTATTATTACTCTACACATGTTGGGATCAATGAGATAAGTCTTGGAACGTCCGCAATGAGAGACCATAGGCTAAGTCTTTGTAGTTCTTCATGCATAATTGTTAGCATGGTGGTACAAGCAATTAGTTCCTCAGTAATTGCTTTTTGATGAAGGTAATAACGATGGTGATGGTTATGCTGATCACAAGTGGAGCAATTGAATGAAATTAAGCAAAGGGAATTTCAAGATAACTGTCAGGAAAAGCCTTCTGGTGCTGAAATTTACTAGATTGTTCAGCTCTCCTCAGGGAAAGTTGAGACAATGCTTCTCTAGAGAGGACTTGTCTATATATAACCGAGCATTTGTAGCATCCTTATTACCAGGGTCCTTTTGCCTAAGAAAAGAACTCTGATGAGTACTTTGCCAGCCCTCGGTGCACCGAGGAGGGAAGGATCATGTGACTCAGGAGGCTTTGTCTACCTTTTACTCCAGAGATTTGCCAAAGACTTGCTTAGGAGAATATAGATCTTCCATACAAGAAATTGAGGGCATTACAGTAATGCTTGTTTAACCAAGTAACCCTTGTTTATCCACCGTCTTTCATTTCAAAGCCCGTTCTAGTTGAGGTGAGGCTGGTTTTGGCAGAGGTATGCTGGTATTAACAACAGGTTTTTCAAAAAGAAAAATGCATATCTAACACACTTTTAAGTTTAATCTGCATCATTAACCATTGACTTGCAGAATATTTGAAGTATTGTCATGTGGACAGCTTAGCTTGAGATAACAGAACTAAAAACGATGGTGGAAATTATAGGGAGTAATTTTTTTCTTTTAAAATTTTCTGATTGACAATTATGGACATGACAAACATCAGTAAGCATGATATTTCTATATGCAAAAAAAGAACAGAAAAAGAAGATTACATATGCCACCATGAATCTCTATTAGGTACAGTTTATTTCTTAACATGGTAGTTCCAACAGTGCCCTGCTTGCCTATTCTACTTCTAAACTTTCTTCTATCCTCTGCTGTATATTTTAAAAAATAGACTATCAATATCTTTTGTTTTTGAATTTTCTAGATTTCTTCCTATATTCATCTCCCATTTCCTTCCCCAGAGAGCCATAACTTATAACAAAGATTTAAAAAAAACAAGCAAAAGTGTTCACAAAAATTGAACAAAACACAAAAATGCAGTATTTTTACTCCTGTGGGCTCCAAATTGTACCAAGCAGCAAGAGGTCTTCTCATATCTCTTTTTTGAGGTCCAACCTTATTCTTTCTAATTTTATAGCATTCAGAGATAATAGTTGTTCTTTCCATTTATTTTGTTATAATCATATTAGTCACACTAGTCATATATAGTCATATTGTTTTCTTGGCTCTGCTTACTTTATAGCAGATCACAGAAATCTCTCCATGCTCCTTTGTTTTCATCATTCTCATCATTATTAATAGCACAGCAACATTCCATTACATTTATGTGCCAAAATTTGTCTAGCCATTCCCAAATCAATAGACATATGCTTTGTTTATAGTCACTTGTAGCCACAAAAAATGCTGTTATAAATATTTTGGTGTAAATGGAATCTTTATTTTTGGTCAGTGTTCTTCTGGGCATGTATGCTTAGCAGTGATATCTCTGGGTCAAAGGATATGAACATTGTATTTCAATTACTTATTTGCACAATTCGAAATTGCTTTCCAGAATGGTTCTATTGGTTCAATTCACAGCTCCACCAATAATGCTTTATGTAACCTGTTACTTCCCAACTCTCTCTAACATTGACTATTTCCATATTTTGTCAGGGAACAATTTTTTTAATGATCTGTACTTGTGATTTCATTGGTGCTGCTAGAGAGGAAATATCTTCTACCAATGCAGATCAGCAACTGAATTTTGTAGCAACAAAACTTGTCAAAAGTGAGACTTTAACCCAGGAGTTGCTGACTTCACTGTCAGTTTTCCATAGAGAGACATATTTCAGCTAAATATAAGAATAAACTTTCTAACAATTAATTTTTAAAGTAATAGATTGAACTGCCTTAGGAGATGATAAACTCACCATTATTGGAGGTTGTTAAACAGAAGCTGGACAAACACTAGCCTGAAATGTTGCAGGAAGGGCTTTTCCTTCGGACTGAAGTTGGACATAATTGCTTTTGAAGGCTCTTGAAATTCCAAGATTTCATAGTCTCTTCAGAAAAGTATCACCACAGTGTTAGAATGGCAGCCAAATCTTTCCTTGCTATATAGCTCCATCCATAGAAGAGTCTTTAGTTTCTGATTTAGACCTTTACATCCAACCATGAAATCAATATATTTATTTGGGATCAGTTACAAAATGCTCTCTCTGGCATTCAAAGCCCTTCATAACCAAGCTTCCACCTACTTTTCTAGTATCCTTACACCTTACTCATTCTGTTCTATTCTGCCTGTCCAGGCATTTTCTCCAACTATTCCCCCATGCCTAGAATGCTTTCCCACCTCATCTATGCCTGTTACCTTCTTTCAAGCACCAATTAAAATCCTATCTCTTTCAAGAAACCTTTCCTATGCCCTCTTAATTCTAGAGCCTTCCCTCATTTGTTTGTTTGTTTATTTATTATCCAATATATAGACTATTTGCTATATATTTGTTTGCTGTCTGTATTCCCCATTAATTCCTGAGGAACTATCTTGTGCCTCTTTCCCCCCCCTAGAGTTTAGCACAGTGCTGTGCTCATAATAGGTTAATAAAAATATTTTGTCTGAATGATTTAGTATAATTTGGAATAAGAGCCATATATTCTCAATCCACATTTATCTTTTGACTTCAGCCAAGTAGGAGTAAGAGCTAAATATTCCCATCTACATTTATTTATTTTTTTCTACATCAGATAGAACAAGTATGCAAAAAGCACCACAACACCACTGATTTGTTTCTAGTCTGGAACTCCAACTTTTCAATCATTTCCCATGATTATTTTACCTTTTCTTTCTAGGAGAATGTAAGTATCTTGAAGGTCAGAAATGGTTTGTTTTTGTCTTTGTATTTCTAACACCTAGTAGCTGGAACTTAATAGGTATTTAATAAATGTTTGTTGAATTTAATAGAATTTATTCATCATGATTCAAATAATGGATTATTGTTCTTTATAGGAGGAATTCCCTCCCTTCTTATCTCCACATATTGAAATTTTCCTTTTGTTTCTACTCCTAGCTCAGGTGTCACTTCTGTTAGGTGACACCATAGATAAGCCTTTGGGTTCCTCCAAGTAGAAGTGAGCTTTCTCTTTCTGCTTCTCCCAGGTCACTCTGTCTCACTTTTCCCATGTAGTTATCATGTTCTTTCTTGTATTTTATTTAGCTGTGCCCATGACTAATCTTTGCTACAAGACTATAAGCTCCTTGAGGACAGGAACTATGTCAATTTTTGTCTTTGTAACTCCAATGCCTTTTGTAAAAAGTGTCACCCCAAGGAATAGCCCCAGCATTGCCCTTCCTACTTTCAGTCAATCTTATGAGAACTGTGGGACCTGTCATAACCCATAGTGTGAGCCACTCCTGAAAGAAGGTGGTGTTTTGGTATGACACAGCAAGTCCTGAGAGGTCCCTTGTTCCTTCCTCACCCTAAGGCAATGGGGTGGAATGCTGCATCAGTTAAAAAAGAGGCAGGTTCAGCTTGGTATTTCTTCCTTTTATGATCCATGACATCATGGGACTCTGAGACTCCCAGTGAGGGGAGAGAAAAGACTGACTTTTCTTCACCCAAGCATAATTGGGACCAAGCCCCTGGTATAAGTGGCATGTGTAAGTACCGCTAGTGAAAGGGGACTCAAATAGATGAGCTTGCACTTGGGCCTGTGGTTGCTTTTTCTCCTTGCATGTTTATTCTTTCCTGATCTTAAGTGAACAAATTTTGATTCTAAGATGGAAGGATCCAGGATTGGAAGTAATTGTTGATTGTCAGAGGTTTGGAGGTCCTAGGGCTCTTCAGATTGGAGCTGAACGGCAGCAGAGAAGGATTCCTTGCAACAACTCCAGTGCTCTTAGAGGACTGGAGAGGACTGGCTCAAACCTGGTGTGTTCTAACCATCAGACGTGTACTCACAGTTGTTTGGGCAGTGCAAAAAGGAAGTGAGAAATAAAATGCTTAATTAGAAGTCCTGCATACTGGTGAGGTTTAACTATCAGCCTCCCATCAGACTGTACAATAGTCATGAATTGTTACTGAATCCCGTCTTAAGTTGTTTTGTTAATGCTCTCTGAGTCTTTTATCCTTACAATTCATTTTATAGGTAGGAATAAATACCTGTCCCAAGTCCAGTTCAAAGGAGTAGCTTTCAACGACCCTCTCTGGGGTAAATCCTAGATGTGAGCCATAATTTAAGCTTTAAATAATTTGTCCCTGTGGTGGCAGGGTGGGTTTTTCCTTAATGAGTTGAGAACAGGTAACCTAGTCCCCAGAACTGAGCACATACAAGCCTACAGAATAGCATGGGGGTTCAGTACCCTGGATCAGAAGTATCAAGCTTGTGGCAGTGAGGACTGAACCAAATTCAAATGTAATTGGGAAACATTTAATAAAATAAATAAAAATATAACACAATATAGAAAATGTGAATTTGTGGTTATCTAAGTCAATATGCTGCAGTAGGGATCCATTTCTATTTGAATTAGCCCTGGACTATTTTGACTCAGTGATTCTTCAGTACCTTGAATATAGTAAGCATTTTTGCAAATGTTTCTTGAATCAAATTGAGATGAACTGGGTTTGTCTGTTTTAGCAGATATTATGAAGCTAAGATGATGGGAAGAGATAATTATGACATGACCTAAAGAAAATCTTGTATCATTTTTATGGATTTTTTTTTAATTTGAGGAAGAATCTACTATCACTTCATTCCACCCCCCCTCAAGATTATATTACAGTGGCATATGCAACCATGAAAAAATAAAAAGATTTTCTCACAGAATGTTAGCCTGGGGGTGGGGGGGACCTTAGACACCATCTGGTTGGATGCTTCATTTACTAAAGCTCACAGCAGTTAAGGGATTCACCTAAGGTCATACTGCTGATGAGTAGTTGAGCTGGAACTCCAACTTAGGGGTCCTGCCTCTCAGTTCAGGCCCTTAGGGGGCTTGGCCAGGAGTCAGTAAGACCTGAGTTTAAATCCTGCCCCCTACACTGTCTCTGAGCAAGTCACTTAACTTCTGTCTGCCTCAGTTTCCTCAACTGCAAAATGGGGATATTAACATCGCCTACCTCCCAGAGTTGTTGTGAGGATCAAAATAGCTTCTCAAAAATTCTCAGTTACCCTCAGATGTGAGGATCAAATGAGAGCATGTTGGTAAGGTGCTTAGTATAGATCCTGGCACACAGTAGGCACTTAATAAATGCTTATTCCCTTTTCTTTTCCCCCCCTTTTCACTGTGCTACCTTAGTTACTTTAACTCATTTTGTTGAAGAGTTCTATATTTAACTGACAGAACCCTAATATTGTAGCTTTAGGCTATTGTATCTGAATCAGTGTGCAAATCAGAATTTAATTGTGAGTTATTAACTGGCAGTTCCCTTACAGATATTCCTAGTAGATGAGTGGATTATATAAAGAACCACCACAATTATTGGTTATCTTGTGGAAGGTCTAAATGCAACATTAATTTATGTTACCTTTTAATGTTCCTTCAATCAAGTAGATGGAATCAAGTAGATAACTGCTTTTTTTTTCAAGCCACCAATCCCCAAAAGAAACAACAGGATGCTCCTTTATTGCTCCTATTAGAAATTAAGAAGTGCTTATTTCTTTTGTTCTCCAGACGATCACCATGCAGTTGGAACCCTGCCAGTGACTTTTGCAGGTTTTTTGCAGTCAGGCAATGCATTGCCTGAGAAGATGTCTTCTCTCTGCTGGTCAGAGGTATCTGTTACCTTGCAACAATTTAGTGTTTGTCTCTGTATAATACCATGATGCCATTTCTACCTGGAGTTTGACTACACCATTAATTTTGGGAAAATTTATGTATTCTTTTTTATCGCTTATACTTGCAATGCTTCTTAAACTGTGGGTTGTGACTCATACGGGATCAGGTAACTGAATGTGGGGGCTTGTAAAAAGTTTGATAACAGTAAAAGTTTTCTGAATACACAACGACCAAAAATTAACATAAAATTAAATGCGTAATGAATTGGAGGTGTTTCTGGCAATGCTTACCCAGGTTGCATCAGGTAACTTCACTGCAGCCTGAGTTCTGAACACACAACACGAACACTTTGCACTGTGTATGTCCTGGGGTCATGCAATGCCAGCAGATGCTGCCAGGAACACCTCATCTTAGATTTGAGATTATTGTACATTATGAATTACAGTATTTTTACCTTACATAAAAAGTCATTAAATGAATTTTGGCTTGGGATCAGGACAGAATTTCCAACAATTTCTGAAATGGCCCTAAACATACTTCTGCCACTTTGCACTATGTTTTTTTGTGAAGTGAGGTTCTCAGCATTGACAATATAAAATCAGAATATTGATTGACTGTGAAAAATGTTGAAGATGCTCTATGTCCTGCAGTATCAAATATCCAACAAGATTGAATTTTTTATGTAAAAATAAATAAACACATCCATCTCATTGGCATGCAAATTTTCTTTAATCTTTAATAAATGGTAAAGTTATATGTATACCAAAGAATTGTTTTAAAATAAATTTCTTTATGATTTATTATCAGTAAATGTTTGATTTATATACCTACTTTATATATCTATATACCCAGGGTTCCATAAAAATTTCTCTGGAAAAAAGGGATCTGGAGTGGAAAAAGTTTAAGAAACCCTGGACCAGGGGGTGGCTAGGTGGCGCAGTGAATAGAGCACCAGCCCTGGAGTCAGGAGGACCTGAGTTCAAATCCAGCCTCAGACACTTGGTACACTTATTAGCCTTGTGACTTTGGGCAAGTCACAACCCCAATTGCCCCCCAAAAAGCAAAAAAAAAAAAAGAAAAAGAAACCCTTGACTAGGAGTGGGGAACCTGCAGCTTCAAGGCCATGTGTGACTCTTTAGGTCCTCAAGTACAGCTCTTTGACTGAATCCAAATGTCACAGAACAAATCCACTTAACAAAAGGATTTGTTCTGTATAGCTTGGGTTCAATCAAAAGGCTGTACCCAAGGAGTTGGGTGCCGAAGGCCACATATGGCCTTGCGGCTGCTGTCTCCCTACCTTTGCTGGACTATAGAACCAATTAAATTCATTGTCAAGTATGACATCCCATAGGGTAAAAATTTACTTCCTCAATACTGTTTGGTGATTAGGAATAGCACTATATGCCATTGATCACATATATACTTCTCACCTCACAAACCCAGTTTTCTTTCAAACAGCTAGAGGGGAAAAGTAATATGTGCATGTAATTTGGGGCTTTTGCTGTCCAGAATAATGATTTTTTCTGGAATGAAAAGTCCATTTTAATCCAGGTCAAAATGATTTGGTGACAGTTGATCGCTAGTTAATACTTTTTAAATTTTCCTTGTATCTTAACGATTTTTGCCTTCGGAATTCTCAGTTAAAATGAAGCCTGCTCTAGTTTCACCTCGGAAATGTGAGTGGAGTATTGACAGAAACAAGAGAAAAGAAAAGCAGAGAGGGAACTTGCAGATTTCCGAGAACGACATGGTTTTTCAGAAAGACTTTGGCACCCTCCAAACTCCCCCAAATAGTACAGTCATGGTTCTGCTTATGTTCCACAACACAGCCTAAAGCCAATACGGTCCATATGCTGCTTGACTCTAGATTTACATGGATTCTAATTTCAAGGTAGGGGTATTTTTAGAATAATAAATATAATTCACCTTCACGGACTCAAACCTCCACTCAGTTTCTTGGGAAACTTTTAGAAGGTGACTTTTAAGAGTCATCTTGGGGGCTCACTTTGAGAAGAGTTATGTGATTTGACCAGTTGAGATGTGAGCAGCCATTGAGCCTCCCAGCTTTGAAAACCCAGATGTTGATGCTTCCTTTTTAGTAACTGACTAGGTATGGATGTAATGGTCTGACAGCTGGAAGGCTGTCTGCTGATCTATTTCTCTGTCTGTTTGTAACTTCTGCTTGGGGCGGGGGGAGGGTCAAGATGGTGGAGTAGAAACAGGACTTCCGTGGGACTCTGGCTCCTGCTTCCTCCAATTCATGTAAAAGGTGACTCTGAACAAACTTTGGAGCTATAGAACCCACAAGATGACACAGAGAAGCTAACCTCCTGCTGAAGAGTCCAGGAGGCCAGCAGGAAGGGGCCAGTGCAGAGCTCTGGGAGCTGACCCCAGCCCCACACGAGCCGGAGGTTTTAGCCTCAGGATGGTCCTGACCAGCCACTGGCTGGAGGGACTTCAGATCACCAGTAGCTGTGGCAGTTTCCAGAATTATCAACCCATAGATGCTAAGGATATCAACCCATAGATGCTAAGGACACAGTGAGAGGTCAGTGCAGTGTGGACTTTGGGATCCAATAGTTGGTAATGAGGTCAGCTTTTGCCCCCAGGTCGAGAAGCCACTGAGGCACGGGGGCAGGCAGAAAGAATCTAGAAATCACCCTTCAAGAAATTCTCAAGGAAAATTGCCCTGATGTTTTAGAACCAGAGGGCAAAATAGAGGTTGAAAGAATCCACCGATCACCTCCTGAAAAAGATCCCCAAAAGAAAACTCCTAGGAATATTATAGCCAGGTTCTGGAATTTCCAGATCAAGGAGAAAATATTACAAGCAGCTAGGAAGAAACAATTTGAATATTGTGGAAATACAATCAGGATAACACAGGATCTGGCAGCTCCTACTCTGAGGGACTGAAGGGCTTGGGATATGATATTCCAGAGGGCAAAGGAGCTGGTATTAAAACCAAGAATCACCTACCCAGCAAAACTGAGTATCAGTTTCAGGGGAAATGGGTTAGAGGACTTTCAAGCATTCTTGATGAAAAAATCAGAGTTGAATAGAAAATTTGACATTCAGATGCAAGAAGCAAGAGAAGCATGAGAAGGTAAACAGGGAAAAGAAATCATAAGGAACTTACCAAAATTGAACTATTTACATCCCTACATGGAAAAATGATAATTGTAACTTATGAAACTTTTCTCAGTATGAGAGTAGTTGAAGGGAATAGAAATGTATACACATACATATATGTCTATATAGGAGGGTATATGGGTGTATGGATACATATGTGAATGTGTGTATATATGTGTACATGTATACACAGATAGAGGGCACAGGAACAATCTAATAGGAAGGGATGATACTTAAAAGGTGAAATTAAGAGGTGAGAAAAGAGTATAATGAGAGGAGATGGGGAGGGACAGAATGAGGTAAGCTATCTCATATAGAAAAGGCAAGGGGAAATGGTTACAATGGAGGGGAAGAACAGGAAGGCAAGAGGGAGTGGGTCAACCTTATTCTCATTGAATTTGGCTTAGGGAGGGAATGACATACACACTAAATAGGGTATCTCACCCAACAGGAGAGTAGGGGGGAAGAGGATGAGAGAGGGGATGATGGAAGGGAGGGCAGGCTGGGGGGAGGGAAGTTGGAAGCACCCACTTTTGAAAAGGGACAGGACCAAAGTAGAGTATAGAACAAGTAGGAAGTGGGATAGGAGGGAGGGAAATATAGTCAGTCTTTTAAAATATATCCACTATGGAAATGTTTGGTATAGCTACACATATACAAGCTATATTGAATTGCCTATCTTTCCAGTAAGGGTGGGTGATAAGGGAGGAAGGGAATGAATCTGGAATTCAAAGCTTTAAAATCAAATATATATACTATTATTAATATTATTTTACATGTAACTGGGAAATAAGATATACAGGCACTAGGGCGTAGAGATCCACCGTGCCCTACTGGAAAGTAGGAGGGGGGATGGGGGAAGATATGGGAGAGAGCAGATTGGATGAGGGGATATCCAGTGGGATCACTATTTTGAGGTGGTGGATAGGGGAAAAATGGGGAGAAAGTTTGTAACTCAAAATCTTGCGGAAATGAATAATGTAAGCTAGAAGTTAATAAAGCATTTGATAAAAAAAAATATAAAAAAAGAAAAAAAGGAGTCATCTCAATTTAGCTTATACATTTCTTTTTTTTTAAACAAATGCTTTATTAACTTCTGTTTTACATCATTCATTTCTGCCAGATTTTGAGTTACAATCATTTTCCCCCCATTATTCCCCTACCCAACCTCCCAGAATAGTAGTCCCACAAGATATCACTTCCTCTAATCTGCTCTCTCCCATACCTTCTCCCATACCCCCATCGACTTTTCCATTAGAGGAAGGTGAATCTTTGTGTCCCAATGCCTGCACATCTTATCTCCCTATTACAAGCGAAAGAGTATTAATAATAGTATTTATATATATTTGAAACATTTAATGTTACGACCTCGAATTTCAGATCCATTTCCTTCCTCCCTTGTCAGCCATTCCTTCTTGGGAGATAAGTAATTCAGTATATGTTGTACATGTCTTAGCTTATACATTTCTAAAAGATAAGCCAGGAAGACTGTGCTGAAATCCTGCCTCTCATGCTCAGCAAGTGTCTAACCACAGCCAAGCACTTAAACCTATCTGTAAATTAGAGATAGTAACACCTATAGACCCTCCCTACAGGGTCGTTGTGAAACTTAAATGTTTGCAAACTGCTTTATATGTGAACTTTACATATCAATAACTATAATCATTATTAATGTATTTTTAATAGTTGCAATCAATTCATTAAAAGAGATGATTGATTAGGCATCTGCAATGGTGACTTCAGCTTCTACACCTGGTTCAATGGTGATAAAAGTGATCTGTTTAACAATTTCAGAAGGATTGGGCAAATTAGTAAGACATTGTCATCTGGATTGTCATCTGGAGCCGTTCCTAAGTCTGTGAATCTTCACCACAAGAAGTTTTTCTAGTTATACTTTGAGGTGTCTTAGTGGGCATTTGAACAGGTTCCTTCACTTTCTAGTTCTTTTCTTTAGCTTCTCTAATTAGCTCAGAACACATTTTTTTCTCACATTGTGGCTGATAATGGTGATTCCATTTGGGTGAATGGCCACATCAGGGTCCACAAGTGTCTTGCCAGTGTATTTGAATGCCATGGCAGTGACTTATTCCTCGGTGAGAGTGAACAACAGTGAGTCAGGAAAAGGCCAGATAGAGACTGCTGACTCCACTCTGCTGCAGTGGTGATACCTTCACCAAAGAGCCATTATTAATAATATTAGTAAAACATTTCATCATGGGGGAATTGTTAAACAAAGCAATAGATGGACCATTTCCCAAATGGCATCTGAAAAGGGAGGAGGGATACTCAGTTCAATATCAGGTGTGGTCTACTTCTTTACACCCATGCAGGAACTGAAACTCTGCTTGGATATTCCCCTGTCTTATTATTTCTCTGAAATCTGGTTGTCTCCCCTCCTTATACTATGCAGAGTCAAAAACATGCCAGGAATCAGAGTGCTGGTAGTGGTGGGTGTCTTGCATGTTGCTATTGCAATATTGGATGTCCCTACATTGGTTCTAAAATCACAGTTTCCTCTCTTCATCACTGAGTCCTTTTACCATCTAGGTGGTGCAATGGATAGAGAACTGGACTTGGAGTCAGGAAGACCTGAGTTTGAATCCAACCTCAGATACATCCTAACTGTGTGATCCTGGGCAAGTCACTTAATTCTTGTTTGCCTCAGTTTCCTCATCTAGAAAACAGGGTTATGAGGATCAAATGGGATAACAATTGCAAAGCTTTTAGCATAGACCTGTCACATAGTAGGTGCTATATAAATGTTAGTTATTATTATTTTAATTTTTATCATTAGCATCTTTTTGGGGGGAGGAGTGGGGGGGGGTGGATAGTGGAGGGACTAGACCTGTAATTTCATTGACATAGGGAACTCCCAATAAAGAAGCTATCTCTACTAATTCAAATCAGACACTGAAACTTATTATTTTAGTTGCCTAAGGTACTGGGAAATTAAATGACTTGCCCAAGGTCACAGAGCCTGTATGTATCAGAGGGAAGTTTGTTATTTTCTTGTGATACAATTACCTGGCACCTAGGCTTCCATTGGAAAGTGAGTATTGGGAATTTCTTCCATGGGCAGCAGTGAGGTGCAGAGGTGGGAGGGAGGTGGTGTCATTTTCTGGCCCCAGGCATTTTTTTTTTTTTGAAGCCGAAATTGTAAAGTTTATTGTTACGATGTAGGGAACAGCGGGCTAGATTCTTATGGAACCTGCAAACTCACAGAGGCCGCAGGCATAGTTTTAAGGGGTCAATTATGCTAACTAGGTGAGTAAGGGTGGGATCAGGGAGGAGTTAAGGAGTGGTCAGTGCTCAAAGGACCATACACTTTTAATATCAACTGCTCAGGTGTATTGCCCATGATTCACTGGGAAATAGCTCAAGGGGGGCTAGCTGGAGGTGTGGTTTTAGGCCTGACAGGTCACTAAAGAGTGCCCAGTCTGCCTCCCACCAAGGTCATCAGAGACAGTGTGGGTATATAATTGACTAAGGAGTTACCCTATAGATAAGGTATTGAAGAATTTATGGTGGGGCTGGCCACTCATAACTAAGGGAGATAACATTTACATAACTTATTGTTTCAAGCAGAGATAAACAGGTCATGAGTTGTTGCTGGGCAGAGTGCTGGAAGGGGGAAGGGGCAGAGTCAATGCTCTGAGGCTGGGGGGGTGGAAATGTGATCTTACAGACTGTTTTACAAATTGATCTTACAGACATAGATCCCAAAGCACCCCATTTACAAACTGATGTTACAGATTGATACTACAGACATATATACATCACAAGGACCCCATCATTCCCCCCTTAAACAGATGGCACCCAAAATCATTTGGGGACAAGGGGCAATGGTCTCAGCTTCCCGAACTGCTTCTCGCTGGGAAGGGGTGTAGAGCTGTCCCTGCCTCACAGGGTTCCATCGTTCAAGGGGTGGGGTCTATGGCCAATGTCAGGAATCTGGCTGATGCTAGATCCAAGGGGTGATGAGTAGCAGCCTCGGGCAGTGTTGGGTACTCAGTCCGAGCAATCATCTGAAGATGGAAAGCACTGAGCCTAGAAGAGATAAACCTAGCAAGGAGGTTAAGCAGGCAAGAGCCAAAAATAAGTAAGAGAAAATTAACCAGAAATGGGGTGAGGATGGACTAGCATAAGCCATTACTCAGACTATTTCACTTTCCTTCATATTTCTACATACTACATATTCTTTTACCAACATAACTGTACTGCCTTTAACAAAGGAGGTTCCTAACTAGGTTACTTAAGCTGAAATTACAGTGATGTAGCCTGAAACTCCAATGATTGGTCAGTGTACACTTGAATTTCCCCACTGGCGGGGAAACCCTAGGCTGGGTCTCCCACCTACAGATTAATCAAGGGTAAGCAAGGGGTGGGAGTTCTGCCTGTTTACAGATTAAGCAAAGTGGAGTTCTCTGTTTTACAAATCAATTAAGGGAAGGTTGGGCTGCCTGTTTTACAAATCAAGGAAAGGGTGAGTGGATTTGTGTCTGACATTCAGGAAGGGCAAAGTGACAAATCAAAAAGGGAAGGGTAGAGTGGAGCTGGGGAATGATGGGGATTGTGGGGGGCCCCGCAAAAGGGGAATCAGGGAGAGGATCGGATAGTCTTAGCTTTAGGGGGTGCTCGTGGACTTCTGTTTTCCATTCTGAGGTGACAGCAGGCTTCACTCTGGTGTAATGTTGTCATGTGGGGATAGAGTCCACTTTGACAGCAGTAGGTGTAGTGGGGATCATGATGTGTGTTCCCTTCCACCTCTGCTCCAGACCATGAATTTCTTTTTACCAGCACAGAATCCCCAGGTTGAAACAGGTAAGCTGAGGCAGAACTCAGGATCGGGATCAGGAGAGCTGAGGAAAGGTTTTTTTTTTTAATTGCCTGCAGACCCTGAAGGAACTTGATAAGTTAGTGATTTCAGCTTTTAGGTCTTCCCAGATTAGAGGAAGAATGGGTGGTAATCTTCCATATGTTAGGGAATGGTCTGGACTTTCTCAGCCTTGAGTTCTGAGCTCTGAGAAAATTTCAGATGCCAGCTGCTCAAGGAAGTCAAAGCTGAGAATCCAAGGACCTGATCATCTCCCCCTTAAATAGTTGGGACCCAAAATCATTTGGGTAGATCTATGTTTCATAGGAAGCTGGGTACACAGTGGCCCCAGGCATTTTGACAAATGAAATTTATTCCGGAGACCCATAATTCCATGACAAATGCAGCTTTCTTCTCATCCTATGCATCTTAGCCACACCCTCTCTGTGTAAAAATATTTATAATCTCTATAAATTACACCTGAGTGTAAAGGCATAGTTAGAAATATCTGTCATGAAAGCATTCATTAGTTTATAGAAAGTGTAGTCACTGGTACTCCAGAGACCTTCTGCTCAGTCACTGGTCCTCACTGGTGCACATCATGTTTTGAGTGCTCTCATCATATCCTATCTGAAGTAGTATGTCTAGTTTTGTGTGCCCTGGTTTAGGAAGAATATTGATAAGCCAAAGAGTATCCAGAGGAAAGAAACCATGATGATGAAGGGACTTGGGTCCATGTACAAATATTGGCTGAAAGACCTAGGGAAGACAGGGCTGGGTGGAAGTGGGGGGACAGGGGAGGACATGATAGCTGTCTTTCCATATTTGAAGAATTATCATATGAAAGAGTTAGACTTGTTTGGACTGACCCCAGAGAGCAGAACCAGAATCACAGATGGATATATTAGAGTCAAATTTCAGCTTTACGTTAGGAGAAAAAAACCTTCCTAAACATTAGAACTACATAAATGGAATGGAATACCTCAGGAAACAATGGATTCCCCTCCAATGGAGCTCTTCAGGAAGATGCTGGATGATCTCTTATTGGTTAAATTTGTAGTGGTGACTTCTTCAGGGTATGGGGGCAGGAGTTAGATTGAGGTCCTTTCCAACTTTAAAGTTCTGTGATTCTGTGATCCATATAGATTACAAATCACTTAGCATGCCCTTAGTGAATACAGTTTGGTTACATGGTGTACCATCTTCACTCAATACCACAGAAGCATCATGTCAGTCATCACATTACTGCCAGCTTGATCTGGACGCTGGCTGGTTTTTTTTCTGTGGGGACATTATCACATGCACATCCCCAGTCTCTGAACTCCATGTGGTTGGTTCTGTGCTATGTAGTTCCAACTCTGTGGAATTGTGGATGGTCTAGATTAAATGTAATTGTTCCCAGACTCCAATGAATAAAGCTTGGACCCTCAGAACTATCATAGCTGAGTATTAGTTTCAAGAGGGGAAGTGGCTGGATTCAACTCTGGAGGGAGCTATGGATAGAGGACTGAGCTTAGAGTCAGGAAGACCTGAGTTTGAATCCAACCTTAGGTGCTTATTAGCTGTGTGACTCTTGGCAAGTCATTTAATCTGTCTGCCTCTGTTTCTGCAACTGTAAAATTGGGATAATAACAGCACTTGCCTCCCAGGATTATTGTGAGAATCAAATGAGATAATATTTGTTAAGTCCTTAGTACATTTGTAAAGGTCCAGGGCACATAGTAGGTGCCTAAGAAATGCTTGCTCTCTTTTTCCCTTGTCCTTCCCCTTGTCTCATCAGAAATTCCTTTCACATTGGGCTATCTTGGAAGACTTCCCCAACTCCCAAGAGGGAATTATGTAGTTTCCTCTTCATCCAAATCTTCATTTGGATTCTCCCCAGTTAGATCCTCATCTTGAGAAAGTACTCCCAAGCAACTGGGAAATGACCACTTGTAGCCTGATTCTCTGATTCTCCATCTAAAGTCTCCTAGTTTTTCCAGTTCTGATGACTTTTCTTCCATGGGCATTAGATGGCTGTGCAGTACTATCTTTGCAGGACTCTGATGATTCTTCAGAGCTCCTTTTTTAAACCATCAGATGACGTGAACTTTTTTTTTTTTTATTTAAGCAAATGCTTTATTAACTCCTGTTTTACATCATTCATTTCTGCCAGATTTTGAGTTACAATTTTTTCCCCCTTTTTTCCCTACCCACCCTCCCAGAATAGCAGTCCCACAAGATATTGTTTCCTCCATCCTGCTCTCTCCCATATCTTCTCCCTTACCCCTTCTACTTTTCCATTAGAGCAAAGTGAATCTCTGTGCCCCAATGACTGTACATCTTATCTCCCAATTACATGCAAAAGAGTATTGATAATAGTGTTTATATATATATTTGAAACATTTAATTTTAAGACCTCGAATTTCAGATCCATTCCCTTCCTCCCTTGTCACCCATTCCCTCTGGGAAGATAAGTAATTCAGTATGTGTTGTACATGTATAACTATGCAAAATATTACCATAGTAGATATATTGTACAAGGCTGCTTATAATTCCCTCCCACCCATCCCACCCCCACCTGGTCCATTCCCTACTTGATCCTGTCCCTCTTCTATAGTGGGTACTTCCAACTTCCCCTCCCCCCAAGGATGCCCTCCCATCCATCATCCCTCCTCTCATCCCCCTTCCCCCTATTCTGCTGCAGGTTGAGATATCCCATTTAGTATGTATGTCATTCTCTCCCTGAACCAAATTCAATGAGAATGTGGTTTTGCCTTTTTGCCTTCCTATTCTTCCCCTCCTCTGCAGCCACTTCCCCATGCTTCTTCTACATGAGATAGTTTACCCTACCCTATCTCTCCCTGTCTCCTCTTGCCACTTTCCTCTCTCACCTCATAATTTCACCCCTTAAGTAGCATCCCTTCCCACCAAATTCAACCTATGCCCTCTATCCATGTATAACTGTAAACATACATACACACATTCACATATGTATTCACATGACCATACACCCTTCTTCCATTATTTTCATAGTGAGAAAGATTTCCTCAGTCACAGTTATTGTTTTTCCATATAGGAATGTAAATAGGATAACTTTGATAAGTTCCTTTTGATTTCTTTTCCCTGATTACCTTCTCAGGTATCTCTTGCTTCTTGTGTCTGGATGTCAAATTTTCTATTCAACTCTGTTTTTTTCCTCAAGAATGCTTGAAAGTCCTCAATTCCACTGAATGACCATATTTTCCCCTGAAACAAAATACTCAGTTGTGCTGGGTAGGTGACCCTTGGGTTCATTCCCAGCTCTTTTGCCCTCTGGAATATCATATTCCATGCCCTTCGATCCCTCAGTGTAGAAGCTGCCAGGTCCTGGGCTATTCTGATTGTGTTTCCACAATATTGAAATTGTTTCTTCCTGGCTGCTTGTAGTATTTTCTCCTTGATCTGGGGATTCTGGAACCTGGCTATAATATTCCTGGGAGTTTTCTTTTTGGGATCTTTTTCAGGAGGTGATCTGTGGATTCTTTCAACCTCTATTTTGCCCTCTGGATCTAAAACATCAGGTCAATTTTCCTTGAGAATTTCTTGAAGGGTGATTTCTAGGTTCTTTCTTTGATCATGGCTTTCAGGTAGTCCAATAATTTTTAAATTGTCTCTCCTGGATCTATTTTCCAGGCCAGTGGTTTTTCCCATGAGATATTTCACATTGCCTTCTATTCTTTCATTTGTTTGGATCTGCTTAACAGCATCTTGATTTCTCATAAAGTCATTAGTTTCCATTTGCTCCAGTCTAACTCTGAAGGAATGAATCTCCTCAGTGAACTTTTGAGATTCTTATTCCATCTGGCAAATTTGACTTTTTAAAGCATTCTTCTCTTCATTGCCCTTTTGGGCCTCCTTTACCATTTGAGTTAGTCTATTTTTTAAGGTTTTCCTCAGTCAGGCTGTTGACCCTCATTTCATACTTTTCCTGCATCCTTCTCATTTCTCTTCCCAATTTTTCCTCCACTTCTCTTATTTGATTTTTAAAGTCTTTCTTAAGGTCCTCTATGGCCTGTAACCTGCTCATATTTTCCTTTGGGGCTTTTGAAGCAGGGTTTCTGACCTCACAGTCCTCTGACTGTTCCATGCTTCGATCCTCTTTGCCCCCCAAATAGGAGTCTAATGTTGCATTTTTCTGTTTATTTTGTTTCCTTTGCCTTGGCATGTTGCCACTTAATTACTTGACTTTTGGGCTTGTTACCACAGTATGGCTGGGCTGCCAGACAGGTGAACTTTCTTCCCGAATGTGTGGGGGGGAACAACTTCCGTTTCTGGCAAGCTGGAAACCTGCCCCACAACCTCCCCCTCAGATCACAATCCAGATCCAGGGAGGTTAAAGCAAGAGCGATTACCCCTGAGACTGATTGCTAGATCTCCCTACAGTTCGCAGGCCAGGAGATGGCTCCATCTCCTCTGAAAACTGCAAAATGGCATGTCTCCTCAGCAGCTTCTGGCTCCCAGGGGAGGAAGCCGACACATTCCCCAAATACTGGCCCCAAAGTCCATAGCCTACTAACCTCTCACTTTGTCCTAGGCATGTCTGTGTTGACCATTCTGGAATTGCCATAGCTGCTGGTGTTCTGGGGTCTCTCCAGCCGGTTGCTGGCCTGGCCGCCCTGGGGCTAAAACTTCGGGACCTGGGCTCAGCTCTTCATGCACTGCGCCTGCACTGCCCGCTCCCAGAGTGCTGTGCTGGCCCCTTCCTGCAGGGCTGCTGGGCTGTCCTCAGTGGGAGGTTAGCTTCTCTGTGTCGTTCTTTGGGTGCTGGGGCTCCAGAAGTTGTTCAGAGTCCCCTTTCACATAGTTTGGAGGTGATCTGTGGGGAGAGAGCCTTGGAGGTGCTGTTTCTACTCTGCCATTTTGGCTCTGCCTATGACTTGAACTTTTAATTACTTAATATGAGGTGGCTCTTGATTGGTCCTCTGACTTGCATTCTCTCCGGGCATCAAGATTTCATCTCAAAATTTTTTCTTGACTTAACTTCCTAATCATGGACTGGGGTATCATGTCATTGCTTGTTGCTTCCACCACTCCTGTGAATTCAGGCTTTCAACTGATCTTTCAACCTAGTGGTATACTGGTTGCACACTTTGTGACCTGCTCCTTTTTTTTTGAGGCAGATCGATAAGCAGCTGTGACTCTTACCTAAACATGAGCAGCCATGGAAGACAGCCTATGTCATTGTTGCTGGTGGCATTGCAGGCAGTCATGAGAAAGGTGACATAATGACTCCAGAGACCTTCTGCTCAGGCCTCAGCAATTCATGATTCAAATGCTATCGCTCCGAGTCATAGATTTAGAGTTGTATGGGACCTCAGAGGTCATCACATTGAACTTCTTAATTATACAAATGAGGTAGCAGTCCCCCCAAAAGGGTAGATAACTCGCTCAAGATTACACAGGTATAAAGTGTTAGACCTGTGAGACCTATGACCCCCTATCATGAAAAAAATTGCTATGGAAACAGCAGACAAATGGGTGCAGTGGAGGATATTGCCTTGTTAACTATTTCTACAACTGAATTAAATTCCTAAAACTGCCATATTGTGTATGAATGTAACTGCAAGGCATGTGTCTTCCCCCTTTAGCAAAATAACTCCTTTTTTTAATATAAAGAAGCATAGTAACATCCACCAATAACACCTTCTAGGCAGAAACTTCATATAGATAGGCTAAGACGACTTTAAGGTACTGCTTGAGCTATCCCCACCATTTCCCCCAGACAAACCTCTGACTCCTCCTCTTACACATAGAAAAAAATGATTAAAAACCCATGGTTTTGTCTACTAGTTAACCAGCATTAGCCAGAGCAGAACAGCCAGCTTGGTCATTGAGGCTGACTTGCTATCGGGATTGGGGAACCCACCCGACTGTGACCAAGGGGAGCCACAACCTTCCCGTACTCCTGCAAGCATGGACAACTCAGGGAAGACAGCTCCCATTGGTCTTGTCCAACATCATACCTGGCCTTAGAGAATATACCTCCTTTTACAATAAATATCATGTATTGAGCATCACTCTTGACTGGGTTATTCATGACACTGGCACTTCCTGCCACCTGTACACACTAGGTTTTGATAGATCCAGGATTTAAATCAAGCCCAGCACTCACCCTCTGCTGATGTTCCTTTAGGAATGGTATACTGTAATTTTGTTTTTTTTTTTATTTTTGAGAAGTCTTAGCATTAAAAAAATAGCTTGCTCTCAACATCTCAACCCTAATTATAAAAGATCTTCACAAGAAAGTTAGATACTAAAAACAACTTCTCCTGGTATTCCTTCCCAATAAGAGTACTTCTAGTTTCTGGTTGAGTGGCCTCAGAGGTGTAGTGGAACCAGTTATAAACCAACTTTTAGGAGCTGATTGTTAAATTCTCAATGTGAGCATTTATACTTTAGAAATAGGCAGTTGCTACAAACCAGAGATTGATTCATTTGTCTAAACTGCAGAATGCGTTAATAATGCAGATAAAATTTAAAATTGTGTGCTTTCAGAGCCTGATTGTTAATTTTTTTAGCAGACCCTTTGGGTAGACCTGTACATACTAGGTGAATTAGTTCTTTACTAATTGATTGTTGTTTATGTTCTTTCTATTCCCATCCAGAGACAAGAAATCTATTCTTGTATAAATCTCTCCCACTTGCAGCTACTTATACTCTTTAAGTAAGCAGCCTGAATCAGTAAGACTTTCATTTGAACATACCAAGCCTTTTTCTCATACTTTTTACATACGTCTGTTGCATTGTAGGCTAGTTAAATCTCTTCAGCACCAGCTCCAGAGTCTTCATTTAGCCCAAGTGTCCAAAATCATCATGAAAGTCTTTTGTTAAATGGCTTGGTAGGCTGTAGTTCTTGTATAGCACCAACCACTTTCTCATACCAAATGTGGTTTTGGTTATAGTCCTTGACAATATTTCTTTACTTTATTTTGATTCAATATTGAATCAAAGGCTCTTGATTCAATCAAAGAGTCAAACCATCAAAACCACTTGGACCACCATCTCTCCTTAGAGCCTGATGGAGACAGACTGGGACCCTGGACCCATGAGCCTTGGGAATAGCAATATTTCTAGTCCAGTGCCTGCAGCTATCTTCCTGGGATGCAACCCCCATGGAAATGCAGCCTAGCAATTGATCCTATAGGTTTTATAGCTACAGCTACTGGAGATCCAGAAAGGAAAGATGTGGATGGCATTTTCTACCATGAGTCTTTTGGAATGTCTTAGGTCATTGTATTGCTGAGAAGAGCTAAGTCTATCAAAGTAGGTCATTGCACAATGTTACTGTTACTGTGTATAATGTTCTCCTGGTTCTGCTCACTTTATTTAGCATTAGTTTTTGTAAATCTTTCCAGGTTTTTCTGAAATCCATCTGCTCATTATTTCTTATACCACAATAGTATTCCATTACATTCTGTAATGCCAAACACAGCAGTATACTGAGGACTGCTACTGTGAATAATTTTAAGAGTCTTAATTGCATAGTATAATGAACTCTTATTTATTCAGCAATAAATTAAACATTGTTTAATAAAGCATAACATTCATAGCAACATCCTTAAGCAAAACA
Source organism: Gymnobelideus leadbeateri (assembly GCA_011680675.1). Taxonomy (NCBI): domain Eukaryota; kingdom Metazoa; phylum Chordata; class Mammalia; order Diprotodontia; family Petauridae; genus Gymnobelideus; species Gymnobelideus leadbeateri. The sequence continues at coordinate 356,730 of WOXC01009153.1, forward strand.
TATCATATATCTATCTCTATATCTATCTATCTATAGACACTCAGTATATAATATAGTGCATAGATATATTATTGCATTCAGTAACATTCCCCAAAATACTTGTTTACACAATTAGGGGGTCCTAGACAGGGGTCTTTCCTAGCACAATGTCTGAGAAATTAACACAGATCAATAGATAGAGCTCTGACATCACAAACATTCTTTCTATTAGGCCTCCCCACAAGCAAGTTCCCCTAGCCACTCACACTTGCTTCTCTCTCTCAGCTCTGTCTTCTCCCTCCAAGCAATACAACATATACTGTTTCCAATCAAAGGCTCTTGATTCATTCAAAGGCAAGACTCAATCAAAGGCACTTGATTGGCTAAAACTCAATCCAGAAAAACAGCAAAAAATCCTACTTCACTAGCTGTTACATGGTCATATACCACAACTTATTCAGCTATTCCCAATTGATGGGCATCTCTTCAATTTCCAATTTGTGGCCACCACAAAAAACTGCTATAAATATTTTTGTATATGTCCATCCTTTCCCCTTTTTTATGATCTCTTTGGGATGCAGACTTAGTGGTGGTGTTGCTGGATCAAAGGGTATGCATGGTTTAATAGTCCTTTGAGCATAGTTTCAAATTGCTCTCCAGAATGGTTGGATCAGTTCACAACTCTACTACAAGGCATTAGTGTCTCTATTTTTTCTACATTCTCTCTAGTATTTATCATTTTCATTTTCTTTCATGTTAACTTCTCTCATAGGTGTGAGGTGGTAGCTTAGAGTTGTTTTAATTTGCATTTCTCTGATCAATAGTTATTTAGAGCACTTTTTTCATTTGGCTACAGATAACTTTCTGAAAACTGTCTCTTCATATCCTTTGACCATTTATCAATTGGGGAATGACTTCTCTTATAAATTTTACTCAGTTCTCTATATATTTTAAAAATGAGAACTTTATCAGATACACCGGCTGTAAAAATTCTTCCCCAGCTTTCTGCTTCCCTTATAATCTTGATTATGTTGGTTTTGTTTGTGCAAAACCTTTTTGATTTAATGTAATCAAAATTATCTCCAATGGAACATTTGTAGGGGAAGCTCTATTTTTATTTATCTTTGATTCAACCCTTTCACTGAGGTTTCTGGTACATGGAACCTATAAGGCAGAGCATCTGCATCCATGCCAATTCTCTAGTAACAACTGTAACAGACTTTTGGGAACTATGGCAGTAGTCCTGTAGACGGGTTTCTTTTTCATACTGCCAAAGCTTTGCTTAGGTTGCAAAAGCCAATACTGGTGTATATTTGAAACAGTTAACCAAGTTCTAAAGGCAAGCTATGTGGAGCAGTGGATGGAACATCAGACTTGGAATCAGGAAGATTTGAGTTCAAATCTGGCCTCAAACATTTACGAGTTTTGTGACCCTATGTAACTTAACTTCTGTCTGCCTCAGTTTCCTTTTCTGGAAAATGGGGATAATAGCACCTATCTTGCAGCATTGTTATGAAGAACAAATGAGATTGTATCTCAGCAGAGTGACTGGTATATAGTAGGCACTTAATAAGTGCTTGTTTCCTTCCTTTCTAAGCACCTGTTCTCATTCTCATCACAAAGATCTCCAAAAGGATACAAACTTCCATTTTATGTTTTTGAGTCTTTTCAACCAAATTTATTTTCCTATTTCAACATCATTTTTTTGGTGTGAATGGTATCAACTGCCTTGACATTATGAGAGTCCCATTAGTGTTGCAAGGTCTTGGCAACCCCAATTTGCCAAGCCTGATACAAGAACTCCTTGGTTTGGCAACTTGTAACAAGTCCTAATTCAGCAACTTTGCTGATGAATTGTTTGAGTACTTAGGGCAAGCAATTGGAAACAATGTAGATGCCCATCAATGGCGGAGTAGTTAAAAAATTGTCTTATATGAATGTAACAGAACATTGCTGTGCTATAAGAAGTGATACATGTGGTAACTACAGAGAAGCATGAAAAGACTTAGATGAATTAATGTAGAATGCAGTAGGTAGAGCCAAAATAACACAAACACAATGAGTATAGCAATGTCAACAGAAAGAATAAAAGCAAAACAATTAAAAGTGAATGTTGCAAAATTACAAAGAACAAGTATGTCTCCAAAAATGAAATACGAGAAGACAATCTAAGTGTGCTCCATTTGCAAAGATGGTAAGTACACAGGTGATACAGCATACACATTTGCAGGCTTTTAAAAATATATTAATTAATTTTGCTCATTTCCCTCCTTTTTCTTTAAAAAATAGTTTTTATTATATGAATGCCTCCTTAGAATTGGAGAGAGGGAGGAATATTGGAGGGGGAAGGGAAACTTTGGCACTATTAAAAAATAAGAGATCAACAAAATTTGATGTAAATAAAAACATCAGAGAGCATTGGAATCTAATCTTGTCATCAGTATCAATCTAAATAAAGAGTTGGAATTATCTGTAATAGAGACATGCTGGATGTCTTTCAAATAAAATCAAAGACAAAGTAGGAATATCCATCATCATTATTATTATGTTACACAGCTCTATAAATACTACTATAGTTACATGGAAAGAAAAAAATTGAGGAAATAAGCTTGGGCAAAGAAGAAAGAAAATTTTTCTGCAGATGATATGATGGATTACCTAGAGATTCAAATAAAAAATGATAGCAACAATACCCTTAGTATACTAACAAGATATTAAATAAATACACAAAATCAACAAAACAGCAGGAAAATATAGAAAAAGAAATCTGTTCAGAATAATTGTAGAATGTACAAAATATCCAGGAGCCCACCTACCAAGATACACATATAAAATACATGAATACTACTACAAAAAACACCCTTTACAGAAATAGAGTAAGAGAAACAATTGGAAAGGAACTAAATTCTCATAGTGGGTCGTAGACATACTGTCCAAATTAACTTAAGGATTCAATGTCATACTGATTAAAACGTAGAATAATTATTTTCTAGACTGACACAAAATAATTTTTTAAAATGCATTTGGAGAAACAAAAAGACAAGAATCTCATTAGAAATAATGAATAAAGCATGAAGAAAGGAGATCTAGATGCTAAACTCTGAGGGGTGTATGGCTGGCTTCTGTCTCTGCAGTGGAAAGAAGCTGGTTCTTCTGCTTCTGTTCCAACTAGTCAGGGATAAAATTTGCTCTAGCTCTCCAAGCACTAGAGTTCATATTGGTTTGTAGACCCTCTTTTCAAAAGACTGTCTAGTTCCAGTTCTATTTGTGGAAATTCACACAAATGGAAACTTGTGTGACTGGGTCCTTTGCCTGTGTCTACCAGCTTTTGACTATCATTTTGTGCAGTTCTAGACCAAATGGAGAAGGTTGCTGATGATTTTTTCCCAGTTCTCTTTCTCTTTGGTCTTCCTGTAGCCCCTTTCAGGTATTTATTGGAATTTATATTGGAGAATTCTACTTCTCTAGAATGTCTCGTGTCACTGACTTAACTAGACACAGACATTAATTTATCCATTGGCTCTAAGCAAGAGCTAAAATACACATATACTTATGTATTTGGTTTTCATCAATATAAAGTGAGGTAAAAATAAATTTACATTATTATTTGAGGTTAGAGGAAACATCAATTTTTCATTTCACAGCAAAATGGCACATAGATAGGGTCATATTTTACACCTAAAAAAGGAAAAGAAATCAATTTCATAACTAAAACTTTTGCTTTGTTCAATTAATTATTTTTTCAGGTGTGGTGTAAGTACAGCAGCAATTTCTGAAAGATATGTCTACAGTTGATATTTTTATTAGCTCTCTGTGTGTCTTTATTTTAGTGCCTGGATATGAAGTGGGCAGTACTTTTAAAGACAAGATGTAAGTCTAAACAACACGAAAGACTTTATTGTGTCTAATTTTATCTCTGTCTATGCCTCATTACTGTATGGTAGCTTGTTTCATGCAAACAATTGCTGGTTTCCAGAATAACAAGAGTGGTGTCTGTATTGAGCATATTCCTTAGAGAATGGGAAATCTCCAGCTGGGAAAGAGGTGGATTCTTGTTAAGCACTGGAAATAGGCTGAAATGTAAATGTGTATTCATTTTTACAACATTCCTAATTGCCCCTAAATGTCATTAAATGGAGAAATGTTTTCCACCAAATTAACTTTGACTCATGATGTCTAATTAGCTGGAGAAACTGAAAGATAACTTATCAGTCACTGTTTAAGAAAACACGTTTAATGGGTGACTTTTTGCTTGCAGTGATGTTGAACCAGGCATTGGAACTGTCAAAATGTAGCATGATCACAGCAATTAAGCTCTGTGTCTCTGTTTCTGTGCCAAGAATTTTACATCAACCTTGCAGACATATACATTAGCTAAGTCTTCCCAGTAATTCACTGAACACCTAAATATTGCTAATAAAGAAAGAATAAGTTGCTGATGATGTGAAACACACACACGTTTCTGAAGAAGAAATCTTATATTAAACAGTAAAAAACTATTGACCAGTGTTAATCTTTCAACAATGAGCAGAAAATGCTGTATTTAATATGTACAACAAAAAGTGGGTGAAATTGTCAAGGGAGAGAGAAGAAATCAGAACCAAAAGAACCCTATCCACACTGCCCACAACTGTGTAGTTGAAGACAACATCAAACATTTTCTACAATGGAGTATGTTTATAGGGTCATAGAATCATAGATCTCGATCTGGAAGTGACCTCAGAGACCATCTCATCTCACCTCCTCTTTTTACAGTCGAGGAAATGGATTCTACCAGATTAGCATAAAAGTTCACAACTGTCATACGTAAAATGCAAAAGTGAAACAGATGCAAGTTGGTAATAGCTGCATCAATGATCAGTTAAAAAAATCACTCATGCTTTTCCCTCACTGCTTTCAGGAAGAATACTTTGTGGTTTTGTTTGCGTTTAAGTTTGTGTGTTTAACCCCCACCCTTTTTTTGGGCGGGGGAAGGCAAGGCAATTGGGGTTAAGTGACCTGCCTAAGGTCACATGGCTAGTTAAGTGTCAAGTGTCTGTGGTCAGATTTGAACTCAGGTCCTCCATATTCCAGGGCCGCTGCTCTATTCACTGCACTACCTAGCTGCCCCCAGTTCTGTCTCTATCTTGTAAAGGATCTCAAAACAACCTACAAGCACATTATCAACATTGAAACTGGATAGCAATCCAAACACTCCAACAAAATAAGAACAAGGAGAAAGGACCAGGGAATAAGATTATTTTTTAAAACAGGTGAATTGGTTATACCCTTAGTCATCAAATCATTTACAGGCTGTGCTACAGCAGAACTTGGAAGCCCAAGCTCCCTCCCAAGTTTTCCTCAGATCATCAGAAAAAGTCATCTCTCCACAGCAATGGAGATGCAGAAAAGTGAATCAACTTGCCCAGGTTTGCATAGTTAGTAAATGTCAGAGCTGGTGTGCTAAGGCCCAGAAATCTGAGTTACCCAACATAAAATACCAGCGTTTTAAACTTGCTTTCAATCTTTCCAGATCTCTCATATTTCTTGTGTAACCAATATTCGTTCTAGCCCAATTTGTCTAGGTAATTCCATATCTTTAGTAATATTTTAAATTTTATTTTTATTTTCCTTTACTCACTCCCAGAACTAACTTTAAATACCATTAGAGACCTGATCCCCTAAAATAGAATTGTCTGTATTTCATTCCCTAATGTATATGAGACAAACTACCCCTCTAAGAATTAATATTACAAATTAACCCAAGCCTAAACTAACTCAGAAGATGATTTTCAGAGTGTTACAATTGAAACATGAGTCCTAATTGTAACATGAGTCTTCATGAGACCTAATCAGGAATATAAGGGAAACAAGCCATTTATTAAGTATCTACTATGTGTCAGGCCCTGTGCTGAAAGCTTCAAAATATCTCCTTTGATCTTCATAACAATTCTTTTATAGTTGAGGAAACTGATTCAGGAAATGTTTAAGTGACTTGCCCAGGGTCACACAACTAGTGAGCACCTAAGATTCAATTTGAGCTCAAGTCTTTCTGATTCCAGGCCCCATGCTCTATCTACTACACCATCTACCTGCCCTATAAAAGCTTTTATATATGGAATAAAAGCTTTCATTAGCTATTGGGGACTATTTTCCATATTAATGAGATTAATTAAATTAATTAATTAATGATATTTCCTATGTGTCTCCTATGTCTTCCTATGAAATCTCATTTATGCTAATTAAATAAGATGTTGTTGGAAATTTTATTCATTTCATTTCTTGAAAATATACATAGTTAATGAGATTTCCTATGTGGCTGGACTTTAGGATCACCCTGTAGAATTAAGTCCCTTAAAAGCAGGGACAGTTTTTTTTCTTCTTTTATTTGTATCTTTAGCACTCAGAACAGCTCCTGGCAATGAGTAAGCACTTAATACATGCTTGTTGATTGACTGGTCAATTGATTTAAAAATATCCAGGGATGGCGCCACCCCAGTGTCCTCCTATAATTCCATCTAAGTGCGTACTACTCTTAACTGTCAAAGTAATCTTCCTTAGACTCACCCCATTTAATTCACTCCATTGCCCTCTACAGAGAGCAGAAGCACAGTGGGAGATGGGTTGCTACACAATATTTCACATACTTGAAAAGTCATTATTAAATATCACCTTTCAAGGGTTTATTCTTTGGGTTAGATAATCTTGGTCCTCTTCGTGTTCCTCAGAAGGTTTTCTTTTTCAAATCCTCTGTCATTACCCTCAATCATTTTTCTCTTCATCCCTTTCTTCCCCATCCAATCCAATAAATCCAATAAACATTTATTAAGCACCTCCTTATTAAGCACTGTGTGCACCCCAAAAACTGTGTGCAATGGAAATCCTTACCCAAATAATACTCAGAGGCTTCTCAAGGTAGGAAGCAGAAAAGAATGGCTTATTTACAATCTCCAGAAAGGGCCACCCTCCTGACAAATGGTCAGGGAGGAGAAGCAATTTACAAAAGGAAATGGTGAATTTATAAAGCCCTAACACGAGGAATTCTCTCCCACCCTGCTCCTGACCCTTTTCTTCTATTGGCTGTGCTGTACCTTGATTAATGGGAGCAGCACCCAAATAATAATTTTAGAATGGACCTTTTATCAAAACGCCATGTTGGCTGATCAGGCCACATGGTGGGCTGAGCAGTTGCCACCACATGTCCCAAGTACAGCAATAGCAGTAGCAGCAGCCAGCAACAGCCCGGATCTGGGGCAGAACCTCAGCTTATAAAGGGGGCCTTACTGTAAGCATCAAGTGGTCAGTACACACCTAGAAACTCCCTGAGTCTGACCCAGAAGCCTGCTCACTTCTATGCAAGTGAGCTGACTGGAAAGGGCGGAGACCCAGTGGGGAAGGGCGGAGCTGACCTGGCAGTCCGATCACTTCCTTGAGGTAGGGTGGGGGAGGTTGGGGAAAACCAGGCACAACAGCTGGAAGTTAGGTGTACAATATAAACTCAGCAATCTACCTCAAGTACCAGAACAAGGAAACAGTATATCATCCAATGGAAGTTTGAGAAATCACTTCTGTCCTTATTTGGCATATTTTGTGCTGAGGTGGCACTGGGGAGGGTCCCCGTTGCTCTATGTCCCAGATTCCTGCAAGGTCAGGTGACTTCTAAACTTAGGCCTAGTGGATGCTGAAGCCATTCTAGATTTGATTTTTCAGAATGGGGAAACTTCATAGCAAATTATCCCTCATAGCACTATTCTAAATTCTCAGGGATATTAGCAAAGACAGGGGCAGCTAGGTGCAGTTAATAGAGCACCAGCCCTGGAATCAGGAGGGCCTGAGTTCAAATATGGCCTCAGTCGCTTAACACTTACTAGCCATGTATCCTTGGGCAACTCACTCAACCCCAATTGCCCTGCCTTCTTCCCTCCAAAAAGCAACAACAACAAAAAAATAAATAAAAGAAAAGACAGCCATTGCCCTCAAGGAGTCTACAAGGAACTCAGGGGGGATCGCACAAGGAGACATCGTATTTCATGGAGCAGATGCAGAGTGGAATGACCCTTTGGCCCTCACCAAGTTCTCCATGTTCTTCTCAAGTTGCTGAGCCCAGAACTGCAGAGACACAAATTTTCTCATAACAACTAAATCCAACAGTTGGAGAGAAGCAGTTAATTATGAAAGCCAAGCTTTAGCTCAGACAACAACTGCCTTTAATATCATGTGGTCAAAATCACTGTGTTGATGAGACTGGGCAATGGGTTCTATATGTTCCTCTCTTCCCACGTTGGTCTTGAGCTATAACCCATAACAGCTTTACTCCCTCATGTCCCTCCATCTCAACCTTATCATTCATGATGGCCCACTCTCAATATGCCTATACTTTTCATGTGTCCTCTAGAACTATCACTCTAAAAATTGTCAAACTCCTTCTCATTTTTAAGCTTCTTTCTCTCTTGCTCCTCATATCCTCTGGCATCACTGCGACCTGGCTCCCCCTTGATGTTATTGCATCTATAGTCATCCTTTCCAGTACTCTTTGTAACTCCTCTCACTGGGATAGGAGGGAGAGTCAGACTTTGTTCCCCATTTCTACTTGTCCTCTACTTCCATTACACAACAACCTCTCCTCTTTAAGGGATTCATCATCCAATACAAATTTGGTTAACAATTAATGCATGACATTCTCCTTCCTTTCTCAATGCCTGATTCATAGGCTCTCTCCACCCCCAATTCCTGCTTTCATATTAAGGTGCCTTCACATATGCTTTGATGTTCCCTCAAAAACTTTCAAGTTCCTCAGTCCACCCAACTCCCATGACCTACTCTTCTACTTCTCCATGTTCAAGAACTCTTTAATTCCATTATCTGGATATGTCCAAAACAGAACTCATTATCTTTTCCCTTCAAACCCACTTCTGTTCCAAAATTTCCTGTTTATTTCCAGGGAATCATCAGACTTGTGGTAACCCTGGTTCAACCTTATTGATATTCCTTGACTCTTCTTTCTTCACTCTTCTCATTCATCCTCTTCACTCACTCAACCTTTCTTCAGACACTCATCCCTTCTCACTTGAATTGTAGTTTTCAATAGCCTCAGAACAGCTTCCTAATTGGTCTCTTGGTCTCCAGTCTCCCCCCATCCCCCCTGCCAAATTCTCTTCCATATAATTGCCAAATTAATATGTCTAATATACAAGTCTGACCACTTCACCTTCTTGCTCAAAAGCTCCAACGTTTCACTCTTGCTTCTAGGATAACTACAAATTCTTATGTTTGGGTTTAAAAATATTTCACAATCTCTCTCCAGCTTACTTTCTTGGCTTATCATACATTGCTCTGTCTCCCAAATGATAGGTTCCATTAATACTGGACAGTTTGCTATTCCCTGTATGTGACATTGCAATTTCCTTCTCTATGGTTTGGCAAAGACTGGTCACTATTCCTGGAATGCATTTCCTCCTTAAGCTCAGCTCAAGTGTGACCTTCTATAGGAAGTCCCTCCCTCACTGCCACCCCTCTGGAAATTATTTTGTATATAGTTTTTTTATGTACACTTGTTTTTCCCAGTACAATTTCTATGTTCATGGGGGAAGGAACTTGAGGGAAAGAACTGTGTTAATTTAATCTTAATGTCCCCAGCATCTAACACAGTGCCTGGCAAAAAGATGACCCTTAATAAATGTTTGCTCAATAAACAATTAATATCAAGGAAGGTATAAAACAAGCAAATATATATTCACCAAAGGTGTTTACCATTCACATAGAGGATTCCTGTATAGTATTCAAATAGAAAAGAGATTCCCTATGGTTGGTTAGATCCTACAGATTTGCCTTTGAAAGATTTTGCACTGATTGCAGCTAACCCTGGAATACTGGAGAGCGTCTTACATAAGATTCACATCTGCTTAAAAGAGTTAGACATAACTACCCACATAGAAAAAAACAGCTGGATGAAGAATGCCTACTGTGTAGAATGTGATATGAAGTTGGATGGACATCCTATGGAACTTGTTTATCAATACACTGCCTGGGGATGGCTGGCCTTTGGGAAGCTTTGTGACCAGGGCCCTTCTTTTGTTTTCAATATCAATATTCTTTTAGTTAATTTTAATGGATGTATACCGCAGTCACTAAAGAATTAAAGTTGTGGGTCACCCAAATGGCAGTGGGAAATAGAATGGAGAATGTGAGTGGATAGTCATTTATTACCCGTGGAGAATAGTTGGGGTGCTCATCAGTTGGGGAATAGGTAAAGAAATTGTAGCATCTGGATATAATAGGATACTATTACACTGGCATAAATGATGAGTTTCTATAAACAGCATGATGCAGGGTGAAATGAGCAGAACCGGGAAAACAATTTACACCAACTATAGTGTAAAGGAAAATAACCTGTAAGACTTCAGAACTGTGATCAAGTGTAGTAACCAAGTTTGACTTGGTTGATGAAGTATAATTTCCAGTTCTTACTGAGACTAAATATAGAACGATACATACATTATTAGACAGGACCAAGGTATTGATTTGTTTCCATTAACTATGCTTAATGTGTTACAAAGGAGGGCTTTGATTTGGGAGGGGGTGCAATTGAGTTAGTAGGTAGTAATAGAGATTTTTTTTAAAGGAAGAAAAGAATATTGTTAAGACATTTTCGAATGTAATGGGAAATTTTAAAAAAAATCCTTTTATTCAATTTTATTATGCCATTCCTCCTGGAAAATTTGATTAACTGAAGCCTGTTTTCGGTTGAGATGAACTTCACCTGGCTAAAACCTGACTCAAGCAATGATAGTATTAAAGGAAAACTTTTTGACATTCTTCAGATAAGAAGCCAAAGGGGAGCTTGAGTTTTCCAAAGTGATTTATCTCTGTGTGGAAGGATTCTCCTGGCTTAGAGATTTTGTGATTGCTTACTTATGTTTGTGATATGTAAATCTTTGGCTCTCAATCAGCTCCTCATGAATCCTTTAAATGTAGTTTCATCTGGCACCTGACAGTTTACCTATACAGTTGGTTTAACTAGATCTTTTTCCTTAGGGGATGTATGAGATTATGATTCTGTTAAACTAATTTTGTTCAACTTTTATATCCTAAGAGGATGTATGAAATTGCTGTATGTCAAAAATGATTTCTCTGGCTCTTTGATAGTCATAAAAAAAACCACAACAGGATTCTGATGAAGATGATGACATAATATTTCCTATCTTGTTTTAAGCATCAGAAAGACAGACAGGAGCCTGGAGTGTTTTTAGATGCTGTTTTACCTAGAGAAAGAGATGTATATTCCCTTTGAACACCATGATTTAAGGGAATCATTACTATTCATGAATCCTTTATAAAATAAGGCTAATATTTATTGGCATGTTCTTGATAGGATTTCAACAGTTTCTGAAGGCACTACATACCCGAGAAGAAATAGTATGATTTAAAATAAAGGGGGGGGGGAATATTATACAGCCTGTTTCAAAGTTAAAAGATTTACAGTTGTCTAAATTACAGAATTATGTGCTAGAGTCAAGGATCAAAAGATGAAATTGGCTGATAGTTCATAAATGGACAACTTCTTTTTAAACACCTGGTAGGCCCTTTCTAGGTCATCTAGTCTAGCAGTTAAAAAAAAAAAATAGTTGTTTTTGTAATGAAATTAGGGAAGGGGCAAACACCATTTATCAAAATATCCTTCAGGATTTTAAAATGACAATAGGTAAGAAATGTGGTGTTAAATGTCCCCACTGGGTTCTTGCCTGACCTTTTTGTTTCTAGACACTCTGGCTTAGTGAATATACAAGATATGTAATATTATCCTTACAGCCAAACATGGACAGTGAGGCAGGTGGATTTGTGGGTCAGCTTGCTCTTTGTTGTTAGCAAGTTAACACTTGTTCAGTGTTAGCTCTGACATTCATCTGAAAGTGATTACCCTTTTCAACACCGATTTCTTTTTGTTTGGGAAGTGGTTGAAGACCAAACTATCTGAAGTAGCTGGTTTAAAACAGCATCATAAAACCAAGCTGCCAACATTGACACTCATATATGGCTTTGCAATTGCATACTTGTGTATAGGAGGGGCATCACAAAGATATGTTCCTAATGACCTAATTTTATTTTATTTTATTTTTTTTTTTTGTGATTAAACTCACATCATGGCCAAAACAATGAATCGGTAACGAGTGAACCTAGAAGAGTTGATTGTCTGGGGAGATTCATTAAATCATAGTACCTCAGAAGGTTCTTTAGAGGTTATCTAGACCAACCTCTCAACCAATTCGGGAATCCCCTCTGCATCATATCTGACAGGTGGTCATCCATCCTGTCACCTCCAAAAATAACAAGCTCACTGTTTCCCAAAACAACCCATCTTTGTTTGTTTCTACTCTTTTTTTCCTTTTGGAGGGCAATTGGGGTTAAGTAACTTGCCCAAGGTCACGTGGCTAGGTTTTTATTTGTGTGTGCATTAAGTGTCTGAGACCGGATCCGAACTCAGGTCCTTCTGACTCCAGGGCCGATGCTCTACTCACTGTGCCATCTAGCTGCCCCATTTGTTTCTACTCTTTATGATTTTGTCCTTTTTCTGGGCTAAGATCTCAAGTGGAATGTAAACTCTTTGAGGGAAAGACCTTTCTGTTTTTGTCTTTGAATTCCCTGGGCAAGGGAAGCTAGGTGGTACAGTGGGTAGAGTGCCTGGGCTGGAAGTCAGGAAGACATGACTTCAAATCTGGCCTCAGACATTTACTAGCTGTGGGACCCTGTGCAAGCCACTTGCTTCAGTTTCCTCATTTATAAAATGAGCTGGAAAAGGAAATGTCAGACCACTCCAGCATCTTTGCCAAGAAAACCCCAAATGGGGTCAGAGTCAGATACAATTGAAACCACTGAACAACAAATTCCCTGGTCCTAGCATAGTGGCTTGCATAGGGTGGGCATTTAAAAAATGTTCAATAAATTGGATTGAACCGAATTGAAATCTGTCTTCCTATAACATCTACTCATTGTTCTAAACTCCATCCTCTGAGGCAACATAAAATAATTTTAGCTTCCTTTTTTTTTTTTTGTTGCTTTTCATAGGGGTAATTGTGGTTAAGTGACTTGCCCAAGGTCATGTGGCTAATAAGTTTTAAGTGTCTGAGGCTGGATTTGAACTCAGATCCTCCTGACTCCAGGGCCTGTGTTTTATTCACTGCACCACTTAGCCACCCCTTAACCTTCTTTTTATAAGCTTTCTGCACAGTCAGTAATGATTCTGTAACTGTGTAAACCTTTTAGGAAAATGCTGTTTTAAAATGTAAATGAAAGTATATTAAAAAATACTGCGCTGGCCACAGTATTAATGTAGTATAGTGAAATGAATGCTGGAACCGGAGTCTTGACCCGCCCCCCTCCACCAACTATGTCACATGTGACCTGTGTGATCCTAGGGAGTCATTTCACCTTGGAGGGAAGTTTCCTGATCTGTGAAATGATGGGTTGGTCGAGATGACCTATAAGGTCCCCTTCAACGGTAAGTTTTGAGGGATGTATTTGTTTATTTATTTGGTCTCATAGGCTTAGGACATGTATACATTTCAATCCCGTAAAAATTCGGGTGATGAATTCACACAGTGCCTCCTAAAGTAGATTTGCAATGGAAATAGAAGCAGACCCTTAACTTTCCAGCTCAATTGTAACACTCACAGGCTTATTAAAGTGTCTGATTTGGAATTCAAATGTAAGCGAGACAATGGCCTTTTATTAAGTTTCTGACAGTTGTTACTTTCCCCACCTATTTTCTGTCTGCTGAAAAGTTCTAGATTTCAATATCTCATTTAGTAGTTGTAGCTCATACTGACACACGTGTATTTAAGGAGTAAACACTTGGGTAGTGGCTCGGGTGGGTGGGTGAGCAGGCGTCTTGTGGGGAGTTACCTACCCATGGAATTAAGAAGAATATAATTGAGGAATGACCCGGACACAGACCAAACACTGAAAAGTCTCATTTCTCCTTACAGTTGCCTGAGATGAAGGGGAGCTGTTTCCAAAGCTGCAAAGCAGAAGCCGATGGGTTTTTTTTTTTTGTCTCCAGTGATACCTGTTGACCAGTTTTCTCTCCCTCTTCGTTTCAGATCCTCTGTTGCTATCAGCGCCACATGCTTCCTTGCTCATCTGGGGTGGCCCAGCCTCATTAGGAGAGGATTTGGTGCATGTTACTTAATTGAGTCCCATTCTCACCACCTGCCACTCCTGAGCCTCATCTGCACACTAACTGCTCCTAATTGTCATCATACGGCAGACTGAGGGCAACAACTTGAGAACAGATCCAGAGCGGGGTGTGCTGCTGAGCCGTAGCAGAGGGAGTGATGGGTGGCGAGCATAGGTAACTGTAACCATTCACCAAGGGACCAGATGTTTGGAGAGAAAAGGCGCCTCGGCCCAACATCCGTTCTAGAGCTTTGATGTTTAGTAATGTGTCACGTACTACTTTATAAACGCACTGGTATCTTTCTCGGTCAGGTGGGGCTTTAAAGGGGAAAGCTGAGAACGCACAGAAACTTCCCACGTAACCCTTGACAAATGTGATAATCCAAGTGCCCAGACTACAAGTTAGCTGGTAATGCTGCAGCCCATATATAAGTCCATATAATAATAATAGTAAGAATATAGTCCATGTAATAATATAAATACATATCAAAATAATATAGTTGTATATACATATGTAATTCCAGTCAGTGTATTTTGCTAATCTTATTTTGCAAGGGTTGAGGCAAATTATTTTAAAGTGTCAGCATGGTTATATGTCCTTTTTCCAAAGGAGTTTTACACAAAGAAGTGCATTTGAACATACAGTAATGCACTGGTTAAGTCCTTGAGATTGTGGGGGAGGGGAGAGAGAGAGAGAGAGAGAGAGAGAGAGAGAGAGAGAGAGAGAGAGAGAGAGAGACACAGAGAGAGATCCATAAAGAAATAAATATATAAGAGAAAGTTTATAAAGAATGGAACAGGAGGGGGGACAGGGGAAGAGGAAGAGGGAAAGAGACAGAGAGAGAGAGAGAGAGAGACAAACACACAGAGAGAGATCCATAAAGAAATAAATATATAAGAGAAAGTTTATAAAGAATGGAACAGGAGGGGGGACAGGGGAAGAGGAAGAGGGAAAGAAAGAGAGAGAGAGAGAGAGAGAGAGAGAGAGAGAGAGAGAGAGAGAGAGAGATGGACAGAGAGGGAGGGAGAAGGAGGAAGAGGGAGAGAAATTAATATAAATACACAAAGAGAAAATGGGTAGAAAAAGGAAGAAAGGGAGAGAAAAGAGATAGAAATAGGTGAATAGATGATATAGCTACAGATAGGCTTCTGTCATATAATTGATATAGACATAGATATGAATTAGACATGGAGATTTCATAGGTGCAGGGAACTCTGTGTAGCAACTTATAATCTTAGAGAGTTGCTCAGTGCTTTGAGAGGTTAAATGACCCTCATGGTCACATAGATACAATTTCTCATGGATTAGGGATAGATGATGACTAGAGTAATCTATATATACAATCTATAGATAGATAAAAAGAGACTTTGGAAAAATATATCATAGATTCTTAAACCTGGAAATCAGCAAATGATGTAAAGAAATAGACATATATCTCCATACACATATATGTATATATGTATGTATATTATGTGAACAAGTCAAACATACATATAGAATGAAGCATCTATAGCATGAGAGGAGGGAGACAGTTATTTCTTGAAGCTGAATTTTAACAAAATACTGTTAGGTTATTTCTTTATTGGCTGGTTCCGTTCTTTAAGGGACTTGACCTGGGAGTTTGGGAATTGAGCAGACCCTATGACAACCTCTCAGTATCATTTTCATCAGTCAGTTTCTGTACCAGGAGTCTAAAAACTCATTTGTTTTTATTTTGAGAACTGTTCTTGAGGATTCGGAACTCTTCTCCTTGATAAATTCTTCCAGAGCTCTTCCCGGGCATTTGCCCTCTCATTTTCCCCACCACAGGTGGGGAAGGAGAAGGGTTTAAGATCTCCCCTCCATATCAGTCCTCACCTCTGGACTGAAACATTCTGGCATTGCTATGCCTGGAGAGTTTGCCTTTCAAGTCCCCACATACTGAGGGGCAAACATCGTGTGGGCATATGGTGTTTGCTCATCCTTATCACCAAGTCTCATCCTGAAGAATATGTAACATGGAGATCTCCAGAAAAAAAACCAGTGCCCCCTGACCCAGCATTGAAACATGTTAGTAGCATTTCAGTAGCATCCCAATGGGTATGGGCCTCAGTAGCTTGAGGAAATCTTTTAGTTCCAATGTAATGTTGTGTTTTAGTTTTTTAATAAAACTCTTAATTCCCTACAGCCCATTTTCAATTAGAACCAGATTAATTTCTTTCAGACCTCTGCTCCATGAACCCTTGCTAGTTTGCTACTAGCAGTTTTGGAGCTTTGAGAAGTGGATACATTAAATACTTAATTACTTGGAATCCTTCCTAAGAAAGCAATCAGCTTGAACAAACTAGAAATCACTTTTCTTTAAATGAGTTTATACTTCAGGGTAAAATCTGGAGGAAAGGTTTCAGAGAGAGACAGAGAGACAGATAACTACACAAGCACAAATACACACAAAGACAGAAACTGAGATGAGGAGAGAGAGACAAAGAAAGAGAGAAAAAGAGAGATAGAGACAGACACAAAGAAAGATGGGCAGATAGAGAAAGAGGTGGGGGGGAGAGAGAGAGAGAGAGAGAGAGAGAGAGAGAGAGAGAGAGAGAGAGAGAGAGAGAGAGAGAGGCAGAAAGTTGTAGAGACAAGCAGAGACAAACAGGCACAGGGAGAGATGGATAGAGACAGAAAAAAGAGAGACTGAGAAAGATACAAAGAGACAGAGAGACAGATGAAGAAAGACAAGCAGACAGAGAGGTGGGAAGGGAGAGAGAGAGAGAGAGACAGAGAGAGGATGAGAGAAAGAGAGAATGGAGGGAGAGAGAGAATAAGGAAGAGAGACAGAGAAAGGAGGAGAGAGAGAGTAGGAGAGAAGGGAGAGGAAAAAGAGAGAAAGAAAAAGAGAGGGAAAGGGAAACAGGGAGGAGAGAGAGAAAGGGAGAGGGAGAGAGAGGGAGAGAGAGAGAGAGAGAAAGAGAAAGAGAGAGAGAGAGAGAGAGAGAGAGGGAGGGAGGATGGCAGTTTGACACTCTACTGTCACAATTAAGACGGCTCCTCCGTGTGACCCAGGCCTGGATGCTGACGCTCTGTACCCAATCACAGCTGAAGCTGCATCTGCTGCAGTTCACGGGCCTGCTACTCCATGCTGTGCAGCCAGATGCCTCTGTTTATGCTAGGCTCCTCATAGCCTTCTGGCCAGGCTGCAGCAAACCAGAGTCTAATACTCCATCACTGTACTTCATCTGTCTCCTTAGGCCAGGCCTGCCTTTCAATATAGTCTTTTTTCTTCTGTTTCTTTTTTTTTCCTTTCCCTTTCCCTTTCCCTTTTCTTTTCCTTTTCTTTTTTTTTTTTTTTTTAATTTGCCAAATAAAATGGCCAGAAGGGGTGTTTTCTCTTTTCAAAGTTTGACACAATGAAACAAAGCTAAATAAAAGGCTGGGTGGGTGGACTTTGTTTCCTGCTGAACATCAGATAATACAAAACCCGTCAATAGTCACCACCCAGTTAAATGAAGAAAGAAAAATTGGGATAAACCAGGCCTGGAGTCCCACTTGTGTTTCTTAACACTGACTTCTCCGTTGTTTTTTTTTTTTTTTGTATTGTTTTGTTTTGTTTTTTTTTCCTTTTCATTGTCGTCATCTAGAAGTCTCAAATCAAAATGCTTACTGCTGATCCTGTTGTGCACAATTCTCAGCAAGCTGCCTACACGTCTGCATTTTAAGTAGAAGTTTGCCTTTTTCTAGTGTGAGGTGGGACTGAGAGGAAAAGTATCAGATTCTAAACACTTTTCACTCTTTTTCAAGCATCTCTTCCCAGAAAAAGAGACAGAGACAGAGAAAGACATTAAAATATATATATATACACTTTCAAGAGATTACTTCAGATGTCATTCTTTATTCTTATAGTTACTCTGAGCCATGTGCACACTGCAGAAGAGGTGCCTAGAACAGAATGAATCAAGTACCCACAGGAGAAGTAATTACTTGTCCTCAGAGACTAGGACTTTTATTAACTGTGGTGTTGACTCAAACACTTTGCATGGGGGCTTTCTTCGGTTCTCTAGACATTAGAAAGGAGCTATTGACTCTCCTCAGTAATGAAAACACAGCTAAGGAGAACACACACTTGTGTTTCTATCTAGACACACCACTAAGAGCTAGGGGTTGGGCAGAGGGAAACAAAGTCTTTGGCTCAAGTTGGCCCTGGATTCCTCTTGTTCTCACTCTTAGGGCCAGGTAAAACCTGGTCAAGTCATGGTCAAGTCTCTTACCTAAGGCTCTTCTCACCATCAATCCTACCCCTAAACAGAGGAAGTGTAAGGACAATTGAATCTTTGCTTGGAGGCTAAGAGGCAGGTCCTCCATGTCCTATTCTGGGCTTGTACCTTGGTTCTAGTGATTAAACTTTTACCTGTTTATGCTAGGTGCTTTTGTGCCTGAGTGCTTCCTATGGTTTTTCCAGTTCTTGGGTCCTGCCTTATTCTACCCCTCCCACCACCTTACTCACTCTAGAGGTCTAAAGCCTAGGTTGTTGATTGGCCCCAATACCTGCCTCTAGATATGGAAAAAGTATTGGCTCTGGGGTCAAAGAACCTGCCTTCAAATCCTCCCTCTGATACTTATTAACTATGTGGCCTTGGGAGAACCACTTAATCTTCACCACCATGCACAACTCTTTATCAAATGAAATTGCATTTGTAAAGCATTTACCATAGTGCTTGACATATAGTAGGTGCTTAATAAATGCTTGTTCTCTTTCCATTCCCTCTTTAACTCCCCTCTCTATGTTATTGTCTCCCATTGGAACATAAAACTACTTGAGATCACCGTCTTTCTTTTTGCTTGACTTTATATTCCCTCTGCTTACTACACAGCCTGGCATATAGTAAGTGCTTAATAAATGTTTGTTGCCTACCCATATGTCCAATCCCCCTGGACCTCAGTTTCCCTAATGATGAAATTGGACTTTATGGCCTCGGTGGTTCCTTTCAGCTCTACATCTCCCTGGATCTGTGTCTTGCCTGCTGCCAGAATCCTAATGCTGTTTGCTGCCAGCCTCCCAGGACTTTTGGCAATTCTCTCCTGTGAGACATCCCTGACACTAATCAAATGTCTGGACTTGCTTGTATTATCGGCTGCTGGGAGACACGGCCCCATTACTTTCCTCCCCAGTAGGTTTAACTAGTCAATCCTAGTCTGGCCAGTCCAATTGCTGACCATGCCCTGATTCTAGCAGGGAAAGCTTTTCTTTTACAGGAAGTTCTCAACACAAATGTTTGAATATTAAATATTTCTTATATAGAAATAACCTCCCTAACTGGAGTTTCACTTCCTTACCAAGACTATCAGAATCCTTATCATCTCTCCATTACTGCCTGGAAATGCCCAGGTCATTTTCCTACTCTATAGTTTAATCAAACACATCTTTGTTGTTGCTCACACATGGCATTCTGTCTCCCAACTATGTGCCTTTGGATGGAGAACTCACAAGGAGGTCAGAAGAAGCATTACAAGAAGGCCCTTAAGGTCTCTCTGAAGGACTTTGGAATCCATTGTGAGACATGGGAGACTCTGGCATGGGACTGCTCAGCATGCCATGCCCCCATCAGAGAAGGTGCTGTGTGCTCTATAAGCAAAGCAGAATTGCAGTAGCTCAAAAAAATGTGAGATGTGCAAATTTAGAGACATCTCTGCTCCCAATGTTTATGTGGACTGTTTGTGCCTGATCTGTGGTAGAGGGTTTTGAGCTTGCACATTGGTCAGACCAGCCACAGTCAAACATAATGTACCTTGACCCCAACATAATGACCTCATTTTGGTCCTCTTCTAGCACCAAGGACAACAACCAATCAACCAACATGCCTTTGCATAGACTATTTCCCCAATGCCTGTAATGCACTCATTCTTCACCTCCACCTGTTTGAAGTTCTAGCTTCCTCTGCAGCTCAGCTCCCAGGTCTCATACCCCTCCACTTCCCCCCTATCCCCAAAATTACCTTTTTATTTCGCATACATTTTGTAAATATATCTATACATAGCTCTATCTATCTATCTATCTATCTATCTATCTATCTATCTATCTATCATTTAGACATTCTGTCTCAATAGAATGTTTCTTCAAAGCAGAGATTTTTATTTCTATTTTTGCATTCTCCAGCACCTGGCCTAGAACCTAGTAGAAACTTAGTAAATACTTGATCGTGGATCAGTTCCTGCTATTTCTGGAGTCTTAAGTCCCATTGAAATTGCTCCATGCAGAAAGTGGAGAGGAAGAATCCATAGCTCTGTTACTGAAGAGAGCTGTGTTCCCAGTGTGTCAAGTAGGAACTGGATGTGTTTTCATATAGAAACAATGTTAGGAAATAGTTTGGTTGGCAGAAGGGTGAGAGTGCTGGACTTGGAGTCAGGAGGACTGGAGTTGGAATACAAACACTCAGTTTAGCCTTGTGACTCTCAGGTTTGACTCACTTTCCTCATCTGTAAAATCTACCTCCCAGGGTTGTTGTGGGGATCAAATGAAATAATATTTTAAAAGTGCATTAAAAACTTTAAAGTGCTATACAAATGCCAGTTGTATGATTTTGATTATGGTTGATATGCTCATTTAGTATTCTCCTTTAGCTATACCAGGGACTCAATAGGATTTTGTGCATCAATTTAAAGAAGTTAACCATTGGAAAGGACTTTAGGAATCATTTAGTAGGACCCCTTTGTTACCATAGGCTATGGATTCCATGGAGGAATGCATTCCAAGTTCCAAACTAACTTACACAACATATATGCAATTTGGGGGCTCTCACCTGCTTGCTTAGACATCAGAAGCATTTTGGAGCTACTTGTCTTACCTTGTTGCTTTTTAGTTGCTTTAATGGAATGAGCAGACTGATTACTAGCCCTAGCATGGTATGACTCAGGTGAGTTCAGGGAAAAACCCTTGAGCTTGTACCATACACATACATCTTGTGACCTCACCTGGAATCCCTTACTCTGTTCTTTCGTGGAAACTTTCAGGTTCACAGCAGTAGGAGTTCCTCGATTCCCTGGAAACCCAGAATGCTTTGTAACTTTTGTGGAGACACCTAGTTGTTTTTCTTTTATCTTTTTTTGCTGCTTTTTGATTTTTGTAGGAGGAGTTTTTGGGGGAAGTGTGACAGAGGAACAGATCTTTGCAAGCATTAAGGGGGGGTATTAGCCTAGAGAAACTATAATTTTGGGTTGGGGATGAATTTAAGTTCATGCCCAACTAGCAGTGGGTAATCTGGATCCTAACACAAGACTGGTAATTTGGGGTGTGTCTAAGAACTGTGAATCACAGACACTGCTATAAACTCCAAGAGGACATTGAAAAGGAAGATATTCAAGGAAGAGGGCAATTGCTCTATTGAGTGAGATATCTAGAACAATGGATCCTTCCAAGGTCCCAAAAAGAAAGAAACTGCCTCCTACATAGAAAATACTAATGCCTATATCAAAATGTTGGCAAATTTTTTAGGATATAAAGAGACAAAAAGGGTGAGGGTTAATTCCTTTCAGTTTTGGGTGGATCATTTTGCACTTCGGGAAAGGGCAAAACCTGAAGATTTGGGGTTTTGAGTAGCTCATTTGCATATGAAAAGGTCAGGAAAGAAGAATAGCCAGTAGAGACACCTTTGCTCTCAGAGCAAGCATGGTCCCCGTACCTTTCCCTAAATCACTCATTTGCACAGAATGAAAGGAGAAACTAATATAAACAACTTGGTAATGTGGCACCCCAAAGCTGTTTTATGATTCTTTGACAAATATGATTATGACTTGGCCCACAGGTATGAAAATTTGGGAAATAAATGAATTTCCAGGAATTAGGGTGAAGCCTCTCACCAAGGGAACCTGTATCACTTTCTAGTCATCAAACAAACTTCATTCCTCATTCTCACCAGCCACCTCCCTCAACATTCCCACACCCAAATTCCAACCAATACCAGTGACCTCTTTTACTGTGCCCTCCAGAACGCCTGTTCCATAGGAAGCAAACTTCCTTATCCTGAATCTTTTCCTCCCCTACTCCTTCCATTCACTGGGTATTGCTGAAATCTGGCTTCCACCAGACAAAGCCTCTTTGGCCACTCTTTCCAGTACTGGTTATACCTTCACTCACTAGGCAATTCTTCTATACCTGCTTTATCAATTTACTCTCCCACTCTCCACAGTAGCCCTTCTAAACCTTTTTATCCCTACTTAAACTATCCTTGGCTCTTCATACCCCCACCCTCTCAACTAAGAACTTCGTTTCACATGTTACAGAAAAAATTGAGGCCATTTTCTGTGAACTTCCTCTTCTCCCCTGTCCCTCACCTCCTATCACTTAGGAGAAGGAGTATCTTCTCCTTCACTCCTGTCTGACATTATGAAGTGGCCTTACTCCTTTCCAAGGCTAACCAATCTACCTGCTCAAGCAATTCCAGTCCATCCTCTTTCCTCCAGCACACATCATCCTTGGTCTATCATTTGTTTTCAGCCTCTCCCTTTCTACTGGCTTATTCTTTACTGCCTACAAATATGCTTATGTCTCTCCCATCCTGAAAAACTGCCTCTTGATCTTTCCATCCCTGCTATCATCCTATATTTCTTCTGCCCTTGGTGGTTAAACTCCTTTAAAAGGTCATCCATAAAAGCTGCCTTTACTTTCTCTCCCTTTACTTTCTTCTTAACCTTTGACAATCACTTCCGACCTCATCATTCCACTGAAACTACTCTCTCTAAAGTTAACAATGATCTCATAGTTACCAAATTCAATGTCCTTTTCCCAATCCTTTATGGGTCAGCTAGTGTAGCTTTGTTGCTTGTATAGTGGGAGGTGGGGAGAGAGTGAAAGTGAGGTCAGCGTATTCATATGTCAATTCAGGTGTCAATTCATAGTTTTTTTAACTTTATTTTGGATTTTGGGTATCCTAGACCATGGAGACAGCTGAAATTGCTTTATCTTTATCGTATCAGTTCCGTTTTTAGAGAGATTTGAAATGTGGGTATTGGAGAAAATGTTCATCTTATTGATCAAGTGACTCAGAAGTCCTGGGTGGAACATTATATAACTATTATTCTTGTTTTGCCTTTTTGGTAAATGAATTTGATTAAGAATTCACTGAGTCAACCAGTTGATTTAAAAAAAATTATTATAATTGGTTTTAGCCTCATCTATAAAATTGGGATAATAAAAGCACCTACTTATAAGTAATAAATAAAAGCACAAGGTTGTTATGAGGATCAATGAGATGGCATAAGTAAAGTGTTTGCAAATCTTTAAAGCACAATATAAATGTTGTTATTACTATTGCTACTGTGAGATGGATGCAGTGTGACAGGAAGAGATGTAGTTGCAAGAGAGTTCACTAAAAATTGAGGGATAGTGCCAATGAATCCTTTAAAAAAAATAAGTGAGACAGAGGAGAAGGAAGTTCAAAGATACAGGGCAGTGTCGAAACTATTATCTTAAATTTTACATATCCAAAAAATCTGAGTTAGAGGTTCACAGTTTTATGTGTAGTACCCTTTTCTTTCCCTTCTTAGTATAAATAAAATATTCCTAATGGTCAAAAAGAAATTTTTTAAAAAGAGGGTCCTACATATACTAAAATATCCATAACTGTACTCTTCTTCTTCTTTTTCTCCTCCTCCTCCTCCTCCTCCTCCTCCTCCTCCTCCTCCTCCTCCTCCTCCTCCTCCTCCTCCTCCTCCTCCTCCTCCTTCTTCTTCTTCTTCTTCTTCTTCTTCGAGGGCAATTGGGGTTAAGTGACTTGCCCAAAGTCACATGGCTAGTAAGTGTGTCAAGTGTCTGAGGCTGGATTTGAACTCAGGTCATTCTGACTCCAGGTCAGGTGCTCTATTTACTGTGCCACCTAGCTGCCCCATAACTGCACTCTTTATGCTAGAAGAAAACAGGGGAAAAAATCACCATCAATTTTAAAATTACTGAAGAAACTGGGTTGTATGAATGTAATAGAACCACAAGAAGTGATAAATAACTAAAAGAAATTTAGAGAAACATTGTAAGCCTTGTAAATCTGATGCAGAAGAAAGTAAATGGAAGCATGGAAACAATATACACATGGATTATTATAAAATAAATGAAAGGAACCCAAAAACCAAAGCTGAATAATGTGTAATTGTAATGACCAGTTTTGGCCACAGAGATCAGGGGAAATTTAATTCAACAGATAACATTTGATCTTATTCCTGTAGTCTAGATAAGATGAAAGGATTTAGAGCTTAAAGGGGACTTGGCCCAAGCAAATACCAGAACCAGTACTTGAAAGCAGTGTTCTGACCTTCATATCCAGGCCTCTTCCCACTATGCCATGCTGCTGGAGGACATTCCAGACATAGAAAATGGAACAAGCAAAGGTATAGAGATAGTACAATTTAAGAAATGTATTTGGGATAGCCATTAGTCCCTCTTGGCTCCTTGCAGAATATGTGATTAGTAGAAGCATCAGATAAGACTGGAAAGAGCAATGAGAGTCAGATTGTAAAGGATCTCAAATATATTTTTTACGGTCAACCAACAAATATTTATTGGTCATCTATACTATATATGTGCTATGGACAATACAAAAAGGATATGGTGTCCTTGAGTTCATTCAACTCAATGAACAAACATTTTGCATAATGTACCTGCTTCCGAAAATGTGCTAGAAATAATTTCTTTCAAAATAATCAACAGAATGATAGTATTCCATCAGTAAGGAGTCTTATGTCTTGGGAATCTTTTGCACAAAATTGCAGTTAGC
Source organism: Gymnobelideus leadbeateri (assembly GCA_011680675.1). Classification (NCBI taxonomy): domain Eukaryota; kingdom Metazoa; phylum Chordata; class Mammalia; order Diprotodontia; family Petauridae; genus Gymnobelideus; species Gymnobelideus leadbeateri. The sequence continues at coordinate 381,594 of WOXC01009153.1, forward strand.
CAGCACAGTATACAGTGCACCAGATTTAAAGTCAAGAAAATCTGGATCCATATATAGTTTCAGACACTTACTAGCTGTGGGACCTCAGGTGAGTCACTTAAATCTATAACTCAGGCTCTTCAAATTGGGATGACAACAGCACCGACAGCCCGAGGGTTTTGTGAAGATTTAAAAGGTTAATGTCTGTAAAAAAAAAAACTCCTAAGTGCTATGTAGCTGTGAGCTAGAATTAGTTTTTCAAAGGTCATTCCCTCTAGTAGGGAGATTCTGCCTTTGGATGTTGCCAGAATTATCTGAGGATTTGAAAGATGGTGGTGTGGAGGAAAGATATCTGAATTTGGAGTTAGATTTCCTAAGTTTGAATCTCAATGCTTCACTTACTTCTTGAGTGACCTTAGGCAAGTTACTGTTTCATCATTTGTAAAATGAGGGGATTGAACTACATGATCTCCAATGACCCTTCTGGCTATACATCTGTAATCTAAGGCCCACACTGAGATTCCTCTTTGGAAAGAGAGACAGGAAGTAGGAGGGGTTAGAAAAGTGGGATAGGGGTGGCTAGGTGGTGCAGTGAATAGCACACCTGCCCTGGAGTCAGGAGGACCTGAGTTCAAATCCAGCCTCAGACACTTAAGGCTTACTTATGTGTGACCTTGGGCAAGTCACTTAACCCCAATTGCCCAGTCTTCCTCCTTCCAAAAAGAAAAAAGAAAGAAAAGTGGGAGAACAAATTGGGTGGGTATTACCTCTAACACACACACACACACAAACACACATAGAGGCAAAATAACTGATCAAATTAAAGGTGGGCAGGATTATGATGATCCCTTATTGTTAAATCCAGTGGCCTTTTCTCAATCCTCATTTGTGACCTTTCTATATGTTTTTGATACTATTGACCTCCTAAATGCTCTCTCTCTCTCTCTCTCTCTCTCTCTCTCTCTCTCTCGTGTGTGTGTGTGTGTGTGTGTGTGTGTGTGTGTGTGTGTGTGTGTGTGTGTGTGTGTATGATACAGCTCTTCCCTGGTTTTCCTTCTGCATCCTTATTTTATACTCTTCTTTCCTAGAGCTTTATGTATATCTCACCCACCAATTATAAGTGTCCCTAAGGCTCTCTCTTTTCTTTACTCTGTATACTTTTTCATTTGGTTAGTTCACCAGCTCCCATGGGTTCAATTGTCATCTCTATGAAGATGATTCTAGATGTCCAGTCCTAATCTCTCTCCTGAGCTACAGGTCCATACTACCTCCTACCTATAACACATTTGGGGTAGCTAGGTGCTGCACTGGATAGAGCACTGGACTTAGAATGAGGAAGAACTGAGTTCAAATCTAGCCTCAGACACTTACCATCTGTGTGACCTGGGCAAGTCACTGAACCCTGTTTGTCTCAGTTCCTCATCTGTATCTGTAAAATGAGCTTGAAAAGGAAATGGCAAACTACTACATTGTCTTTTCCAATAAAGTCTCAAATGGGGTCACAAAGAGTTGGACACAACTGAACAGTTTAATGGCGATTTGGGGGAAGCTAAGTGGCTCAGTGGATAGAGCATTGGACATAGAATCAGGAAGACATCTTCTTGAGTTCAAATCTGACCTCAGACACTTCCTAGCTGTATGACCCTGGGCAAATCACTAACCCCATTTACCTCAGTTTCCTCATCTGTAAAATGAGCTGGAGAAGGAAATGACAAACCACTCCAGTATCTTTGCCAAGAAGATCCCAAATAGGATCATAAAGAGTCAAACAAGACTGAAATGTCTCAACAACATTAGACATTTTGACTTGAATGTCACATAAGTAACTCAAACTCAGAATAATCAAAGTAATACTCGTTATCTTTTCCTCAAATCCTTCCCATCTATTGAACTTCACTACTGCTGCCAAGGGCATCACCTTTCTTCCGGTCACCCATGACTCCTTACAAGCATTCACCTCATCTCCACTAATCTCATCCATGTCCACCATCCTAAATGAGGTCCTCATCACTTCTAGCCTAATCTTCTGCAACTGATCTCCCTGCCAAAACTCTTTTGCCAGTCTAATTAATACTTCATATATTTACCAAAGTGATTTTCTAAAAGCTCTGGTCTTTGGGAACATATCTATGCCATCCTTCTATTTGGTAATTAGTAATTAATTTTACTAATACCGTTACCATAATACTATTACTATAAATTTACAATTACCACTAGTAATTGGTGACTCCCTATTACTTTTAAGAAAAAAATATTAACTCCTCTGCCAGGCACCTTCACTAACTGGTCCCTTCTTACCTTCCCAGTCTTTATGTACCTCACTCCCCTTCCACCCACTCTACAATCCAGTCATATTGGTCTGTTTGCAGTTCATCACACATCATTCTTCATTTCCTCCCTCCAAACATTGCTCTAACTCTCCCCTGTCATTTGGATGCTTTCTCTCTTCTCTTCTGTCTCTTAGAATTCCTGACTTCCTTGAACTTACCTGGAATGCCTCCTCCTGCACGAGGCCCCTCCTGTTCTCCACACATCCCCTGTAAGGTTACCTTGTAATTATTACAGGTTTTGTACAGACAGTTCTCATTTCACCTAAGTGAACCATTCTGGAGACCTCTATGTAAGTGATTGCTATATAATGCTAATTTGCCTATAGACATGGGGAAAGGAGGGAGGGAGGCAGGACAGAGGCTGCCTATGTATGGAGGGACTGGCCCCAAGCTGGGTACAGGGTTCAAGGAGCCAAGACAGAGATCAGGAGGAGGAATACAGGGGGTAGGGCCAGCCACTTTGGGGCCTGCTCTGAGCCCACAGATAGGAGAAGACAGACAAGCAGGGTGGGGACAACTGGGGTACCTGAGCAAGGATTAGGAAACAGATGCCAGACATGCCTGTGGGCCAGCAGAGCAAGGTCTCCTCTCTAGGCATTGGGATGGTCCCTCTGTATCTGTTCTGCTTTCAGTTGATGGATATTTTCAGGGTTTTTTGGGGGGTGGGGCAGGCTAGGAGGCCTGGGAGTGGCCAAGCTGAGGGTCAGGAGTGGAGAGGGGGCAAAATACTGTACAGTAAAATTGATGTGGGTGTTTTTTTGGAATGCAGATTTCTTTCAGAATTCTTTACATAAAGGATATAATGTAAGAACTGTCAGTATATAATGTGAAAATATGTTTAATAAGAATGTATATGTAGAAACTATATCAAATTGTAGGCTGTCTTGGTGAAGGAGGTAGGAGGGAGGGGGAAAATATTTAAAACTTTATGGAAGTAAGTATTGAAACTAAAAGTAAATAAATTTAGAAAAAGAACTCAGTATATCTCTACTTATGTACGTGTCATCTTCTGCATTAGAATATAAACTCTTGAATCCGGGGGCAGAGCCAAGGTGGTGGAGTAGAAACAGCACTACCAAGGTACTCTCCCACCAGACCACTTCCAAACCATTTAATAGGGGACTCTGAAGAACTTCTGGAGCCCCAGCACCCACAGAACGACACAGAGAAGCTAACCTCCCGCTGAGGACAGCCGGCAGCAGGGAGTGGCCGGTGCAGTGCTCTGAGAGCCAACAGCGAAGCACGCAGGGAGCCAAGCCTAGGTCCATGTGAGCCTTGGTTTTAGCCCCAGGGTGGCCAGGCCAGCAGCCGGCTGGAGGGACCCCAGAACACCAGCAGCTGTGGCGATTTCAGAATTATCCAGAATTATCAATACAGACATGCTTAGGACAAAGTGAGAGGTTAGTGCCCTATGGACTTTGGGACCAGTATTTGGGGAACGCATCGGCTTCCTCCCCTGGGGGCTAGAAGCCGCTGAGGAGACAAGGCACACTCGCCATTTTGCAGCTCCAGTGGCGGCTTCAGCTCCTGGCCTGTGAACTGTAGGGAGATCCATCGATCAGTCTTGGGGGTTAATTGCTCTTGCTTTAACCTGCTTGGATCTGGATTGTGATCTGGGGGGGATGTCTGGGGTGGGTATCCAACTTGCCAGAACCAGAAGTTGTGAAAACCCCAACGTTCAGGGTGGAAGCTCCCCTGTTTGGTGGCAGAGCCCTACTGTGGCAACAAGCCCAAAAGTCAAGTAATTAAGTGGCAACATGCCTAGGCAAAGGAAAAAAAATAAACAGAAAATGCAAGATTAGACTCCTATTTGGGGGGCAAAGAGGATCGAAGCATGGAACAGGAGGAGGACTCTGAGGTCAGAAATCCTGCACCAAAAGCCCCAAAGGAAAATATGAGCGGGTTACAGGACAGAGAGGACCTTAAGAAGGATTTTAAAAATCAAATAAGAGAAGTGGAGGAAAAATTGGAAAGAGAAATGAGAAGGATGCAGGAAAAGTATGAAATGAGGGTCAACAGCCTGACTGAGGAAAATAACACCTTAAAAAATAGACTAACTCAAATGGCAAAGGAGACCCAAAAGGGCAATGAGGAGAAGAAGGACTTTAAAAATCAAGTAAGAGAAGTGGAGGAAAAATTGGGAAGAGAAATGAGAAGGATGCAGGAAAAGTACGAAATGAGGGTCAACAGCCTGACTGAGGAAAATAACACCTTAAAAAATAGACTAACTCAAATGGCAAAGGAGACCCAAAAGGGCAATGAGGAGAAGAAGGTTTGAAGATCATGTGTGTATTGTAGTAAAAATTGGGAAGAGTAATGAGAATGATGCAGGAAAAGTATGAAATTATGGTCAATAGCATGTGTTATGAAAATAGTATCTTAAAAAATAGACTAACTCAAATGGCAAAGGAGGCCCAAAAGGGCAATGAGGAGAAGAATGCCTTAAAAAGCCAAATTTGGTGGAAAAGAATCTCAAAAGTTCACTGAGTAGATTAATTCCTTCAGAGTTAGACTGGAGCAAATGGAAGCTAATGACTTTATGAGAAATCAAGATGCTGTTAAACAGATCCAAGCAAATGAAAGAATAGAAGGCAATGTGAAATATCTTATGGGAAAAACCACTGACCTGGAAAATAGATCCAGGAGAGATAATTTAAAAATTATTGGACTACCTGAAAGCCATGATCAAAGAAAGAACCTAGAAATCACCTTCAAGAAATTCTCAAGGAAAATTGCCCTGATGTTTTAGACCCAGAGGGCAAAATAGAGGTTGAAAGAATCCACAGATCACCTCCTGAAAAAGATCCCCAAAAGAAAACTCCCAGGAATATTATAGCCAGGTTCCAGAATCCCCAGATCAAGGAGAAAATACTACAAGCAGCCAGGAAGAAACAATTTCAATATTGTGGAAACACAATCAGAATAGCCCAGGACCTGGCAGCTTCTACACTGAGGGATTGAAGGGCATGGAATATGATATTCCAGAGGGCAAAAGAGCTGGGAATGAACCCAAGGGTCACCTACCCAGCAAAACTGAGTATTTTGTTTCAGGGGAAAATATGGTCATTCAGTGGAATAGAGGACTTTCAAGCATTCTTGAGGAAAAAACCAGAGTTGAATAGAAAATTTGACATCCAGACACAAGAAGCAAGAGATGCCTGAGAAGGTAATCAGGGAAAAGAAATCAAAAGGAACTTATCAAAGTTGAACTATTTACATTCCTACATGGAAAAACAATAACTGTGACTGATGAAACCTTCCTCAGTATGAAAATAGTGGAAGAAGGGTATATGGTCACATGAATACATATATGAATGTGTATATATGTTTACAGTTATACATGAATAGAGGGCATAGGTTGAATTTGGTGGGAAGAGATGATACTTAAGGGGTGAAGTTATGAGGTGAGAGAGGAAAGTGGCAAGTGGAGATGGGGAGAGACAGGGTAGGGTAAACTATTTCATGTAGAAGAGGCAAGGGGAAGTGGCTGCAGGGGAGGGGAAGAACAGGAAAGCAAAAAGGCAAAACCATGTTCTCACTGAATTTGGCTCAGGGAGAGAATGACATACATACTAAATGGGATATCTCACCCTGCAGCAGAATAGGGGGAAGGGGGATGAGAGGGGGGATGATGGAGGGGAGGGCATTCTGGGGGAGGGGAGGTTGGAAGTACCCACTATAGAAGAGGGACAGGATCAAAGTAGGGAATGGACCAGGTGGGGGGTGGGATGGGTGGGAGGGAATTATAAACAGCCTTGTACAATATATCTACTACGGTAATGTTCTGCATAGCTATACATGTACAACACATACTGAATTGCTCATCTTCCCAGAGGGAATGGGTGACAAGGGAAGAAGGGAATGGATCTGAAATTTGAAGTTTTAAAATTAAATGTTTCAAATATATATACATACTATTATTAATACTATTTTGCATGTAATTGGGAGATAAGATGTTCAGGCATTGGGGCACAGAGATTCACCTAACCTTAATGGTAAAGTCAAAGGGGGTATGGGAGAAGATATGGGAGAGAGCAGATTGGATGAGGGGATATCTTGTGGGACTGCTATTCTGGGGTGGTGGGTAGGGGAAAATGGGGAAAAATTGTAACTCAAAATCTGGTGGAAATGAATGATGTAAACCAGAAGTTAATAAAGCATTTGTTTAAAAATTAAAAAAAAAGAATGTAAACTCTTTGAGGGTAAGTACTGTGTGTTTCACTTTTTTCTTTACATGCACAGAGCTTAGCACAGGGGTTGGCATGATTGGGTGACTATTTTATTTGCGATATTAAAAACATTTTGTGCTTGTATGGTTTCTCTCAGAGAATCTTCAAGTACTTTAAAATATATGCATTACCTGGGGATTTTTCCACATCTCTAAAATTTAAGAGTTGAACTAGATGAATTCTGTTGTTTCCTCAAGCACAATCATTCTATTGCCTGTGAGTAATAGAGTTACAGTTCATTGCTAACTACCCAAATTATTATTATTATTATTTTGCTGAGGTATCAATCTAAAACATTCCTGTATGATAGTCATTTGTTTTAGGTGGTGTTCACTTTAGCAGAGGGAGCAGTGGAAAGCTACTGACCCATATTCTTCCTACATTTCTAAGATAATTCTTTGCAGACAAGAATTTACAATTGTAGTTATAGTCCAAAAGTTTTTTTTTCTACAAATAAGTGACATTAACTTTTGAGTGATGGGTTGATGCCAAGCCATTGGTGAAGTGGTGTATGAGAGAAGGCATTCCCAATGTTCACCCCTACTGATAGATACACAAACACAATTTCCATTTTAAAAATAGTTTAGCCACCTGAGCTGAACATGCATAGCCTTGCACACGCATAATTCCCAGTGATTCCAAAATGCTGTATAAACATTAACTAATTAATCCTCATGACAACATAGGGAAGCCTTGAAATACCCCGGAGTTAGAGCAAATCACTTGGGTATCAGCCCTGGCTTATTTTTAAGAACCTTCTTTCTAGGCTTTACCTGTTCCATTTCATTACAAAAATAGGAAAGTGTCAGGTCAAGCTGCCTTGTTTGATTTACTTTGGGTTTTATTTTAAATGCAATGCCTTATTGCTAATTACATGTCCTCTGGCCTATAATACAACACTTAGGCAACAACTTATATGCCTCTATCAAGGCAGGACTAGAGACAACACTAGGAATGATATATGGTTTTCACTGATTTGTTGGTTTGACCAAATTACCCAGATCAACGTACTTTAGAGGGCTGGCTCCCATCTTCTTTGGCGTCATTGACACTATGGTTTTTCAATTGAGCATGAGATACATTTTAGCTGATATTAATTGTCATAAAGTACATATTTATTTAAAACATTTAAGTGAATTAAAATTCATTTGGACTCATCAATATTTTGAGAACTTCTCAACATGCTTTGTAAGGGTGTCAAAAAAGTGGGGTTGGGGATCGCTGCTTGCAAATCAGGCTACCAAATGCCTCAACCCACCGATATTCCTTAACTAGGAGATAATCAAGCAGAGAAGCACAATAAATTAAAAAAAAAATCCACAAGTTAAATAAAATACCAACAAACCCACTGAAGATACTCCCACTTTATGGAGCTTTACCCATAGTGTTATTTATGCCCAGTGTTTTAGTAACTATCCATCTACCCAAGTCCTACTGTAACTGAAACTTCTTCATGGCCTGGAGATGACCTTGGGGTCTTGAAGGCCATCCTAGTAGAGCTTAAGCTATGGAAGGTTCTACCAAAGTGGAAAAGCTTCAAGTAGGGGTCTGGCACATCTTTTGTCCAAGCATCAAGCCAGTTAAGTTTGGAGAGGCTCATTACCATGTTGACTAAGAGGATGGATTTTTCAGTCATTCAAAGGTCAAAAATCATCTACTAGGTTATAGAGTGGGTTATAATCTCTTTTAGTAGAGGGAGTATTCCACTTAGGAGACTGTAGATCTTTGGAGTATCAATCATAGTATCTATATGAACATAATTTCCCGTTTCTTGCCTCTGAAATTTTTCCTGTCGATAAACTTTTCAGTGTGAGATCTTTGGAAAATATCTCAATTGAGACTTAATGAAAGTTAGTACTTTTTAAGCATTTCATCCTGTGATACTCCCTCATCCATTCTGTCACTTCTCCCAACCAGTCGGGGTTGATGTATAACAGGGCCAAGAATATATAGAGGTAGAACAGGTGGCATTGTCTTCATGCCAAAAGCCATTCCCCCCTCCCCCCAACTATTTTGATTTTTGAAGTTAGCAGCATAAAATAAAAAAAAAATTAAAAGAATGAATATAATCTTTCAGATTAAAGCACTGTCTTTTAGAAGAAAGACCCTTATTTTGTTTAACTATGTTATATGGAAGGAATAATACAGAAACTCATTGATAATCCACAGGGCACATTGGACTGGACCTGTGGTTTCACAGGTGAAGTGAAATCTCTGAATAGGAAATTACCTTTACTGATGCAGATCAGCATTTGCTTTCCAATTTATAATCACAGTGTCACTTGGAAGTCCTGAGAGGTTAAGTAATATGACCAGGGACACATGATCAGCACCAGCGCTTATCCTGACATTGAAGTTACCACTTTCCTATATGTCACATTGAACACATGAGATCAAGTTAATTAAATTATTAAACCATCACCTGGAGTTTAGTGCCCTCAAACTGTGGACGTGGATCAAATAGGAAGGAAATTTGATAGATTTGATAGGAAGGAAAGGCTTAGGAATGATTGACAGTTTGGGGTGGAAAGAACCAGGTCTGAGTGAGGCACTGGGCATCTGGTAGTGGCAGTGTGATATTCCTGGTCAAGGCAATTTGGGAAGACGGAAAGAGGGACATATCAATAGGCAGGATTGATGATTTAGTGGTAGAATTTTTGCCTCCCAGGTGGAAGCTCCATGCATGTGCCTCAAGTGAAGCAACATGGTGACAGGGTACTGAAATTGAATTTAGGAAGACCTGAATTCAACTCCAGCCCTAGATATTGATAGTTACTTTGTGAACATGGGTCTCAGTTTGCTCATTTACACAATGGAGAGTTTGGACTTTATGATCTCCAAAGTTTTTTCTAGCTCTAAATCTCTAAATTAATCCATGGAAGCTTATGGGATCACCAAGCTAGGTCACACATACACACATATATACATATACATACATGCATACAAATAAGTTCATATATAATGTGTGACCTAGTTTGGTGATTTCATCTCATATGTATATATAATCACATATATATTATATATGTGCATATATATGCATGCATATATATGTCAAGAGGGATGAGCATTGAGAAAAATTATTAGAATTGGGAATTAAGAGATGATTGCTAATTTAGCAAAAGCTGTTCCAGTTGAATGAGGATGATAGAAAACCAGGCTGCTGAGGATGTAGAAATAAATGACAGGAGAGAAAATGGAAGCACTTAGAGTAAACTACTTTCTCAAGGAGTTGAGCCATGAAGGGGAAGAGAAATATAGGATGATAGTAGGGAAGATGAGATTACATGAGAATTTTTTTTTTTAAGAATGGAGAGATAGGGACGGCTAGGTGGTGCAGTGAATAGAGCACCAGCCCTGGAATCAGGAGGACCTGAGTTCAAATGTGGCCTCAGACACTTAACATTTATTAGCTGTGTGACCTTGGGCAAGTCACTTAACCCCAATTGCCCTGCCTTCCCTACTCTAAACAACAACAACAACAACAACAACAACAACAACAAAAAGAATGGGAGAGATACAGATTTGTTTGTGGGCGGGAGGGAAGGAAGCAGTGGATAAGAAAAGTCTGATGATTAGAGAGTGGGGATGATGGTGAGGAAAATCTGCTGGACACAATGGAAAGGGACGAGATCAAGGGGACACGTGGAGAGATTCACTTTGGTAAGGAGAAAGGCCACATCTTCCTATGAGGTAGGAGTAAATGAGGAGAGAGTGGAGGATATTTGAGTGATCTGAGAAGTGTAAAAAGGGAGAAAGAGGAGATCACAGTCAATGGCCCCAATTCTTTCAGTAAAGTATGAGGCCAGGTCTCTACTTGAGAAGGTTAAGGAAAAGTGCTATGGGAGACTTAAGGAAGTTTTGAAAATAGCCAATATGGTGAGTGGCAATTTGTGAGAAGTCAAAGGATTGCCTGGCTGAGGTGAGGCTTCACTTGTGTAATGTAAATGTGTAGAGCATCCAGTCAGCATAATTTCATTGATTTCTCCAGCTCTATTTAGCTACAAATGAATAGGAATAAAAACAGTAGTGGGAGAGATACAGGGTTGGCATTTGAGAAGATAGGATAGGACAAAGGGGCAAGGGATGCAAGAGTAGAATGTTGAGCTGAACGGAGATGGGGAAAGGAGATTGAGATGGACTGTAGGCAGCATAGCCTGAGAAAGCCATGAGGAGTGGAAGGAGAGAAAATCGAGGCTTAGATGAAGAATAGGGTTGGGGCCATAAGGCAGAAGGAAAGATGGGATGCTAAAAGATTATCATGATTAGACACAGGAATTTCAGCGTTCATGAACGTGGAAGTAGAACAGGGGTATGGCCATTTGAGGCATAAGAGGGGAATAGGTTATGGGAACTGAGTAGACCAAGAAACTGGGAAATCGGGTCTTTTGAAAAAAAATATCAACAGGTATGTTGAAGTCCATAATTTAAGGACATTACTTGGGGTGGAAAGACTTTGGATTAGGCCCTGAATTCATTAAGAACGGAAGGAGAATGACCTGGTGATAGACAGACAACGTCCTCTAGGATATGGATTGAATGATAAATTTGGGTAGCATGAAGCCAGAGGAGAAGAGGTTGCTGAATGATAGTGTTAGAGGAAGAATCTGGAAGGCGCAGTATGGAATAAGGGGTATGCCAGTTGCTCTAACATAATCATTGAGTGAGGGGTATGAAAGTATAACCAAAGGTTATAAAAAGGTGGGTAAGGATGCAAAGTCCACAGAGGGGAGCCTGGTCCCAGAGAATGCTAGAAGATGTAAGATGTAAAAGAGGTGAAGGTTTGGGATGAAAGCACATCTGTTAAGTATGGAACAGCCATTGCAGAGAGCACAGTGGAAGGGGTGGGCAAGGAGAGATGTAAAGGTAGAATAACAGCCCTAGCTAGCATTTATATAGCACTTTAGGTTTGAGAAACACTTTCCAAAAATCATCATTTTATTCTCTCAATAACCCTAGGAGCATGTGCTGGGATGATTCCTATTTTACGAATGAGGAAACTGAGGCTTATGGAGGGTTGGTGGTTTGCTCAAGGTCACACAGCTAGTGAATATATAAGGCAAACTGAATTCAGGTCTCTCTCCCTCCAAGTCCAGCACTCCATCCACTGAACCACTTAGCTGCCTCAACAACATATTGGATTGGGTATGGGAGAGGGCTTGTACATCAGCAGCTGGGTATAGGTATATGCTGGGAGGATATGGGCATATGCTAACCATTGAAAATGAGTCCAGGAAGCATGACAGGGACTGGAGAGAGGTCTGTTGAGTGAGGAAGGTGATTAGACATTTATGGTCCTCTGTCTATATTGTGTCTTGGGGGCATCAGGAGCATCAGCTCACAGAAGTCAGTAACAGGTTGAAGTCAGGTGTGGGAGAATAGGTCTGGAAGGCAGAAGGCAGTGTTGTGGCTGAAGTTTGTGGGGACAAGGATGGAATTTGGGAGCTGGATGGTGGAATCTGATCCCGAGAAAGGACTGATATGTGAAAAAAGCAACGAGGAATCCTTCATAATGGTCCAACTTGGATCGGGAAGATTCAGTTCAAGTCTGCCTCTAATACCCAAGAGCTTTGTGATTCCGGGCAAATCATTTAATCTCTAAGCTCCCAAACAACTCTAAAGCTATAAGCTACAGATGAGTTGTCCAGTTGTTGATCTGCTTTGGGAAAGAGAATTTTCTCATCAGGAGTTCCCTATGCTGATGAAATCACTGGTCTGGACCAAAAAAAAAATGTGAAAGGCACTGTCAGGCACTGGAGATACAAAGCAAAATTCCCCCACAATAACCCACAAAGACAGTTTTTGTTAAAAAAAAAAAAACAACAAACCACAAACAGAAACAGAATTCTTGTTCTCAAGGAGCTTATATTCCAATGGGTGGTTACACATAGTTAAGTGAATTAAAGTAGTTCCTCAAGGGGACCACCTTAAAGGGGACATTTCCCCATTTTGGAATACAGTGGACCAAAGCACACAAAAACTGAATCTTTATTATTGCTGTTTCCTTTCTAGGTTAGAATGAATTTGAATGGACAGGTTCCAAAAATGAACAACCAGTCTATTGAGAGCGACCATTCCCAACCATTCTTTGCTAAAAACAGAAACACATAGAATATTTCCCAGATATGTATATCTCAACATTAGTATTTTCCATATCCTCTTGCACACAGATGTACTTGAAAGAAACATCTTCTTAACTGGCCTGTGTATAGTCCGATGTTTCATCTTGAGTTTTAAAGAAACAAACCAGAACTTCAACAGCGAGATGAATGTCATCTTGGGAGGCTGCATTCTATTGCAGGGATGATTCCATTGCTTAAGACATTTTGGGAACTCTTCTTTGGGAATTGTCTTCAGAGTAATGCCACTTTTTTTCTTACTCCAAATGGTATTATCTAGTTCACTTATTTCAGTTATGATTTAGGATTATTTCCTGGAATCAAATCCACTCTCTAAGAACAGATAAGGGTATTCACCACCACACAGCATCAGCTCTGACGACAACTCAAAAAGAAGAATCCAAGAAAGGTTTTGATCAAGAGCAGCAGCATTTGGCAAAAGTATCTGGTTCTTCAAGGGGACCACCTTAAAGGGGACATTTCCCCATTTTGGAATACAGTGAACCAAAGCACACAAAAACTGAATCTTTATTATTGATGTTTCCTTTCTAGGTTAGAATGAATTTGAATGGACAGGCTCCAAAAATGAACAACCAGTCTATTGAGAGCAACCATTCCCAACCCTGGCTTTGTGACACCCTGGTTTATCTCCAATGATCTCAAAGCATATTAAGAAATTTATAAAATATTCTCAGGTTCAAATGAATTTTAGTCCACTTGAATTTTTGAAATTAATTCATGTCTTATTCAGTAGCAATGACAATGCATCCAACACTAAAAAAATCAACAACATCCATAACAAAAAAACAACTTCAAAATAATATAATGTGTCATTACTCCATTATTCTAAACTAAACTATCAACCCACCATGATCTGAGTAATTTGGTCAAACCAATAAATTAAAGTACTTTTCTATTCAAACTTTTCATCATTTGTTATTCTTGCTTCATTAGACAGATGACCATTTTCATGAATTAGAATGTGGCCACCAATCTCATCTTGCTTTTAGGAAAAGACATGCTGAAGTCAGAAGAATGTTCTTGTCAAACAATCTACACTCAGTTCTTGTATAGGTGCATGTATACTCTTCTTGTACTAATAGTGTGACACTACCAGTCATCCAGTCAATCTTCCTCCCTACCACCCACAAAATATATATTTGGTGGGGAGGAGTGAGTTATAACTAACCATATATGCTCTACAGCTGGCCACTGTAGAAGCAGCAGACCACTTATAAATACAGGATATCATCTCTAAGTTCTCAGAAGGCAAGGCCATCAGGAAGATGGTTCTACTTGCCAGCAAAGCCAACAGGTGATGAAGTTTGCCCATTCATTCGACTGGTTAGTACTAGTCTAGTAGATGCATTTCATTGTTTGTTGGTTAGCATCTCTACATATGTGGCTAGCTCAGCTCCTTGAGACTATCTAGTGCAAATGACTCTGATCCTGACCTATATTTGTGGGATTGACATTTTGGACCACAGCTACAAGGGACAGTGTCCTTAACACAATCATACTTCAAATTCAGCCCAGGCTGATTGCCAATATGGATGGAGAACACTTCCCTAGGATTTGCTTGTTGGTGAAGCTATCCTCTTGGAAGCCCCATCTATCAGAGAGATGATACTGTGCAGTTCCTCTGATGCTCCTACCACTGCCAGGTGGTCTATACAGCAGTCATGATGAGTTTGGACTCTCTAAGCAGTACTACAGTGACCAGCAATACTATAGTCCTGGAATCAGATAAAGACAAGGGGCTGTTATTCAAGTGTGAAATCATTTATTAAAGGGACCTGCACAAGGGCACAATAGTTACTTCCAAACAACTATTTGCCATAGTGTTCTGTAGATGATGATGATGGTACAGTTGTGTAGCAGTTTTAACTTTTCACAGCTTTTACCTCTATAACATTATAATCAGAATCATCTGTTCTTTCATTAGGACTCAATTTGGGTGTCATAGAGACATCACCTTAGAATGTTTGATTGAAAACAATAGTTGAGCATTCATATAGTGCTTGGAGTACTGACCTTACTAATCATCACTCCACTAAGTAAGTAGTATAAGCATTACTATCCTGACTTTCCAGATGAGGAGATTGAGGATTGGAGAGGGTAAATGACTTGGCCATGGCCACAGGACTTGACTCCTGGTTCCAGCAATCTTTCCCATTATGCTCCCCACTGAATAATAAGGGTGACAGATCTGGAACTGGAAGAGATATCAGAAGTTTGATAGAGTTCAGCTCCCTCATTTTACAGATGAGGAAACTGAGATCTAGGGAGGGAAAGTGATCAAGGTCACACAGGAAAGACTACAGGTAGAATTTGAACCCAGATTTCCAGATTCCAATACTATGCTCTTTTTTTTTACCAGTGGGGAGGGGGGGAAATCTATGGATTATTCCAACAGGCATAATAATTCTGCTATGATTATCAGACCTCAAGTGAAGATTAATGAAAGAGTTGACAAAGCAATATATATATATATATGTATATATACATATATACACACAAATATATATGAAATTAAAGGTATATCGTACATATATTTAACAGCATGTCATAGATGCATAGACATACTTATATATGTGTGTGTGTGTGTGTGTATATATATATATATATATATATATATATATACATGTACACACACATTTATATGAAATCAAAGGTATTTAAAGAATAACCAGTGCAACATATAGACAGACCGACAAATCCTGGCCAACAGATGAGACAGTCTATGTACTTCTACTACTAATATAGTAGAACTTTCTGATGGAGTGATCATACATACAGGAACAACCCCAGGTCAAAGAGCTAAAGCAAACATAGACATTGAGAAACATAAAATTTATAAGCCTGTTATTGGTGACTTGGCAGTTTCATATGCAGAAGTCTGGTGAAAATGTATAAAATGTATATCTTAATCAATAATCAGTTGTTGTAATGACCAATAAAGTGCATATTGTCATCAATTTATATTAGGTTTTCTGAGTTTTGAAAATAACTAACAGTAACATGTAGAGAGGCAGAATGATTACAGTGGCAGTTCTTGGAGTTAGGAGGACCTAGGTTCAAGTATGCCCTCTGACTCCAATAGATTACCAGCCCCTTGAGGGCAGGTATGGTTTCATTTTTATCTTTGTGTCTCCAGAGTTTAACATAGTGCCTAGAAAATAGTAGGCACTTAATATATACCTGTGTACGGGTGGCATAGAAATCATCTCACAGCATTTAGCCTTAAAACCTTAACTAGGTGAGAATATATCCTAGTCAACCACCAGCAGGACTTAGGTGAGATGCTAAAAGGCCTTTGAACTGGCAGGGCTGTATAAGAATCCCAAAATTCTTTTTGGATGGGCCAAGGAAACTAGGAAGCTTGTCCATACCTCAGGGATCACATATAAATTATCAAGTAAATTGAGAAGGTATTGAATTCCAGAAATTGAAATAGTCATAGCATTCTAGCTGAATTCCCTGAGAAGGAACTGGCTGGGGAAGCAGAGACCATGATTCACCATGTTTTCTTTTTCCATTCCTTCATCCCTTCCTCTTCTTGCTTTGACTAGAGGACTGTGTGCACTTCAAAGGATGGAGGGTGTTGGACCTTGCATCTTCCCACTGGTATCCTAAGCACATCCCTAGATCAAATGATGGTGGGGTTCGCATTATAAGTCAGAGGCATGCTTAACAGATACTACCTGAATGCCGTATGAATGGGTGAAAAGGAATTCCATTAGCCAAGAACTGTGAGTTACTCTTTTGCAACAGGATAACTTTCTTTAAGCTTGAGCCCATTCCTGCCCCTTCCTCCCCCTGCCCCAGAACTCTATAAATACTCGTGGGAGAGTATGCCACAAACTTTGGGGGGAATATTTTATATCGACTATTCTTAATTTGGCTGACGAAATTGATCATCAACTGATAATCTTGGAAAAAGCACATGAGTATGGGGCTTGAACTGATGACATTAGAGACCTCACTCTTCTCAGTACCTCCAGAGCCCTGAAGAGGAAATGGAGACAAATTACTGGTCAGTAAGAATGGGAATTGGGATAAAGATACCTCCAAGCTTAAAAGAACTACACACGAATGGATGGATGTGTGGATGGGAAGACGACACATACTAGTTAGCTGTGTGATCGTGGGCAAATCACTTAATCTCTTACTGCCCTTGGTAATCTCTAAACCTATAAATTATGAGCCAGTTCCTGATCAGCATGAAAGAAGGGAGTTTCTACACTTGGAATCCCTATATAGAAAAAGTAACAGGTCTGGACCAAGAAGAAGTAAGAAAAATATCATGTTTTTTTGAAACAAATTAATCTGTCTTTTGCAGACTTAAATTTTGCCTTCGCAATTCTTAGCATTAGACAAGAACCTTTGGCTCAAGATTATTTGCAGTCTATGAAGCACATGTTGCTCAAAAGTTCATTCAGATTTAGTCTAACAAGCTATTGTAAATTTTACAAAAGTTCTGCATCGTGACAAAGTTCACTGATATTCCCACCACCTGCTTTCCATTCCCACCAGAAGCCATCATTCCTTATTAAAGCAAAGACTGTCAATTCTGCTGCCGTGCCTTGCCATTCTAATTCCCTCTGAAAACATTGCCAAAACAGCTATCTGTTTGGGTCACCTCAGGTCATAGCATCCATGGGTGGATGGCATGTAATAAAATTCTTGTGGGCCACTTGAGACATATTGGATCAGTGAGGAGCAAGGGTATTTTTTTTTAAAAAGTACAGTTGACTTTAACTTCTTTGACCAGTTCCTCAACATATGGAGACTTCCACAAGATTTTTCTTGCCTCCTTTGCAGCCCGTTGCCCTCCCACCTACAGTTCTTGTCAGTGAAGCCCTCAGTGAGCAATCATCTTAGACAGAAGTGTCTATTCTCCTTTGGTCTCACAGCTTAAATATAATAAAGGGAACTTCAAAGTCTGTCTGTCCTTTGTTAATATTGAGAAGAACCTTTTTTTAGGAAGGGTGGGCAAAGAGAAGTACTTTTAGAAAATGTAATCTTTAAAAAAAACACCCCTGCTATTTCAGAGTTTGAATTAATTGTGAAAGATGATGAAGATAAAATTATTTGGCCATCTTCCTCAATGAATTTGGAGAATGGTTTGAGCAGTTGGTAACACTTAGTTTTCCTGTCTTGTCCCTCTTCATTTCAATGCAGAGATTTCACTGACTTCTGAGTGAGGGGAAAGAAGCAAAAAGAGTACAGATTCTAGTTTGCCATTTCGGGGCCACATGAAAAGCACAGCCACACAAGATAATTCTCTAAATGTACAAACTCTCTCCATAGCATAAGTGGGGTGAGTGGCTGAGACAATAGAGTGAAACTTGAAGTGTCTCATTCTATCCCTGACTAATTGTGTTTGACCTTAGAGCTCTTATCTGAGCCTCAGTTCCCCCAGTCTGCAAAATGGAGTTATACACCTATCTTAGGATAAACAAGTAGATACAGTACTGTTAAATACAAATTGCTTGGGGACTATCATGATTCAGTCCTAGGCAGAATTCTGGAATAAAGATAGATTTTTCAAGTTTTTCACTTTCCAAATGTAGAAGCAACAACTTGAAAATAATACAAGGCAGGCAAAAGTGGGGCAGGTTACTCTGTTACAACGAAAGACTGATGATTCAATAAAGAATAGTTTATATAAGGAGAAAAAATGTGCTTTAAACCAGGGAAAGAAAACCTATCACACATACAGAGTAACCAGGGCTTCTCTGGGCATACCTAACTTCTTTCTTTCTTTCTTTCTTTCTTTCTTTCTTTCTTTCTTTCTTTCTTTCTTTCTTTCTTTCTTTCTTTTTCTTCCTTCCTTCCTTCCTTCCTTCCTTCCTTCCTTCCTTCCTTCCTTCCTCTTTCCTCTCTCTCTCTCTCTCTCTCTCTCTCTCTCTCTCTCTCTCTCTCTCTCTCTCCCTCTCTCTCTCTCCTCTCTTTTGGAGGGGGAAAGCAGGGCAATTGGGGTTAAGTGACTTGCCCAAGGTCACACAGCTAGTAAGTGTTAAGTGTCTGAGGCTAGATTTGAACTCAGGTCATCCTGACTCCAGGGCTGGTGCTCTATTCACTGTGCCACCTAGCTGCTCCTTAATTTTCTTAATATGGAAATGCCATTGAGGAATTTTTTTGAGCAAGCCCAGTTTGCCTAACATGGAATCCACTGCATTCCCTTCCAAGTGGGTGGGGATTGACTCCTTTGATGACTGCCTGTGTCTTTAAAACTGTTGAGACCAGGTCTCCTCTTTTTCCTTCACTCTTTTTCCTGCCCAGTTTTTGACTGGGTCCAGAGAGTGAAGATCTCGGTTCAATCACACTGAGGATTCCATGAGCTGAACTGGTGAGAGGGGGACGACTTTCCTTCCCCTGAGCCCTCTTATTTTACCCTAGCTCCTAGAAATGGGTCTGGGGTGTTTGTTTGTCTTCTAGGTTGTTTGTCCTCCTCAGTTTCAGATGCCAGAGATGATTCCCACAGGGCTTGGGAGTTCAAACCATGACCAGGTGTACAGGTAAAATGGTGGAGCCAGCCAGCCTGCCATAGAAGCCCTGAGAAACCATAGTGTCTGGGACTTAAATCTGAGGAGGGGTTTGGACTTTGAACTGGGATTGTGCTCTGTAGGGCCAAGCTAAGCCAGGAACTCAATCTTCTTCCCTTCCCCAGAGACTGAGGCCAGTTCTGCTGCTGGCCACTCCACCAAATCTTTATTGGCATTGTTAACATTAAATATGCTACAAAAGATTATTGATCTTATTCTTTCTATGTAATGGGGGTCTAAATAGTAATAAGCAAAAGGGGGGAGGAGGATCATATCTCCCCCACTTTGGGGGGAATAAGTTTGTATTTTTGTGATTATATTTTTCTGGAGTAAATATTTCTGTGTAAAAGCTAATCTGACAGTGGCTAAATGGAACTGGGGTATAGCGGCACACCTTCTACAATTGAGGGGACACCATATGGGGGGAGCTGGAGCTATTGGCAGAGCCTAGACACCTCTCAATCCCCTGAAAGGTATTGGAGAACCCTGGAAAAAAGGTGAAATCCAACACACCTGGCCTTCAGGCAGCAAAGGTCACAGTAGTCAGTGTTACAGTATTAAAGATGAGGAGAGCAGGGTACAGAAGAAAGAGTTCTAACTTCGGAGTCAGAGGATTTGGGCTCAAATTCTGCCTCTGTGCTTTACTATCTGTATGACCCTGGCCAAGTCATTTAACTTCTCTTGGCCTCATTTTCTTCATCTGTAAAATGAAGCAATTGGACTAGATGGCCTCTGAGCTTCCTTCCAACTCTAGATCTGTGATTTATGGTCCTTTACTATAAAGGCCAATTTCCACCTTCCCCCCTCTCCCCACTGTTTTTTTTTCAAGTGTCACTGCCACCTCATATCTTCCTTACCCAGGAGTTAAAAGACAATAGCTCTCAGGTTTGCAAAGCATTTAACATAGATGACCTCATTCAAGCCTTATAACAACCCTGTGAGATACCTATTTTCACATGCTACATGTTACATGAAAATAACACGAAAATTTTCATGTTACATGAAATACTTTGTACTCACACAGTAGGTTCACTGAGTGATGACTGTTTCGGGTTCAAGGTACTTTGTGGGTCTGTACTATTCAAGCCTTAGCTCGCTCTCCCCAACCAAAGGGTTCATCTTTCAAAAACCAGTCAGAGGACACATTGAACTCAAAGCAAAGGCATTTACTGAACTAACATATTACAAAGATTTGCAGCAGAACACCTCCCCCACAAACTTTGGGTGCACTCCCCTGCACACCAACAGGGAGAATAAACAAGTACATAAGCCAAACATAAGGGGCCCATATGTAGAGAACATGAGCAGATGGAGAACTCATACTTCTAAAGCATTAGGACTCCTGATGTCTTCTTGCCATGTTCCTCATGCTTCTCCTCACTTGTTGAAACATCTTGGCCAGGAAGGAACATTGCTCTGTTGGACTCATTGGGCCTGCTCTTTACTGGGCATATTGCTCTGCTGGTTGGCCACAGTTCCAATTTCCTTTAGTTCCTGGCCAAGGTGCAATTGTTGGCTGATCCATTAAGGGGCTCCTTTAGAAATAAGTAGAGTCTTTACTCTAGGACCAGGAAATGACAGACCAGTTCTGCTGCTGGCCACTCCACCAAATCTTTATTGGCATTGTTAACATTAAATATGCTACAAAAGATTATTGATCTTATTCTTTCTATGTAATGGGGGTCTAAATAGTAATGAGCAAAATGATAGGGAGCAAAAGAAAGAGGGGGAAACAATCTGAGGAAATATGTAGCTAGTGCTGGGTACTTCTAACTGCAATCGAGACTAACTACTTTAAATTCTTTCCTTTCTCAGGGAAGAGTGGATCCAAAAACCCTGGAGGAGAGGGACAATTAACAGCAGCTGTTTCCTTCTTCCAACTCAGAATCATGGAGAAAGAAATTATTTCTAAGGAGGCAGGGCTGAATCATCTCACCAACATAGTCCTTAAAAGAGCAGCACTCATCTCAGTCTCCTGTTTGGAGAAGACTAAGTTCTGATACTTTCTGGCTAAATGTTTCATTATGAAGAACTCTTAATCTGTGCTTTAGACTCAGCTTCTCTATTTTTGAAATATTTCAGGATTTTCCACAAATCAGTTTCAGAAGTTCCAGTATTTGTCAGATTCTAGGATAGGGTCTCTCATTTCCATGGGCAATGGCAACACAAAATTATATTTCTCCCCTGGGCTAGAATATATTTTCCTTGTAAAAGCCAGTTAGGGTATACATGGATTAGGTCCTTTGTAAACATGAACAATAATACTTTTCCTGGCATCTTAGGCAGTGATCTTTTGGTAGTATTGAAAACACGTGTGTAATAAGTAAATTAGGAGAGCAAGGAATAGTTTACCTGTCAGATCTATGGAGAAAGGAAGAATTTATAACCAAACAAGAGATAGAGGACATTATTAAATGCAAAATGGATACTTTTAATTACATTAAATTAAAAAGTTTTTGCACAACCAAAACCAAGTGCAAGAAATATTAGAAGGAAAGCAGAAAGTTGGGAAACATTTTTTTACATTAAGTGTCACTGATAAAGCCCTCATTTCTAAAATATATAGAGAACTGAGTCAAATTTACAAGAATACAAGTCATCCCCCAATTGATAAATGGTCAAAGGATATGAACAAACAGTTTTCAGAGGAAGAAATTAAAGTTATCTATAGTCATATGAAAAAGTGCTTTAAATCATTATGATTAGAGAGATGCAAGTCAAAATAACTCTGAGGCACCACATCACACCTAACAGATTGGCTAACATGATAAAACAGGAAAACAATAAATGTTGGAGAAGATGTGGGAAAGTTGGAACAATAATTCATTGTTGGTGGAGTTGTGAACTGATCCAACCATTCTGGAGAGCAATTTGGAACTATTCCCAAAGGGCTATAAAATACCCTTTGACCCAGCAAAACCACTTCTAGGGCTGTATCCCAAAGAGATCAAAAAACGGGAAAAGGACCCACATATACAAAAATATTTATAGCAGCTCTTTTCATGGTGGCCAAGAACTGAAAATTGAGGGGATGCCCATCAATTGAGGAAGGACTGAACAAGTTGTGGTATATGAATGTAATGGAATACTATTGTTCTATAAGAAATGTTGAACAGGCACACTTCAGAAAAACCTAGAAAGACTTATATGAACTGATGCTGGGTGAAGTGAGCAGAACCAGGAGAACATTGTACACAGTAATAGCCATAGTATGTGATGGCTAACTTAGACTTAGCTTTTATCAGCAATACAAGGACCTAAAACAATTCCAAAAGATTTATGATGGAAAATTCCATCCACAGTCAGAAAAAGAACTATGGAATCTGAATGCAGATTGAAGTAGACTATTTTCTTTTTTTGTTTTGTTTTATGTTTTTCTTTCTCATCGTTCCTCCCACTTGTTCTAATTCTTCTATACAACATAACTAATGTGAAAATATGTTTATTAGGAATGTATATGTAAAGCCTATATCAGATTGCATGCCATCTTGGGGAAGGGGAGGGGAGGGAGGGAGAAAAAATTTAAAATTTATGGAAGTTAATATTGAAAACTAAAAATAAATAACTTAACAAAAAAACCCCCAATTCTGAGGTACCACCTCACACTTATCAGATTGGTTAATATTAAAGAAAAGGAAAATGATAAATGGAGAAGATGTGGGAAAATTTGAACACTAATGCATTGTTAGTGGAGTTGTGAACTGATTCAGCCATTCTGGAGAACAATTTGGAACTATGCCCAAAAGGCAATCAAACTGTGTATACCCTTTGATCCAATAATACCACTACTAGGTCTGTATCCCAAAGAGATCATAAAAAGGGAAAAGGACCTATATGTACAAAAATATTGACAGCAGCTTTTTTGTGGTAGCAATTGAGGGAATGCCCATCAATTGGGGAATAGCTAAACAAGTTGTGGTATATGAATGTATTGGAATACTATTGTTCTATAAGAAATAATGAGCAGGCAGATCTTAGAAAAACCTGGATAGACTTATATGAACTGATGATGAGTGAAGTGAGCAGAACCAGGAGAACATTGTAACAGCAGCATTGTGCAATGATCAACTATGATTGACTTAGCTCTTCTCAGCAATACAATGATCCAAGACAGTTCCAAAGGACTTATGATGGAAAATGCTATCTGCATCCACAGAAAGAACTATGGAGTCTAAATGCAGATCGAGGCATACTATTTTTTCTTTTTTTGTGGCTTTTTCCTTTTGTTCTGCTTCTTCTTTCAGAACATGACTGCACATATAAATACATACATACATACATACATATATATATATGTATATATCAGGTTGCTTGCTGTCTTGGAAAGGGGAGATAAGAGGGAGAGAGGGAGAAAAAACTTGGAACTCAAAATTTTATAAAAAAATGAATGTTAAAAGCTACTTATATGTAATTGGAAAAATAAAATACTATGTACAAAAATAAAAACAAAACAAAACAAACATGCATTAATAATATATCAATAGATATAGCATAGACAAATCATCACTTGACAAAGTGCTTCTGTGACTAAATTGTTTACTTTTCACAAAACATATAGTATATACAAGTCCCAAGGGTATATGTGTATCTGTGTAATAATCACAAATAACAAATAATCACACAAAGCAAGGCAAAACTAGCTAACTTTACTATTAGTAATAGGTCTATAAAGAAAAAGGCAAATATGACCATTAGCACATACTGAAACAAACAATAAACAAAATAACAAACAGATAGTATACAACCTAGCAAAGTATATATAAAAATAAAAGCAAAATAATAAATTAAGCTCAACTTAACCATACAGTAATTAACCTGTATAGTAATAAACATATAATTGCATGCAAGAAATGTCTTAGGTGGTCAATTCTTAGTTTTGTCACCTGAATACATGTGTGACTACATTAGCTTCATTTTCATTTGTGACTGTCTAAGTAAGTCTAGTGACTAATCAATGGTCCTAGTTATTTTTATAACTTTCTTACCTCTCTGCTTCTAAATTTGTCTTGATAGATGACATTATCTGTCCATTATCATCATCTTCCCTAAGACTAGACTTATAGAATGGCTAGACTAGCTATCAATATTTTTTGTGCTCTATGTGCACTAGAAATATCTATAGTAGTTAAAGTTCTAGGCTAGAAAGAAGTTGCCTCTGGATACATTCAGTCCTCTTGCCCTGTCTGAACTGAGTTCCCCCTGGATTGGAAGCAAAGTTGTTGGGTAATATCTCCTTTATTGAAAACATCACTTTTAGAGCCCATATCTGGTTTGGGGTCTTGATATAAATAGTGGGTAGCTTCTTTTTCTTACTGTCTTTTGAGGTAAGTATCCATCACTTTCCTACCAGCTTATCATCAAGTAAAACTAACTCTACATTGGATAATAAATGGTTATGATAAATTGTCTTGATAAAGCCCCCCTCCACCATCTGAGCAGGTTATAAATTGGCAATTTGCCCACTCTCTCTACAGCTTTGTATGAGCTAGATTTCCATTGGTGTGCTAACCTGGGTGTCCTTGAATACTAAGGTTTCTCAATGTAACTCTTTCCTTGCTGAAATTCTTGGCTCCGGCATTATGTTCCAGATGTTTCTATCTTAGCTCTTTTAGGTTGAGGTTTTTTATATTTGAGAAGCTTCTTTCAGTTTCTCAACTGAGAGGTGCTCTGGTTATATTTGTATCATTTGTCTAATCTGAAAGGATGAGCAAGTTTGTCCAAGCCAAAAAACAGTTGTGACTGTTACCCAAAGATAAGCAAATATTGCGGCATATATTTACTCCACTAAAATTTTTGTCCTGATCTCAGAGTCCCTAACTCATTCAACAATGTTCAATTGAAATGCTCAGCTTTGAGTCTCTTTATTGGGATTAATGTTCTTTTTAATACCAACCAGAAGTCTTTGTTTTGGTTAGAATTGGTCTTGTTAGGGAATCCACACACTAAACATACTTCTCCCACAACATTTTAGCAACCAAGGATGCTTTCTGGTTCCTACCTGGAATTGTCTGTACATATATGATGAAATGATCTGTTATCACTAAAACATGACATATGTTTTACTATCTCCTTCCAGTAATAACAAATCAGTTCAGATAAGCTCCAAAGGTTTGCTGACTTTTATATTATCTGAATATTCAGCATAAATTTGCAGCACCTTTCTTTGCACCCCTTGGGCATAAGTTTCACACTTCTTTTTTTTTTTTTTTTTAAAGCAATTGGGGTTAAGTAACTTGCTCAAGGTTACACGGCTAGTCATTATTTGTGTGTGGGTGCTCATTTTCTGAGGCCGGATCTGATCTCGGGTCATCCAAACTCCAAGGCCGGCGCTCTTACTCACTGCGCCACCTAGCTGCCCCTTTAGGGCAATTGGGGTTAAGTAACTTGCCCAAGGTTACACGGCTAGGTTTTTGTTTATGTGGATTAAGTGTCAGAGGCCGGCTCCGAACTCAGGTCTTTCTGATTCCAGGGCCGGCACTCTATTCACTGCGCCACCTAGCCGCCCCAAGTTTCACACTTCTAAGGGACATATGCTGCCATCCTAGGCCAGTAATATATGTTTCTTACTAGTTTCAGGGTCCTTGCTTGACTCAAATGTGCAAAGTTATCATGTGATTTCTCTGATTTCATGTTTAGGATTAGTCCCAGTCTAGGACAGCACTCCATTGCACAGCTACAACTTTTCCCATTGTTTCAATAGTAAGGCATCTTCTGGCAACTGGAAAGAATCCTTTAGCATCACTTACTTGCTTTGGGGTTTGTCTCATTTTCCTCAGATCATACATCTGTTCTTACTATCAATCATGCATAGAATACTGAGGCAAGGAAGGTTGATTCAATGAAACAATGTTCACATATTTGTATATTAGACATTCATGTTTTCTGAAGTCTGACCATATCTTTTTTCTTAGTTTCTATAGTACTTATCAATAATTGCATCTGCAATCACATACATACTCTGATTGCAAAATAGAAGACCCTTCTCCTTTAGGCTGAATGGTAGAATTAATAAATGCAGAAGAGGCTTCCTATGGAGTACCACTGCCACCAAACTGTATCTCCAAATTTTCCTAGGTGACACTTGGACCACACTCTCATCTGAATTGATCAAAGGAGTGAAAAAAGTGGACACATGTACCCAATGTGTGTGCATGTGTGTGCACACACAGGGTTACAGAAATACATTTTATTCAATAGAGAAAGAGGTGGGAAAGGAGAAAGGAGAGGGAAGAATAAGAGGGAAAGATTAATGGAAGCAAAACAAACTCAAACTAAGAAGGGTTACCCTCAAAGGGGGTTTAAAAAAAAGAAAAAGGATAAAAACCTGTGATTGGGCTCTTGGTGAGGAAAACAGAAGAGGGACAGGGGCACAAAAGCAGATTGCAACAAATTTAGAGCATTGGTGTTGAGTATACTATTTCTCTCTTCTTTCTTATAGAAAGGAGGTAGGAATCAAGCAAAAGGAAAAGTAAGAGAAAGGGATGGCCAACGCACAATTAACAAGAGTGTGAATGTACTGGGGTGAACTCACCCATAAAAAGGAAGAGTATAGCAAAATTAATTAGAAAGCAGAATCTAACAATATATTTTTCATAAGAAACATACTTGAAACATAAATTTTCACATTCAGTTAAAATAAGGGAGTAGAGCAAAACTTACGCTTCAGGTGAAGTAAAAAAATGGCAGGGGTAGCAATAACAACTTAAGATAATGAAATAGTAAAAACAGATTAATCCAAAGAAATATAGAGGTAAACTACACTTTTACTAAAAGGTACCATAAACAATGAATCAATACTAAACATTTACACACTAAACAACATACCAAATAAATACTTAGAAAGTTAAACGAATTATAGAGAGAAATAGATAGTAAAATTACAATCCCTAGGGGACCTCAATTTTCCCCTTTCAGAGCTAAGTAAATCAAACCAAAAAAATAAAAAAGAAATAATGTAAGGATATAAATAGAATTTTAGAAAAGTTAGACATTCTAGAACTCTGGAGATTATTGAATGGGAATAGAAAGGATTATGCAAATATCTTAGCTGTGCAGGACACTTTTACAATAGCTGTCCATGTATTAGTAGTTAAAAACTTCACAAAAGATGCAGAATAGCAGAAATGTTTATGGACCATGATGTAATTACTTTTAATAAATGACTATTGGAGAAAGGGTTAGGAATTAATTGGAAATTAAATAACAATCTTAGAGAATGTGTTAAAGAACAAATCTTAGAAAAAAATCAATAAATTCATTAAATGAACTAATGACAATAAAACAATATTCTAAAATTTTCAGGGTCCAGCCAAAAGACCATAGAAGAAAATTTATATCTCTAAACAGTTTCACCAATCAAAAAGAGATCAAAGAGCATATCAATGAGAGCAGATCAGAGACATGTAACTAAAAATATTGAAAGCTAGCAATAAAAAAAAAACAAGTTAAAAACCCAAGTAGAACTACTGAAAATCAAAGAAGATATTAACAAAATTCAAAGCAAAGAATTCATTGAGTTAACAAATAATCTAGGAATTTTTTTTGGAGAAACAATAAAATAAATGAACCATTAATTAACTTGACTGTAAAAGTGAAAGAGGAAAACCAAGTTACTGGTATGAAAAATTAAAAAAAAAAGTGAATTGACAGAAGGAGAAATAAAAGGAGTTATCAGAAATTGTTTTGCTTCATTTTATGTCCACAAAACTGACAATATAAATTA
This sequence comes from Gymnobelideus leadbeateri, assembly GCA_011680675.1. Classification (NCBI taxonomy): domain Eukaryota; kingdom Metazoa; phylum Chordata; class Mammalia; order Diprotodontia; family Petauridae; genus Gymnobelideus; species Gymnobelideus leadbeateri. Next base: position 409,521 of record WOXC01009153.1, read on the forward strand.
AATGGATGAATATTTACCAAAGTATAAAATGCAAAATGTACAATATATAATATATAAGATCAACTGAATAAGAAAAAAAGACTTAAATAACTCAGTCCTAGAAGAATAAATTGAAGAAGTCATGAACTCCCAAAGGAAAAAAAAAATTACTGGACCAGATATATTTGCAAGTGAATTTTTTTTTTCTTTTTGGAGGGCAATTGGGGTTAAGTAACTTGCCCAAGGTCTCACAGCTAGGTTTTTGTTTGTGTGTGTTAAGTGTCTGAAGCCGGATATGAACTCAGGTCCTTCTGACTCCAGGGCCAGCACTCTACTCACTGCACCACCTAGCCACCCCAAGTGAGTTGTTTTTTTTTACATTCTTTTTTTTTTTTCATTAAACAAATGCTTTATTAACTTCTGGTTTACATCATTCATTTCCACCAGATTTTCAGTTACAATTTTTTCCTCCATTTTTTCCCCTACCCACCATCCCAGAATAGCAGTCCCACTAGATATCCCCTCATCCAATCTACTCTCTCCCATATCTTCTCCCATACCCCCTTCGACTTTGCCATTAGGGCAAGGTGAATCTCTAAGCCCCAATGCCTGGACATCTTATGTAACATTTAATTTTAAAACTTCGATTTTCAGATCCATTCCCTTCCTCCCCAAGTGAGTTTTTTTTTAAGAATTGAAGAACAATTAATTCTAATACTAAAACTGTTTTTAAAAAATAGGAAAATAATGAGTTCTACAAATTTTTTTTTATAACACGAATATAGTCTGGGTGGCTTAATCAGGGAGTGTTAAAACAGAGAAAGAAATTATAGACCAATATCCCTAATGAGTATTGGTGCAAAAATTTTAAATAAAAGGTCACCAAGAAGAAAACAGCAATGTATCACAAAGATACACATTAGAACTAGGTTGAATTTTTACTGGGGATGCAAAATTGATTCAACATCAGAAAAATAGAATACCAATAGAATTGGTCATATTAATAAAAAAAACAAAATCATGTGATTCAATAAATGAAATAAAACTTTTGACAAAAATGCAACAGTTCTACCAACACTTTTAATATTCCTTAATGTTACAAACACCTAACACCCATCTTAAGCTAAGAGCTGGAATTATATGTACTGAGGATAAACTAGTGACTTTGTCAATAATATCAGGGGTAAAGCAAGGATGCTCATTATCACCATTACTATTTAATATAATCTGATAAATGTTAGCTATAGGAATAAGACAAGAAAAAAAAATTAAGAGAATAAGCACAAGTAAAAAAGCAAATAAAATTATCTCTTCTTGGGGCGGCTAGGTGGCGCAGTGAGTAAGAGCGCCGGCCTCAGAGTTGGGATGACCTGAGATCGAATCCGGCCTCAGAAAATGAGCACCCACACACAAATAATGACTAGCCGTGTAACCTTGAGCAAGTTACTTAACCCCAATTGCTTAAAAAAAAAAAAAAAGAAAAGAAAAATGACATTTTGGGGCGGCTAGGTGGCGCAGTGAATAGAACGCTGGCCCTGGAATCAGAAGGACCTGAGTTCAGAGCCGGCCTCCGACACTTAATCCATACAAACAAAAACCTAGCCCTGTAACCTTGGGCAAGTTACTTAACCCCAATTGCCCTAAAGGGGCGGCTAGGTGGTGCAGTGAGTAAGAGCGCCGGCCTGGGAGTTGGGATGACCCGAG